>CM031371.1:11641861-12241861 GCA_018208015.1 Medicago ruthenica
TGTAATAATCAAAATGAGAATATTAATGAGTTGGAAAAAGTGGATTTTGGAGTTAGTAGTTTGATGATTATGGAGAATTTGAGCAAAGATGCTGAGGCTGAGAAGATTCAATCTGCACATGGAAGGTTACAATCTTTGGTGGTGGCTATTGAAGGGATTGAAAATGGATTAGAATGTTTGTTTAAGCGATTGATTAATACTCGTGTGTCTTTTTTAAATATTATTTCTCCTTAGTATGGATTATGTATTCATACTATAGGGATGACATTTTCCAAATGTACAGATTGTCAGATTACACATAATGTTCTTGATGCATTTCTATTTTCTACATTTTGTTTGTTACTTGTGTATCCCTTTTTTTCTTTTTCTTTTCCCTTTTACCCTTTTACCAATTATACTCAAGATCTTTTATTTTCAAAAGCATAGAATACTATAACCTCTTATTGAAGGGAGGCATATAAAATAAAGTTTGTTTATGTAAGGAAAGCAAGGGCGTTGAAAATTCGGTGTGATTGAATGGGAGAAAGTTATGTGATGAATTGATTTCAATCAAGGCAAAGATAGCTTATTTTTCAACCAATAAAGGTTAACTCAGTTCTGTTAGTTGATTCAATTTTCTTACTAACTAAATCACTTAATCCTTCGAGAAAATTGAATCAACCAAATTCGTTGATTCAATTTTCTCCCATCGTTGGTGTGAGAATTTATTTGGTGGCTGATTTGCAAGTACCTCTGTTGGTGTTCGTTGAGTCTCGATGTTTGTTTTGTTGATTGAATGGGACACAATTTTTTTATTCTATTTCAATTATTTGATGAATTGATTTTAATTATTTGATGAATTGACTCAATCAGTAAGAAGTTGATTCAAACGTAAGGTTGTTGATTTAACTTCCTCTCATTGTTGATGTAAGGGTTCATTTAGTTCGTTGAGTCTTGAGGTGTGTTATGACTTCGGTGATCCACTGGACCACCATAGCCCAACTCACTTAATCCTTCGCTAAGAAAAAAGAAAAAGATCACTGATTTTCAAATTGTTCTAATGAATTTCTATATTCCAAAATTAATACAATTGAACAATTAAATTGAAATTCAATTCTTTCAGAAAATAAAGAGTCACCTTGGCATCTGCTTCTGCCCCCCACTAGTTTGCAAGAGTTAGGCTCTTTCACTCACACATTCTACTCCATCTCAAAAAAATAATACTTAATAATTTAAAAACTTAAATTTGATTCTGTAGTCACTTTGAGTAGTCATTAGCCATCTTAATAATATACAAACATGCCCCCATTTTTAAGCCAAAATGCCAAGTGTCAATCAATCAATACACTATTGCCACATCATCATAAAATAACAATTTTCTTTTACCACTTTTAGCAATCACATCTTCACAAACATTAAAATATCATATCTCTCATTTTCTCTCTTCAATTCAAAATTCAAATTTCAAATTTTTTTTTCCCTCCTACTTTTTCTCATATCTTAATCAACATCACTTTCTATTTCCTCTCTCTTTCCCTTTTTCCTCACTTTCTCTCACACACACAAACTTATCCTCAAATCCCTCTTTTCCTCACACACTCTCTCACGTAACAAGACATCAACCCTCCTTCTTCTTCTACCTTCTTTCTTCACCACGGATCAATTTCGGCCTCCTCCCACTAAAATAAAACCATCACCATCTTCTTCTCTTCATCCTCTACAAAACCAACTCATTGATTTATATATTCCTTCAAGTTCACTTTTGAGATCACCGTTGGCCACCGCATCGGAATTCGTTTTCTGCCGCGTCGGAATAGCAGTCAAAAGTTGAGGAGGAAAAAGAAGCAAGGTGAAATTAGAATTTCGGAACCCTAACCCGTTTTTTTCTTTCTTAGATTCGAAAATACCCATCTTTGGGATGAAAATTGTTGTTATTTAATTATAATTCATCTGACTAAGCATTGGTATTGTTTTTTTTTTTTATGTTGCAGTTTGAATTTTGGATCTGTTGCTAAATGAAGGGTGATATTGTTTCCCACAAATTTGGAGAATGAAAGAATGAGAAAGCAGCACACATTTATGCGAAATAGGTAATGATTCACTTGGGTTTATAATGAGTTTTTATTTAGCTATGTTAGCTTCAAATATGATAGGTTAGTTTCAATAATTTTGTTTTTGCAATTCTATTTTAGTGTTTCTATCTCTAAATAAAAGAGGGAGAGACAGGATGTAATTCTACTTTTATTGTTTGTAATTTTGTCTTTAAGCAAATAACGAAAATTCATCCGGTTAGAGAAGAGAGGACAAAGTATTCGAGAAAATGTCTCAATAAAAAAACAGATGATTTTGTTAGTTTTGATATTGATACAGAACGATTTTCGTTTTGAATACAGTTGTCTTGCTTAACTATGTCTCTTTCTTCTTCTTCTCCTCCTTCTCACACCCTTCACTCTCTGAGATTCAATGAACAATGTTCAACAACAAAATCAGATTCAAGAAGAAGAAAGTTTCAGTAAGTTATATCTCTTTTTTAATTTTTTAATTTTAGTTGATTCTGCGTTATTGGTTTTCATTATTGATTATTGAGTTTTGATTATCTAACTCGATTTTTATGTTGATTTAGAGTGACATTTAACAGCAAAAATTCAATTGTGAGTTGTTGGAGTTTTTTGTTGCAGGAATCCAGAATTGAGTGACACTGACAACCAAATTAATGGGGTAAAAGTTAATTTTTGTGTTCTGATTTTGCTGATTTTTTTTTGTTATGTTTTAAGTTTGATGAGTTCCTTTCCAAATTGATTTTTTCTCTGTTTTTGTTCACTTTTGTGTTCTTCTCAAACTGAAAAATAAACCAAAAATGACGGAGACAATGGCCTTCTCAAATGATTCATGGATTGTTTTCAGCAGTTTATGTGTTTTATAATAATCAGTTATACAAGTGATGAATATATTTTACAATTCTGACGTCATAACAAAATGTGTTTTCAAATTTGTATCACTCTTAATTGTTATTATTCTGAATAGTATACAACAAAAACCTAAGGATAATTGAGTAGTTTATTCTGTTTATTTGTTTGAAGATCACCCTATGTTTTGAATATATGTGCTCTATTGCAGATGGCAGATTCATTCATTACATTGATGTATGCAGTTCAAGTCACGAACTTCTTGAATAATCTTATATTAAGGACATCATAACAGAAGGTAGATGACTTACATGGTTGCTAGAAATGTGTATTAGACTTGGAGTATAAATGGTCTGAGCACCCTATCATAGGCTGGAATAAGTATATCTATTGTAATTATTGCTTAATGGGGTATGGAATAGTTTTTACACACATCTTTGTTAATGTTGTTGCAACTATCAAGTTTGCTATCAGGAAAAAATCTTAGCCCTGTCATTGTGTGTGTATTGTTTTTGTTCTATTACTCTCCATACTTTGTGTGTAATGCATCCATGTTATCAGTTAGCTATTTTATAATTTGTTTCAGCTTTGTTGTTTTATTTTCAAGATTGGAATCATTTTCCACTAGCAGAAGGCATCATGCAAAACACGAAGGTAAATTACTTCAACATTATTTAGAATAATATAATCAAGGTACTTGAATTAAATATATTTTGATGTAGGCATCTTGGAATGGTATCTTTTTTGCTTAATTATTTACAATATTAATTTGAATTGTGTATTCTAGCATTTTTTATGTGAAGTCTTACTTATTTTAGCTGCCTCAATGATGATGTTGTTTTAGTCATGCTGCTATATAATAGGGTGAAAATTACTTCAATCACATTAACTTTTACGTATGTGATAATATAGGTTGATGTATTGTCATAATGTTTCTAATTGATTCAATAAAACATTATTTGATTTTCAGGATCAAATATAGTATTTAGATATTTCCTATCACAACATCAATGCAGACTGCTTTTATAATTTCCTTTTGCTAGAAATATGTCTCAACAGGAAATATAAGTTTATGACCAAGATAAGCTTATCACAGTTAATGTTCTTACTTTTCAAATTATGTCTTTCAACTTAAAGTGAAATATGAGATATGTCTTTCAACTTATTGTGATGTGGGATATGTACTATTCAAAGCATTGCTCTATAGTTTTGCTTTTTACTAATGCTTTTATTTTGGTATTCATTTTGAAAATTCTGTTTTTCTTTGTGATGTGGGATATGTATTGTTTAAAGCATTGCTTAATCTTATCCTTACCTTAATCTTTATGAAACATTGACAAAGACATTGAATGGTTCAAACTGAATTCGGCAGCATGGGAAAAGTTTTAAATAAATAAGTTAAATTTTTAGAGGTAAGCAAAGATAATTTTTTTTTAGAGGTAAGCATGGGGAAAGGTTTAAAAAAATAAGCTAAATTTGAAGAGATAATCTCTATGAAACTGTGTTTGTTAATTCAAAGTCATGTAATGAATTTTAGAAATTTTTCTTTACTTTGTGATATGGAACATATACACAAGACCTTTAAAATCTTTAGAAGGGTTAACTAACAACTCTATTTGTAGTATATATATGTCATAAGCATAGTAGTCTAATATGACTTTTTGTTTTATTCCTTCCAATTAGTAGTCTAATACAAATTGATCAATGTAGGTTTGTGATGATTATGTTTCCATGCCTTGAGGTATATGTGTTTTGTTCTACACGAACTCGGAAGCAGGGGAGCTGTGATGTATGATAGGGTGTGGTTGTTGTCTTCACTTGGATTTTACAAATGTTTTGTTGAAACACTAAATTTGTTGCACACTATATTAACCAAATGACATGTATCGACATGGTTATTACTTATTGGCTTCCTAAGTGTTACAGACTGAAATATTATGTGATTTTATTAGGTTGTCCAAGTTGGTATAAGTTTCTTAATCGACGAGGAAGAGCCACTGTTGAGGGAGAGTTAAGTAATCTATCTTAGGTAAAAACACTATTGCCTTTGATTTTCTTCCACAAGATCTCATGCCAAAATTTGCAAGCGCTAATGTTGTATTAATTCTAAGAACATTGAGCAAAAAGTGGTTGGTGTTGCTAAGGAAGTTATCACCAATATATGTTATTGAGTTTTTAGTCTTAGGAGTTTAAATTATGTTGGTTAAAGTTAAATGTTGTAAACTTGACTTGGTTTGTAACTATAATATGGATATGATTTTATCAAATATAATGTGAATTGTAATTTGGGATTATACACAATGAAATTATGTTTGATGTAATTACCACATTATCTAATAGATCTATTATATGTATTATTAATGATAAAAACATCACAAATAGAGTACTTTAAAGATAAACAGATGTAAGAAAAATACTTATCTTTAAACCATAAACATGAAATTTTAATAGGTATTTGATATAAATCTAGAGTTGTATATATCTCAAACACCAGGGGCTATAGATATTTAAGTTCAAAGTTTTATATATCTCAAACACGGGAGACTATATTTTTTTGATTCAAGTTCTAAGCTTTATATTTCTCAAACACGGGAGGCTATAGGTATTTTTTATGTTTCTACTTATAAGTTTTATATGGACAAACCTTCACTTTGACTGCTAATTGGATACAATTTCGTCAATGTTGAGCAGTAGAACTTTAGCTTATTAAATTACGTGACGTTGGTTGACCATTTGATTTGTTATAACATGCTTATATTATAATTATCAAGTAACGACATATATGTGATGTTATAGTCAATATTTATAACATGACATAAAATGTTCATCTAGCCCGTGCGTCCGCACGGGTCTCTGACTAGTTTATTAACATTTCCTTTATTAGCATTTCCCTATTATAAATTACGAATGGATCAAAATTAAAGTTGCAAATACGTTATTGGATATTTTGAATTAGTCGTTTTGGTTTTCTTATTTGTCATTTGAGTCCTTACATATATTTTTTACTTGTCAAATCAATCTATAAAAATTACAAAAAAAAATGTTAAAAAATATATTTTCAATGAGAAATGATATTTGAACAACCATTTTTTGACAACTTTTGTGACAACTTTCTTTCTCATATTCACATTGTATTTTTACTTTTTCTTTTTATTGTTTTGGTTATTTAAAAGTTGTCATATAAATAAATATTAAAAAAAACACAACTCATTTTCAATTTAGATAAATTGGAAGATTATAGTGATGTTGTTTTGTGTCACGAATTCAAGTAGTAGTTTCACATTCCATATCTTTGCACCTGTGGTTTCCAACCTGGTGAACCACAACAGATCTATTACTTCTCCATTAACTAAACGTTACTAGCCATGTCTGTATCAGTATCACTACACATTACTGCTACTACTATACTTTCCTTACATATCCTTCTCTTACTTGCTAATGTAAAATCATCATCATCTTCCATGGATCCATACAAAGTACTCAATCTAATCCACAACCCAAACGGCACCATAACACGCTTAGACAAATACCCACAATCCCCACCCTCACAAGATCCCAATCTTCCTACACCCTCCCTCTCCAAAGACCTAACCCTAAACCCATCAAAACACACTTGGGCTAGAATCTACCTACCCCACAAACCAACCTCAAAAAAACTACCACTCATCATTTTCTACCACGGTGGTGGCTTTATCTTTTACAGCGCCGCTTCAACTTACTTCCACAACTTCTGCTCCAACCTCGCTAATCACACTCACTCCGTCGTTGTTTCACTCGAATATCGCCTTGCACCGGAACACCGTCTTCCCGCAGCCTATGAAGACTCCGTGGAGATTCTTCACTGGATCAAAACCTCAAAAGATCCATGGTTAGCACACCATGCTGATTACTCACGTGTTTATCTCATGGGAGAGAGTGCTGGAGGTAACATTGCCTACAACGCGGGTCTACGTGCAGCTGCAATAGTTGATGAGATTAAACCGGTTAATATCAAAGGGTTGATATTAATTCAACCGTTTTTTGGTGGGAATAAGAGGACAGCGTCTGAGACAAGACTTGAGAAGGATTTGAATTTACCGTTGATTGTTACTGATTCAATGTGGAATTTGTCTTTACCTTTAGGAGTGGATCGTGATTATGAGTATTGTAATCCAACGGTGAATGGTGGAGATAAGGTTTTGGAGAAGATAAGGTTGTTTGGTTGGAAAGTTGCGGTTTTTGGGTGTGATGGGGATCAACTTGTGGATCGTCAGAGGGAATTGGTGAAGTTGCTTGAGGGTAAAAGTGTCAATGTAGTTGGACAGTTTTATAGTGGGGGCAGACATGGTATTTTTGTCGGTGATGCTTCTATGTCTGAAAAGGTGTTCGATTTAGTCAACAGTCTTCATTGATCATGATTTATGAGTCATCTAGCTCGTTACTTTCTTTGTAGTGTAGTTTGCTTCATGTTTTTTTTTTGAGCAAAGTTTGCATCATGTTAAAATAAAGCTATCACTGCTAGAAAAGAAAGAACTAGTAGTGGTAGTAGTAGTACTACTACCTTGTATTATTGGTAAGGAATGAATAGATCCTAAGTTTTTCATATGCTTTTGTAGTGTTCAACAAAAGAACCTAAATTATTTTGAATTAGCTTTTGTTGCTTTTTAAACTTGTCAATTGAAATTTCTAATATATGTTTTATGCACACAAAAAATTGTCCAAAATTGGACTAGTTTTAGTTTTCTAAGATGAGTAAGGAATAAAATAAGATACCATACATAATACATGAAAGATTTATTTGAGCCGAAAAATAGAGACTAGTTCGAGTCATTTTATTTTATGGATGAGCAATTAAGAAAAAAGGAGAGATAGAAATTAGTTTGACCCAAAATTATTTACGCTCTACCATTTTTTTCACATTGACATATTATTGGCACATCATAACTTTTAGTGAACACGTCAGCAACCACAGGGTCAAAAATATTGTTGAACTTCACGAAGAACAAATTTGTTTGTGGGATTGATTTGAGTATTAATTTGTGTCATGATCTTAATTGGTCTGCATTTAATTAAATTGAGTTTTTAACATGTTCTTTATTTTTTCCTCTAAAAAATAACGGAAGATTCGAAGCCATTACTAATTTGATAAATGTACTACGATTGTTATTTATAACCTTTCTTTTTGCTGTCAGAAGAAAAGATAAATATTAATTGATGAATGATTAGAGCAATGAACTTTGAACAAAGCTCCACAAACTCTACCATGTCAGGTCAACCCTTCTCACCTGAAGCCATCGATCCCTATATCCATCTCAAAATCACCTTAAATCCCAACGGCACAATCACACGCCTACGTGAAGACCCACACATCTCACCATCATCAAATCCCAACCTTCCAATCTCCGTTCTCACCAAAGACATTCTCATCAACCCTTCACACAACACCTCAGCTCGAATATTCATACCCCGCAAAGCACTTGAACACACCTCCAAGCTCCCTCTCATCGTTTATTTTCACGGTGGTGGTTTCATTCTCTTCAGTGCAGCCTCAGTTTTCCTTCACAATCATTGTTCAAACCTCGCAAATGACGTTAACTCCATCGTTGTATCAGTTGATTACCGTCTTGCTCCAGAACATCGCTTACCGGCTGCATATGATGATGCTATGGAAGCGCTGCACTGGATCAAAACACAATCAGATGATTGGTTGAGAAACTATGCTGATTATTCCAATTGTTACATCATGGGAAGTAGTGCTGGAGCAAATATAGCATACCGTACATGTCTAAGTGTAGCTGTAGAGACTAATCTTAATAATTATTATCCGAAGCCTATTCATATAAGAGGGTTTATATTGTCCCAACCGTTTTTTGGTGGGACCAAGAGGGTGGTGTCGGAGTTGAGGCTATTAAACGATCCTGTTTTGCCGCCGCACGTGTGTGACTTGATGTGGGAACTAGCGTTGCCGATTGGAGTTAACCGTGATCATGAGTATTGTAATCCAACGGTTGGGGATGGTGTTGGAGTTTTGGATATGGTGAGGAAGCTTGGTTGGAGGGTGTTGGTGAGTGGGTGTGAGGGGGATCCATTGATAGATCATCAGATGGCACTGGCAAGAGTGATGGAAGAGAAAGGTGTGGTGGTGGTGAGGAGTTTTACAGCAGGGGGTTGTCATGGGGTTGAAGTTCGTGATCTCATCAAGCAAAAGCAATTGCACGACCTAATCAAAGATTTCATTTCTGTCCTGAATTAATCTTTTAGATGATAATATTTGTTTTTGAGGAATTATATGATAATGATGGTACATATGATATGTAGCAACTATCAAAAATAAAATTGTACAAAGGGTAAACAACCTTTGGTTATGAATGTACGGACACTGTTTTTTTTCTTCTTCTAAACGTATAGAAATTATAAACAAATTTCAAGTGTGTTTATAGTTAGTTATTTTAATACTCGAATATGATATTTTGATTCTTAAATGTATTTTTCATTGGTCAATTTATTACCTAAATACACAAACAAAATAAGTGTTTGCCCATTTACAAATCCATCTAGCTGAACAAATTTATGTGAATTTCTTTTTGGTTCTTCACTTAATCATGCGCCCTACTTTTTGGATCCTAAAATTCGAAAAAAATGAAGGGATTTTGCTTGTTTTTAACCCTTCAGAACATAGAATTCGAAGTAATATAAGGTGGAGGAGAAGTGTAAGGGGACAAGAAAGACTCTAAATTTATTCGTTGTTCATACTTGAAGTCCTTTAACTCATTTGGGCTTCAACCTCTTCATCCAACCTTGGGTCTTCTGTTGCGTACAAAGTAAAGATGATTTCTTTTTAGGCCCCTTCAAAAAGAAAATTGTGCTGAAAAATGTCCTCTGAAAGTTATCTCTTGAATATGTTAAAATTACAAATAAAAATAAAAATAAAAAAATAAAATCATTTGAGACTAGGAGAATCAAAATTAAGAATTTGAGAGGGGCACACTTCAAAATCACAAACCAGCACAAGTGGGTTAGGAACTGCTCCAGAGTAAAGGGGTAACTCATCTAAGGCCTTAATACGATCATTGTTACTTGGTGGGTTAGCGAGTGCAAAGTTGAAAAAAAAGACTTGTGAAATGATACGGTAAGATTTTGGGGCTATTATTTTGGGTCCAAAAGAAAAGTAGTAATATTAGTTAGTAATATTTGTTTTAAATTGGTTAAGACATTTTTTAAATCGGTTTAATCAATTTAAAAAGTGTCGAATGATAGTTAATTACCGTTCAACATTTGCTAAGTACCTAATGAGCAATTTCCATATTAGTTTAAGTTTATACATTAGAAAGAGAAAAAAAAATCAAATTTATACAATTTGGATAACTTATACCATCTCAATGTGCACTTAAAGAAACATGAGTTTTTTTAGTGGTGAGAGGGTAAAACATGTACCTTGATGGTATTGGTATATAAAACTCGATTATTATTTTTCTAACCCTCTTGCATTCTTACACGTCCTTTTTTTTTCTTTCAAAAATACCATTTCTTCGAATTTTATAATCCGAACAGACTTTGGATTCTAAAATCCAAAATCTTCAAAAACTGTTGGAACCTAAGGTCAGTGTTCCACAAATCGAGTGTTAACTCGTAAACTCGCTCGAGTTTACGTTTTTAGGTGACAAAAACGTGTTAACTCGGAGGTAAACTCGGTTTTTGGTGAAATCGGAATGTTTGACGAGTTTGACCGAGTTAGCACGTGTTAAACTCAGTAAACTGGTACACTCGACCGAGTTTACGTTTAAAAAAACATTTTTTTTTATTTTGGGTCATTTTCTTAAGCCCATTTTCTTTCAAAACCCAATTATTTTTTCAAGTCCAAGGTACTGAAATTAATGTTGAAGTAAGTTTGAGCCATGTATTTGGTTATAATGTTGAAAACCCTTTATCATCTAGAGAAGAATTTAATGAAGTTGGAGATAAAGATGATAAAGATGTTATGAAACTTTAGAATGATTGAATTTTTGAAGAAATTAACTAGTTTATTTTTTGGATAGGTTTATTAACAACTTTAGAAACTTGTGAAACTTTCTTTTTTGGATGGTTTTTTGATGGTTTAGAGTCTTATGAAACTTATGATTTTGCAAGTTAATTTTGTATTTTGATGTTAAGTTGAACATAACTCTTTATTATGGTGGTTATGTATACTTTGTCTTTATAATCAAGTCATACTTTGTATTATTGACTTATTTGCAATATTATTTTAGCTTACATATGTGATGTATATAATAAATTTTATACAATTTTAATTTTAGGTAAACTCGAGTTTACGATTCGAGTTTACATAGTTTAAACGAGTTGAGGTAAACTCTCGAATTGTAAAACCTTGCCTAAGGCACCTTGGAGTTGCTTCTGCAATCTCTGTAAAACTACATTTTAGATTATATAATCTGAAACTCTTTTGTTCATTTCGAATTATAGAATCCGAAAAGTGTCAAACACCCCAGAAAATTCGAATTTTGGTGTAAAAAAAAGGTACCTTTCAGATTATATAATCTGAAATGTCTCAGCACAAAGACAGAAGCACTGTATTTTAGTTGAGACATGCATATGGGTAAGAAATTGTTTCCAAACGATATAAACATGCATTCTTGATCGTAAAAATAAATACTTTAATACAAAACAGAAATTAAAAACACAACACAATTTTCAAACATTAAATTAAAAACAGAAATTATCCAAAGGTTACAACACCATAAAACTAAGCCCCGCCCCAACCCCTACCACGCCTACCCGCTCTCCATGAACCTCCCCCAAGATTGCTTTCAAATGACTCCATTCATCAGTCCCTTGCTCCACCACACCACTGACCATGACGGCATAGACATGGTCTCTGATACGGCCCAACCTTCCGGTCAGCACCAAGTACCCCTGCTCAGCAGCAACCTCATCAAGGGCCTCCTGCACAGGTGGCCTCGGGACATGAACAGCCTCGTCCAGAAGTATGATGCGTGGATGTGAGATGGAATAAAACCATTTGATGTATCCTTGTGACGTCTCTACACCAGTCACATCAGCAAGCCCCAAATCCTGAGGTGTCAACATAAGAACAAGATGGTGCGCATAGCGAAAGCTGATCTCCGTTAAGGTCGTCTGGGAGATGCACTCTCGCATGGATGTCAGGGGATGGTTTCGACATACCCGAAATGGCGAAGCACCCGCTCCGGCAGATATTTCACCCTACAAGTACTGTATCTGAGCCATCCAGAGTAAAGGCTGGCCCGTTCAAACGGACATGCCTCACGGTGTTCAGCATACGGGGACATGATAACATCTACCAAATCCAGCTGATCCAAACGTTCTCTGTATTCGTCTGGTGAAGACAGACCCCTGGGTGGTAGATACATCAAAGCACGTGGATGCTGATGGTCTTGATATCCACCTCATACATCCCTAACACCCACACCCCTGAAGTGCTGAAACACCCAAGCCTGCAACAAATTCAACAACATATAAATATACAAACAATCAAGACATACGAATGAATAAACATGCAGTCCATTATTATTTTTTTATTTATACCTGGAACAAAGAGAAGTATCCTGCCAGATGTTTGGTCTTATAATGGGAGGCATTGTTAAGCTCTATGTATAGGTGTGCAAGGGCAGCAACCCTCCATGCATAATCAGAGACAAGCTTTAAGTCTCTGAAGTACCTCAAATAAGCAACATCCACACAGTTGGCGCTCTTGTCAGTGAAGAGCTTGATACCCACCAAGTAGAGCAAATATATGCCGAGAGAATGGTCCTGCTTCTTCTGCATCTCTGCCAAATGACCAGAATGGTAGACACAGGCGGACCCACCGTATGGCTAAGTGTGGCTATAGCCACACCAGATTATTACCCAATTTTTTTTCATATACTAGACTTAAATATTGGAGTATATACAATATATGTTGTTAATTTTTCATGTATTCGTAATCAGCCTAGCAGTAGAAAGTACTTAAACAATCAGCGTGTCTTGGGTTCAACTCCCCATGCTCCAATTTTTAACATTTTTAAAAAAAAATATAAATATAAATGGTTGCTGGGAATCAAACCTGTGACACACTGGTAAAAAGGACATGCATAAGCCATTTTGCTGTTGAACTTAACGTGTCATAGGTTCGTTTTGGTAATATATATAGCTTCCTTGATAATTTAGCCACACCAATATCGAAAGTCTAGGTCCGCCCCTGATGGTAGGCCGTCTGTGCCTCCTGAACACGCTCCTTAAACATTTCCTTTAACCAGCTAAATCGTGCATGGGCACCATTAGTCTTTTCCACCTCGTCCCATGCCCTAGCCACTTCAGCCCCCAGCAGATGCACCATCATGTCAACAAGTGGGACAAGAGCATGCCCTCAATGGGGAGATGCAGCAAACAGAACATATCATCAAGTGTCACTGTCATCTTCCAAAATGAAGATGGAAGCTCGATGTCTCCTCGTGTCATCTCTCTACAAAGGCATAACACAGTCCATGGTCAATCTGGTTGTAGCTGGTATCCTGCAGCCACTGAAGACTGGTGGCTCTCAGGCAATCCTTAAACTATTGTGCTGCCATTCGAGCCTTGTTTCCTTTATCATGTATCGCCATTATCTTCCTCCTGTTGTTTACACATTTTAAATTGCTACGCCACTGCAAAAATTAAAAACAAAAAATTAACATCAGCTTCACAATAATCAAAATAATACATGACAAAAATTAACTATAGTTTACAATCATTAAAACAACATAGAAATTCAATTTTCATTAAATAAAAGGTGTAGTGTCTTACCACTCCATCAGTTGTCATCCTAGCCACGTGAACATGATACATGGTCAGCACAGTCAAGTCAATTGGGCCACCAGGATAGTCATCAAGCTACTCTGCCTCTGGCTCCGGCTCCACATGCTTTTGCTGCTCAGCATCACCCACCTCCTGATACTCAGCATCACCCTTCACCTCCACCTTCATCTCCATCTGCGGCTCATACTGTGGCTCAGGATCGTTCCCCTGAGATGTTCCCGCGCCATCACCACGGTGTGCCCTTCCCCTGCCACGCCTGGGCACTCCCCCCTCCGCTTGTAACCTCTCCACACGCTTTCTCCTAACAGAAGCATGCATTGCTTGTCTTCCACCCCTGGTGCGCTCAACACGATCCACACATGTAACATGCATAATCAAGTATACACACAATTCGCATAAATCCAAGAAACTGCCCAAAAAAGTTGTCCACTGGTACACTTCAGATTATAAAATCCGAACAACATTAATCTAGTTCGGATTTTATAATCTGAACAGTTGCAGTGCTACAGAAAAAAACGAACCCAAACACTTGCATGCAGAGGGAATGAGACCTAACATTTACTTTTATGTTTGATAAAGCTTCAAATGTGATGATTTTGAGCAAAAAAACCTCCAAGATTCGTCCAATTTGTGGATTTCAGATTTTGGGATAAGGGAGAGAGAATGTGAAATGGGGTGAATGTAAAACTGTAGAAATGGGGAAGTTACTGTCTTTGTTTTATATATAGAGAGGTTTCGGATTTTAGAATCCAAATTGGTTTCAGATTATAAAATCTGAAGGGCAATTTTGGAAAAAAAAATAGGGTGCATGAGAACCTCGTAGAGTGAAAAAAGTAATAATCATAAACTCGATCAAGATCCAACCCAATAATACAGGTCCAATACATCTCTTTGCAACTCTTGCTAATTGGGTTTCACAAGATGCACATTAGTCCAACATACACTATTTCAAGGGACTTTTTCGTTTTCCACCCTCCAACCTTCTTGTGCACCCTATTCGGATTATAAGATTCGAAAAATGAAAGATTTTGGAGGGTTTTTTTAACGTGTTTTAGAGGATATTTTACACTTTTTGAATTATATAATCTGAAAATTTGTACGGTTAAAAAAGAAACGGTATCTCAAGGTGTTCCTAAAAGAGAGGTTGAATGTTATACATGGCCCAAATCTAATTAAGGTATTAAGCATAGAGTTACCTAGAAGCTTATGTTTGCACCTTTTAGCCTCGGTTGAGTCAAGTGCTAATTTAGAATTATTTTGGACTTTTTGAGTAGATTCTGTTTTCTGTTTTGCCATTATCATAGTACACTACCACTATATGTATCGGAATCGTTGAAGGGAATAGGTATCAAGTAGAAGGCTTTACTGAAAATTGTTTGTTTTTCATTTTACTCATACAATTTTTCTTCCTTCCTATTAGTGCATTTTGCTTCTTCCTTTAGGGTGTCTAGTTCCTTTCATATATAAAGTGATCAAGAAAAGTAGCAAGAGATAGATTCTATAGCTTCTATCTAAAATTAGACAAACAAGTTTTGGAGCGTTTATGAATTAATTAATTGATTAATTAATTAAGAACTCAGATGTGCGTTTATAAGCTTCAAATTTAATGAACCTTAGCTGAAAATATTAATTTTTATCTATTCAGAAAAGTTAAAACCTCCCAGTCATCTCCAATGTGACTTTGTATAAGTAATTCAAACCCAGAAAAACACAAAAGGGGGCGTGTACTCAAATACATGACATATGCATGCATCTGTTAGTGATTCGTTATATATATATATATATATATAGGGCATATCACATGAGAATGAGTATCTTATGTGAGAATGATGAGAATGAATTGCAGCCATCGGATTAAAAACAATGGATGAGATTAAAACACCACTTAAGTGACTCATGTCATTCTCTCCCTCTTTTCCATCATTCATACCATCGGTTTTTCTTGACTTTTCTCGCTTTGTTCTTCTATCAATGTTAAACCTCATTCTTCCTTTCTGTACTTGCTTCAAAGACCATCCACATCCAAAAATTATTATTAAGAAATAGTGTGAGGTTATCATTTAATCCTTAAATCCCCTTAGTGATTCTCTGTGTTTGAAAGAATATTAAAAAAAACCCAACATAAAATTCTAATTTTGTATCAATCGATCAACAAGTGTGAGCCAACAACTAGTTTCTTCATCACAACAAAGACGAACGACAGACGATAATGGAAGCTTACACGAGCAATCGATTTTGCGACACAAACAACAACAAATGGTGGCAGCAAAATTAAGGGTTGCGACAAAAAGGCTATGGCCTCAAAAGGGATCTCCCCTCGTTTCCTATCTCTAAAATCAATCACATGACGTCCACCGGCAGCGGTTGTGGAGGTGCATCGACCTTTCCAATTCTTCTGAAGAAATAATGGAGGAGAGTTAGTTTCTGAAAATGGTATCTCATTGTATGAAATTGGATCTGGGATGGTTTCTCGCTGTGATATGAAAACTAGCTATTGGATCCTATGAGATTAAATCCTGGGATGGTATATATTCAGGCTGGGATGGTATATATTCAGGCTCTATGAGATTAAATCCTTTTGGTAATTGACAGAAGGCTTGAAATTGGATCTGGGATAGTTTCTGTTATGGGGTTTCCGACCACGAACGGGTACAGATAGGTGGCGACGGCGGATTTCCGATCACAAACCAATGGTGGATAGTGGCTAAGGAGTGCTTCGCGTCGGGGAGGGTTGGGTTTTCCGAAATAGATCAGTGAGGGGGAAGAAACATTAGCTTTTGATGGAAGAAGAAGAAGAAGAGTCAACGCAGAGAGAGAAGGAATTAAGTGAGAAGAAAACAAGTCACGTGAGCCATTAAGTATGACCTTTTAATCTCTGCCATCAATTCTAATCCAAAGGTCCATAATCATTCCTATCATTCTCATATAAAACTATCATTCTCACTTGATATGCTCCCTATATATATATATGTTGCATATATACTATGTCCATCATCTACAAAAATAAATGTGATATACCGACTTATTTAAAGAACAAAAATATCAAATCAGTCATTAACATTGGTAATTTGTGGGTTGGCGATATATATTTTGCAACCATTCTCTAACTTGGTAACGAAATCAATTTGTGACCGATTTATAGACCAATTACAAAATTATATTGTGAAATTGCTCGTTAGATAGAAATAATTTGATCACTAAATCGGTTATTAAATATGAACTTTTTAGTAGTCTATACCTATGTTTTAAAAATCGGATCAGACCAACCAGTTCAATCGGTTAAATCAGAAATCGAATCCTAATGGTCAACCGACTAAACCTAGATCAAGAGGTCTCACCGGTTTGATCTTCAATACGGTTTTTAAAACATTGGTCTATACACACCTCTACGTTTTAACATACATGATGTTCATGTATACATTTTCCACCAATAAAAGGCTAGAGATCAAATTCATTACTTCTAATTATCATTTTTTTAACATGTATCATCTACACGCTCCTGCATAAATTAATTTCTTAGATCGAGTAGAAATGCATAGGCGGCAAAGTTCTCTCTCAAGATTTTTAACACTACAACTTTATCATGACTAAATTGATGGGTCGGACAAATTTTTATCAGTGTGCATTTACCTCCCATCTAAACTCTAGATTATTAGAACCCCTTCTTGTAGAAACGAGAAAGTTAACATCAAAAGAATATTATATATATATATATATATTAGAAGAAGTTGAAAATGCCGTAAACCTTCTAAACCAAACAACACATGAAACAAAACAATAGAATTAGAAGCTATCGCAAGCTCATCGTCTAATTAATATAATGCATATATTTCTTTTTGAACATATAGTTTTATACATTCATGTACGTCTTGAATTTAATGGATAACTATAAATCGTAACAAGTTTGAATAAAGTCATGTAGTAACACATTCACAAATTACAACAGCTCCTTTATCTTTTTTTTTTTTTAGGGAAACAGCTCCTTTATCTTATAAAGGACTTTAGAAAAGGCCATCAACTATGAATCATGAAATGGATATAAATATATGTTAAAGCTTTGTCGTTTTTTTCACCAACCTCACTATCACCCTATAAGACACAAGTTCATGGAAGAAATTAGATTATATTAATGCGTTTGGTTTAACCGTTATGTATGTTGGATATGATGACACGTAATTATGGAATGAGATTTGAAGCAAATTAGAATGAGATATAAACCTTCAAACAATTATATTATATAGTGAGGAAAAGAAGGAAAAGAAGGAAAAGAACACGAGATATCACCATTCTCCAACTCGACCCGATCATGTTTTCTTGTCGTTTTATGGTCCTTATGTTTCAAAAATGGCCAACTTAGTCATAGCAGCTCATTTTGCAAGTATTCAAGGCTTCGTATTAAAGTATTCATTATCTTTATCATTTTAACGTAAAAATTATACTTATCTTCTGTTTTGTCTTGTTAAAAAATAATTTATGTATCTCAATAATCAAGGGAGGTGACTAGTACATTACTAGCTAGCTAGCTAGCTGCATTAATGGACAAAATAATTGAGCATTTGTCCTTTATAACAATGTAAATCATCAGATAAGACAAACATATATTTCAATCAACACCAAGGTGCATCCCTCAATAAAAACAAAAAATCAACACCAAGGTGCAGTAGCTCTAGAGTTTATAGCTTTTAGCTAGCAGATAGACTTGATCTATGTTAATTTTGAGATTCAACGAGATTAATTGATTGGTGGAATATGATAATTGTGCAACAAATAAAAAAGTAGGGGCGGGGAAAATAGTTTAATCAACATTGAAGTAGGGCAAATCTTACACAAAAACTTTTGTACCACAAAAAAAAACAAGGAAAACAGATTTTAACCTTCACTTCATCTATTCATTTCAAATATTACAACAACCTTTATCATTTAAGCCCTACTTATTGAACTAATTAAAGTTGACTTGTTACGTATACTTAAAATTTAAGAAGTTTAACAAATTGCTAGTTGGTTCTCCTGATTTTGATTTCCACAAATTTATCATCCTAAATTTCCTTCAATCATTAACCAGAAAGCTTTGATAAATCATGTGGTCTGATTTTTACCAATAAATAAATAAATTACGTGGTCTGGTGGCTTCTAAACGATAACTTTTTTTACAAAAATTTAGATGAATTTAGTTTAAGTGGCTTATCAAAGTCAGGATAGACCTCACCAAAAAAATCATCACAGTCAGTCGGGATTGAACTCTGACCCGTTGAATTTTCTATCAAGTGGGTCAATTTGTATTGATCTTTTAAACATGATTGGTGCATCTTCTCTGATATATTTGGTTTTTATACACAACAAAAAAAAATGTGCTAGCGATGCCGGAACGAACAACAAAAGGATTCCACGTGATGCTAGGCTTTTGGGAGGGAGTTCGGGAATGAGACTGTCATTGTCCTTACTTCTGGCGGCTGTGCCTTTAAATCAAAATTGATGATGTAGCCAAAATAAAGTGAGAGAGGGAAAACCTATTATATATTCCCTTAATACTAAAGTGAGAGGAAATTAACCAGGAGAGATCATGTTTAATTTTTGGTGTTTTGTGATGGTGTCAATATATCTAGTTGCAAAATTTGTTTCTTTCTTTCCTTGTTGTCATGTGCCAAGCCAACTATGACATAGTTGCAAAATTTGTAACTTGATATGTTTTTTAGTTTTCTATATTTTTCAACATATTTATACACGTTTGAATTTTATGTCTCTCTGTATTTTTTTTTAGTTGAAAGAATGTCTCTCTATATCTTTTATACACCTTATGCTTATCATAACTTGTATTTTAATTCATTCTTTGTATTTTCAAAAAAGAAAAAAATTAAAAGGTGAAGATCTAAAACATTTGACTTTTTAATGTCAAAAAAATACTTAAATATATTTTTCGCAATTTTTTTTGAAGAAACACAAAAATTATAATATTAACTTATATATTTAAGTTACATTATTTAACTTTTTATATTTACGTTTGTTAGTTTTGTCAAAAAAATATTTAGGTTTTCTAGTTGATTTTAAATATTTATTACTTTATCTCTAAAAAAAATATTTATTAATTTATGTTTTCTTATTTTGGAATTGTTGTAACTGATATGTCTTTAGTCTTCTATATTTTTCTTTCAAGATATACACGTTTGAATGTTATATCTGTGTGTATCTTTTGTACACCTTATGCTTATTATTCTTTATATTTTTTTTTCGATACATTCTTTGTATTTTCAAAAAAAAAAAAAAATAGAAGGTGAAAGATCTAAAACATTTGACTATTTTTTGACAAAAATAGAAACTAAAATTTAGATTATGTGAGCAAACGAGTTGCACATAATGAGTTGAAATGAGTTGTTTGTAAACTTAAAACGAGTAGATTTCAAATTAAAAAAACTGTTGCAACGAACTCGAGTCAAGTTTTAAGTTGAACCAATTAGTGTTCGAGTCTAATAATTTCTCATATCCTTCATCAAATAGGTTGTGGAAATACCTTTTACATATATCCTTTATATTTTTTTACCGAATCCAAACCTTACATTTTCTTCATCTTTGATACACTTTCCTTAATCCAAGTCTACTGTTTTTCTCTCATTCCATAACAAGTCTATATGTAGATGTTTCTCCCTCATTAATGGCTAAGGATTGATATAGCCCGTCAAAATCTTGAAGTCTTGCTTCGCTCACCGCCTTCTTGATCTCTTTCTTAGCTCTTTTATAATTTTTCTAAGTATCAGTATTTTTACATCTAAACCAATCTTTGAAACATTCCCTTTTGATTCTAACTTTACTTTAAACACTTTCGTTCCACCACCAAGATTCTTTACTCTATGTCCAAAACCTCTTGATTCTTCCAATGCCTCTTTTGCTATTTTTCTAATTTTGTGCACCATTTTGTCCCGCGTATCGTTTGTGCTTACTTGTGGTTGCCTGAAACCTCCCTCTAAGATTTTGTGTTGGAAAAACATTTGTTTTTCACCCTTTAAATGTTACCACTTGATCTGTGGAGCTTTAGTGCTGCTTCTTCTCTTCACTATCCTCTCAAACAGTACATCTATAACCAATACTCTATGTTGAATAGTCAATCTCTCTCCAAGTATGACTTTACAATCAAAACAAATCTTTTCGTCTTATCGCCTAATAAGGAAGAAATTCATCTGAGAACATGCCACCCCACTCTTCCATATGATAAAATGCTTCTCTATTTTCTTAAAGCACGCATTAGATATAGTAAGGTCAAAAGTTGTCAAAAAAACCCAAGATGGAATTACCCTTTGCTTTAACATCCACGAGGCCATAACCCCTGTGCAAGCCCTCAAAACCTCTTGATACATTTCATACATGCCCGTTTAGATCCCCTCATAGAAAAAACTTTTCTCATAGTTGTATATGTTGAAATAAGCCTTATAACTTTTCTCAAAACTTCAGTTAAGGTGATCTACTGACCTAACATGAGGTGTACTACAAGTACTAATAATATTAAATGTATCTTGTTCTACAATAAATTTTAGGTCTATGGTCTGATCTCCTACACTCTTTACATCCACAATATCCTTTCACTCCTTGTCAACAATAATGCCTACCCATTTCTTGATCTAACTTTGTCCGTGTACCAAAGCTTAAAATCTCAATTGTCTAATTATTTCGCCTTTTGGTCCACCCACTTAGTTTCTTGTAGGCGCATAAAATTGATCCTCTTCCTAATCATAATGTCCACTATTTTCATTCTGTAAGAATGCCTATATTTCATGTTCCAAAATGAATCATATGCTCATGAACTAACTTTTTTACCCACACCCATTCAGGAAAATGTGGGAAGTACTCTTGCTTATTTTTCACTACATCCAGGCGGTGATGCAAATACCCTTGCTCATTTGACACTGTACTTGAGCTATATAATGTGTTGCTTATGGATAACAATGTAGCACTCACACTATTACGTATTGATTCGTGTCATAGTGATTCAACAAAGTTTTAAGTTGACTGCCAAGGTCTAACACAATCTCCCCTTTTGCCTGGATTTGAGACCAACTAGGCATAACATGGCTAACATAGATTGGATTTTCTAGCGCTCTTGTCGAAAAATAAAGAGTTTCTAGCACTTAATCTGACCTGAAAGTTGTATGAATTGATATGAAAATATAGTATTCAATTTGAAGGATAATAAAGTTATGATGTTTGCTTCAAATTATGCATTCAGATAAATAAATAGGATAAAAATAATTTACATCTTATAATTTTATTCAAGTTTATTAATTTCAAAACTATTCCCTATAACTTTGACCCAAACTATTTTTTTTTCCCTTTATTTTTTTGCTATTTTATAAAAAATCTAGTGTATGTCTAGTAAACAACATGACTTGACTTTAACTGACTCAAGGGCCCCTTATTTGATCACTTAGATGTAATCGTGTTTGTAGTGGACCAAACTTTGTCCACAACCGAAGATAATATGATGCAATCCTATATGTCGTTAGCCAAATATCTCATTCACCTTTGAAAGTTACATTTTCCATTTAGAAAAAGTTGCTTCGATCCCTTCTATAATAATATATCATCAAATGAAAATTACATGAATCACCTCACAATTTTTTCTTATTGATTCTTTTGAACTATTTTAACTTCCTTGTTGTGTTCGTTCATTCATCACTCAAATCACTAGTGTTACCATACACAAAACATGAAGAAACTAACTCCCTCCTGTCTTTTCCTTCATCTCAATTTCATTCACTCAAATAACTTTCCACATGATAGGAGTGTCAATTTTGTTTAGACCAATATCATGTGCTTTTACATTGAACCCACTTGGCAAATGCTTCAAGTGTTTTGATATCAGCTCTGTAGTGCTTCTGAGTAAACTCAAGCAACATAGACCATGTGAAATCAGGGTAGATCCTTGGGTTGTAATTGTCCACCAATTCACATGGTGGAGTTACCACTTTATCACTTAATGGACACAAAAAGAAAGCAAGAGATTTCCTTGTCTTTTCGCTGTTTACCACTGCCCTGTGCAAACAGCTCTTGTATCTCCCATTTGAAAGTGCCTAATCAATACAAAACCAAATTAGGTTTAACTTAAGAAATATGATATGGTAGTAAAACTCATTGTAAAACAACCTATTTACTATTTTCCAACAATTTTTTTTGTGATAAAATCCCATGCAACAACATATGCCTAGTAAAAAAAGTAGGGCAGAAATTTGAAAAACTAAAAATCGGTTGTGAATCTCGATCCTACATAGTTGACTTTATGGTGCCTTCGATTCTAGATTGTTAGATTTAGAGAGTAAAAGTTTGTTTCTCTCAATTTTACAGTCTACAATCAGATGCACCATAAAGTTGATTGTAGAAAGAGAAAGATACAATCGGCTAACCAGAAACACGTGTGAATTATCTCTATTTACAACATGATTAAAGTAGGAGAGATAAAAAATATATAATATCATTTTATGTGATAAGCATTCTACTAAAATCATTTTGTAAATAAAGAGAACCCTAACCTTTAAAATTTTGTCACGTATAATTAGAGGTCATTGTTTTATTTTCCATGATAATAATAATAATAATAATGGATAGAAATTGCACCAAATATTGAAAGAGCAACATACCATGAAAGTATCACCAATATTGACAACAAAAGCATTGAAATGTGGGCTAATGGAATGCCATTGATCGTCAACGTAAACTTGCAAGCCACCTACTTGATCCTGGTGAAGAATGGTTAAAGATGTTGGATCACAATGAGGTCCAGTGCCTAGAGTGAGCTCAGGTTTTTGACAAGTAGGATAGTAATTGAGCCTCATTATTGAACTATTCTCTTCAAAAAATTCCCTAAAATGGGCTTTACCAACTCCAAGGCTCATTCCTAGAATCTCCATTATACCTAAAGAAAGATTGCTCATAGCTTTGCAGTAGTCTTGATAAACCTCCCTGTATAAAATATAGCTAGTAAGAACATGATTTAAGAAAATTATGAAATATAGGTGAATTGCTAAGAAAATTCTTGAACTTTGATATTTTTGATGAAATTATTTATCTTTTTCTATAGTACTTTAACTATTTATATTTTTCTGTAATAAATTGTTATTGATAAATTTGACATATATAAGGAAACAAAAATTTGTCTTGTAAACGAAGTTTAGATGGTAAAAAATGCAGAGATATTTGATATACTGGATATGGTTTTTAATGTGTATTACCCCTCTTCTTCTCACTTAATATGTGTGAAGTTTTTCACTAAACTCTTTGACACGTAAAAATAAAAACAAATTTTTTCAAAAAAAAATGCGACAATTAAAAAGAAACCGAAATTAACAACAAAAAAAAATGAAAGAAAAAAAATGTGACATTTTTATATTACCCAAATTTCTCAAACTCATTGCCCATTGTGTTGCACAAATAGTCTCTGACAAGATTTGGTGATTTTTCATCAGCTGAGAATTGAAAGGAAAGTGTCTCTTTCCATGGAAGTTTGGAAGAGAATCTGCCAGTGAAACTACTAGCATAACCACAGTGCTCCCCTGTTTTTCTCTGAGCTCTCTGTTTCTGAGACAGGGGAAGCTCAAAAAAATCATCCATGAAAACATGAGCATCAGATATCAACTTTTCATCAATTCCATGATTGACAACAAGAAAAAAACCATGTTTTTGACATGCTTCACCAACAACCTTTGATGCTTCCATTGCTGCAACTGGATCACCTGAGAGAAAACCTCCCAAATCAATGAATGGTACATCAAGTTCAGGTACGTTTAAACAAGCTTGTTCTTCATCAGGCCAAATGAATTGTGTTGGTAGATTAACTTGGTGTTTAAGAACTGATGCATCAAAAACTAGTGGTTTCTCTTGTTCTTTGGTTTCTTGGTTTGGTAGTTGTTGAGGCATGCTTGTTATGCATTCTATTGCCATTGCATTAATTAGTTAATAATACAAATATTGTTGCTATGATCAAGAGAGAGAAAGCGTAGTTGTTATCACGAGGAGAGGGAATGAAAATAAGTTGATAGATGAGATGAAAGAAAAGCCAAGGCCGTTTGTTTGGGAAATCTTGGAACAAACTTTGGAATCTTATATAAGCAGAGATACACTTAACAGTAGCACACGCGCGCGCACACTTACCCACAGGCCACAAGCACTTGAAGTTGTGTTGTTATTATTATTTTTGCTAAAAAGCTACATGCCAGATTCATACATATTATGTTTATGCATGAAGAAGTGTGAAATCTAGGGTTTGAACTCTGGTCTCTATATTTAATGTCTTTGGTAGCTATCAACAGAGTTACACTTATATAATTGAAGTTGTATTATTTAAAGTGTTAAAAAGAGAATGTTCATAGCATTTTTTTTATAAATACTGAACATAACAACGTAAAACAGAAAAGCACATGATAAATTTGAACAATTTTTTGTCTTATGCAACATTTGGTTTGGTGGACAAAATATTATTTTGGTATTTTAGATAATTTGAGACAACAAAAAAATTGTGTAATGGTTTTGTGTAGGAACATAATTTCAGTTTTTGTTCGGCCCTTGTTCCTTGTTTATCCAATCTTTTAAATAATTTTACAATCAAACATAGTACAACTAAAGTTGTCATGTCCAAACCTTTATTTTTTTAGCATATCAAACGAACTGAGTGTGTTTGTTTTGGCTTCAAAAATAATTATTTCGCTTTAAAAAAAAATCTAGAAATGTCAATTTAGAGAATTTTTAAAATAAAATAAAAATTGAAACTAATTTTTGTTTGTTTACTATCATAAAAATCATTTTTTAAATTCTTTTAAGTTCTTACAATCGATTTCCTTGAATTTAGAAAAAAAAATAGATTTTAGAAAAGCTACTGGACATAACTTTTTATTTTGAGGTTAAAAATGATATTTTTTTAACAAAATGTTTTAAAAAAATTGAAACAAATACTATTAAAATAATAAAAGTGATTTTTTATTAAAAAATGGTTTTTTTTCGAAAAATATCCAAAACAAATGACTTTTATACGAGAAAGGCTACAAACACTCTATCTCTAACATTGACTCTTTAATTGTGTGAAATTCAGGTGGATTTCACCACTTTATGTAATACACATTTTCAAATGTGGAACCCGTACGAATTTTATCTAATAAAAAAGTGAATGTTAAAAAATGGTAGTTCATATCACTCATCTTACTTAGACACATAAAGCCCGATACTGTATTTCGGCACTCTATATTATGGGAAATGGATTTAGGTGCAATTAAAAACAACGCATTTTTAATCTAACCATTGGATGGTTTGATAAGGTTAAAATATATGCATCCAATGGCTACAATAGAAAATTGTGTGAAACCGTGGTGTTTCTTTACAACAGGGAATCCTGGTCATTGTACCAAGGGTGTATTGGTTCAGATTTTTGCAGAAAATAAATTTGAACCAATCAAAAAATATTGGCTTGGTTTGATTTTTGCAATCTTTTCTCAAAAAATTCAAACCAAACTAATGAAGAACAAGATGATTTGGTTTGTTTCGATTGAATTGAAATTCTTACAAACTTAAGAAACTTATTTAAAAACATCCAAAAATAAATAAATTTGAACTAATAAAAAATAATTGGTTTGGTTTGATTTTTTCAATCTTTTCTTACGAAATTCAACCGAAACTGATGAAGAACCATGTGATTTGGTTTTATTCGATCGAATTAACATTTTTACAAATTTAAGAAATTTATTTAAAAACGTCCAAAAAAATTAACTTCTCATCAAACATTATAGAATTTTATACTATTAACACAAGAAAATAAGCTAAAAATTTTTTGATCAAGAAAAAAATAGGCTAAAATAAAACTACTAATAAAGTGTCAAATGAAAGGAAAAAAACATATAGTGTGTTGGTTTGAGTTGCGGGTGATATATAGTGAACGACAAGAAACTCGTACCCTAACAAATAGAAGACGGGCATGGACGTATCCCTTCATAAGCATGAAGGGATACCCAAAATAAAAATTTATTTGTTAAAAAATATTTAGCTGCCCCAAACAAATTTATTTGTTAAAAATTTGTATAAATAAGAAAGTTAAGAAATTACTACAGGATTGATAGATTTATTTCTATTAATTTAACACGTTCACTCTCGATAAAAAATATGCAGAAAACTTTTTTAAGAATAAAAATTGTCAAAACAATAGTCAGAACGAATTAAACATATAATGAGTTTCTTGCAAATAATTTATTTGTTTACATTGAAAAAGACATTATTAGTCTATTTATTATACAATCAATTATGACTAAAATTAAATTTTTAAAACACGTTGTGCCTAACTTTTTTAAATAGTTATTGTCAATTTTTATTTTCTCTATTATTGCTTTAATTTACATTTCATGTAAGTAAAAATTATTGTGTTATTTTTAATATATTGGTTAAGTTTAGGATTAAATTTGGGTTTAGTCTCTAGATCACTCTCGATTTTTAAGTTAAGTTCCTGATATTTTATTTTATTTTAGTCTCTAATTTGTTGTTATCGAGATTGAAATTCTGGCAGGACCTGATGATGTTCGTAAAACAGAGTACAACACGCGAAACAGAGTACAGTAGTTCAGAAGCATAAACAATAACAGTCAGAAATATCAGACTGAAAGTAAAAAGGCACAGAATATTTGTTAACCCAGTTCGGTGACAAACACACCTACGTCTGGAGGCTACCAAGCCAGGAAGAAAATCCACTAGCGTAGTCCTAGTTCTAAGTTCTCAGCAAACTCCCAGTTTTACAACTTATCACCTAGCTACTACCCGTATTGATTTCAACCTAGGAACTCTTAGACCTGAGATCTCATCTCACTTCCCTCAGTCAATCACTGCCCCAGTGATATCAGACTTTAATAACAAACAACTAAGTAGGAGACACACTCCAAAGACATAAACAGTCACTTTTGCGTAAAAGCTTCAAGTGATTACAACTCAATAAAACAAACCAACTCTAAACAATAGAGTGGTATACAAAAACAGAGCACACATCTCACAGACTCAAAACCTAAGAATAATCTCTCAATAATAGTTTTTGGTTGAGTTTCTTCAATAGCAGCGTCCTCTATTTATAGTCTTCAGCATCAACAAATAATTGAACCAAATATTCTTCAAAGATATATTTCCAAAATTCTTTAGAAACATATAAAAGCAAATATTATTCAGAAATATATTTTTCAAAGATCTCTTTTAAAATATATTCACAAATAAAAATGTCCAATCTTCAGAATATATCTTACGAAAATATTCTTCCTTCTAGAAACGCAGCTTGGAGAATTCTTCAATTAAATCTACAAAAGATCATGTGAGAAAATTAACAGCTCCAAGGCACAAAAACAGAACGCAGAAAACCAGCTTCTGAAGGTACTTCTGAAGAAGTGCTTCTGAAGGTCTGCGTCTGAAGTTCTGCGTCTGAACATTCAGCGTCTGAAGTACTGTTCAGCTTCTGAAGTACTGTTCATCTTCTGAAGACCCAACTTCTGAGGTACTGTTCAGCTTCTGAGGATCAACTTCTGAAGACACACATCTTGCTTATATATTTGATTTTAGCAAACATGAAGCCAACAACCAAATATCCAACAGAAATTAAATGCATGACCAAAGACACTCATTTTTTAGACGAAAATTGAATAATTTTTTTAGTGACTAAACCGAAAAAGATATAATTTATTGGACTGGAATTAAATTTTATCTTTAAATTTAATATGTTGATTTTAAAAATATTTTATTTTTTCTTTAAATTTGGCCCCTGCTTAAAATTTATGCTAGCTTCGCCGCTGAAGAGGGGTTTGATTTGATATGGATCATAATATGAAAAAGAAAAAGAAACAATTTAATTAGTTTGAATTGGATCTTCGAATCATTAGTTTGGTTCTTACACCTTTACCGTATACAATTGTGTGTGAACATTTATCCCGAGAAGAGCAACAAGCATACAAATTTTTTCTCAATTTATATATATATATATATATATATATATATATATATATATATATATTGAAAATTAATAACTCTTGTGTTGGTTGCTTTTTGTTTATTGTCTTGAGAATCTTATTTTGAATTACATTCATCTTTCATTCTGAATTACGTTATCGATTTGTCTTTATTAACGTAATGTATATACTAACATAAAAAAAATCGAAAAATAGTACAATGCATATTTTTATTTTAATAATTTCAGTCAAAATATTAATCGAATATTTTCCTAGAGAATTACTTTGAATTTTAGACTCTCAGATGAAAAAAATTCAAGATGGCAATAGTAATGAAATATATATTTTTTTAGGTTAAAATATTAAAAAGGTCTATGCAAATATGACTCATTTGACTTTTGGTCCTTGTAAAAAAAAATTTGTTTTTCGTCCCTGCAAAATATTTTGTTTTTTAAAATAGTCTCTAGGCCCATTGAAGTTGCTAGGTGGCAATCTGATGCTGACGTGGCACATGCTGACTGGGCATAAGTGACCACGTGGCAACTTATGTGGCAGTTGGAAATAAAAAAACTAATTTTTAATTTTATAAAATGATTTTCAGTTATTAAAAATTAAAAACTAAATTTTTATTAAATTTATAAATTAAATAAAAGAGAAAGGGGGGGAAAAATGAAACTAGGGTTTCACATTTTCCCCCAATTTCGTGTCCCTTCTGGTGGTCAGATTCCCATCTCCTTCTTCATCGCGTGTTCTTCTCCCATATTCCAATATCAATCTAGTGTTCCTTCTTCTTCCTTCATCCATCGCGTGTTCCTTCTTCCTTCATTCAATCAACGACTGGGATTTAGCAAGGGATTTGTGTTTGACGGCTGGGATTTCACCATTTCAGAGTGTGTTCGACGGCTGTGATTGTCTTAAAGTTAAAGACAGTGAAAGGTAACCCTCTTTATGACCTTTAATTGTAGTAGTCGTGTAAATCACTGTGTTGTTGTCTTGTGTTTGTTGTTTTGTTTGTGGGGACCAAAACGTGAGTAAAAGTGTATGCAGCTGAGATTAGAAGGGTAAATCCTAAAAACACTATAAAAATCAACACAGAAAGACCAGTACCAACACTTCAGTCCAGATTTGGTTCATTCTATTTTTGTTTTGAAGGCTACAAACTAGGGTTCTTGACTGGATGCAGACCATTCATTGGTGTTGATGGGTGTCACCTGAAGACACAATATGGTGGTCAGCTTTTGATAGCAGTTGGAAGAGATGCTAATGACCAATATTATCCTTTAGCCTTTGGTATTGTTGAAGTGGAGAACAAAGAATCCTGGAGATGGTTCTTAACACTGTTACTTGAAGATATTGGTACTGAGAAGAAATGGGCATTTCAGATCAACAAAAGGTATACTTCTGATTAAAGCCTCTAATTTTTTGTTGTTTAATTTACTTTTACTTACAAGTATGTAATATGTTTTCTGTTTTGTTGTTTAAGGGATTGATTTCTGTGTTTGATGAATTAGTTGAGGTAGTTGAACACAGACTATGTTTGAGACATCTCTATGCTAATTTCAAGAAAAAGTTTGGGGGAGGCACTGCAATTAGGGATTTGATGATGGGGGCAGCTAAAGCAACCTACTATCAGGCATGGGAACAAAAGATGTTGCAGTTGAAGGAACTTGATGCAGAAGCATGGGGTTGGCTTATGAAAGTGGAAACTAAGTTTTGGTGTAAGCATGCTTTTACCTACTACTCCAAATGTGATGTTTTAATGAATAATCTTTATGAAGCTTTTAATTCAACAATATTGCTTGCAAGAGACAAGCCAGTAATATCAATGTGTGAATGGATTAGAACTTATTTGATGTCAAGAATTTCAACTATTAGATCTAAGATTGGTGCTTGGCAACATAGGATAATGCCAATGCCTAGGAAAAGACTTGATAGGGAGGTTGCACTTAGTGGGGAATGGGTTCCAACATGGAGGATTGCTGAAGAATTCGAGGTTCAAAAGTTGTATGGAGGTTTCCAATACATAGTTGACATTGGGAAGAAAACATGTACTTGTGGCTTTTGGGAATTAGTGGGAATCCCATGTAGGCATGTTGTAGCTGCAATGGATAAAAGGTCTCAGAGACCAGAAGACTTTGTAGATGATTGCTATTCCAAAGAGACATATGAAAGATGTTATAGCTTCAGTGTCAGTGCAATCAATGGACAAGACATGTGGCCATCTGTTGATGCTGAAGAAATGCTTCCTCCAACTTACAAGAAAGGTCCAGGAAGACCAAAGAAAGTAAGAAGAAGGGAACCTGATGAACCTGATGGCATAAAATACAAGAGGCAAAATACAAAGTATAGATGCACAAAATGTGACAAAATTGGGCATAACAACAGAAGCTGCAAAAGTACTACAATTAACCCAGAGGCTCAAAAGAGAAAGGTACCTATCTCATTCTGAGTCTGAGTCTGAGTCTGAACTAGGGAGTCTGAGTCTGGTCCAGCTTCTGAACTAGGGAATCTGAGTCTGAGTCTGAACTAGGGAGTCTGAGTCTGAGACTGAGTCTGAACTAGGGAGTATGAGTCTGAGTCTGAGTCTGGTCCAGTTTCTGAACTAGGGAGTCTGAGTCTGGTCCAGCTTCTGAACTAGGGAGTCTGAGTCTGAGTCTGGTCCAGCTTCTGAACTAGGGAGTCTGAGTCTGGGCCAGCTTCTGAACTAGGGAGTCTGAGTCTGAGTCTGAGTCTGGGCCAGCTTCTAAACTAGGGAGTCTGAGTCTGAGTCTGGTCCAGCTTCTGAACTACGGATTTTGCCTCAACATATACTGATGTACCTATCTTTCTTTGGTTTCACAGAGGAAACCACCCAGGAATGCACCATAAGATGCAGCAGAAGTTGCACAACATGCCAATACACCTTCTTCTCAGATTGCAGAACCTGCACAACCTGCAACAATCCCTGCTGAGCAAGTGGATGCTCAACCTGCAACAGTCCCTGTTCAGCCATCTCAGCATGTCAACACTGAAATTGAGAATGCCCAAAATATTGCATCTCAGCCATCTCAGCATCCCAGCAAACGCAAAGTCAAAACCTGTGACTTCAAAACTTGTGAAGACTAGGGATGAGAATGTACTGTCTCACCCACAACCAATTGCACAGTCACAGAATTTTAACATTTAACCTACAACACATATGGATGGTCAACCTGCACCATTTAAGGCTCCAAGAAAGGTAAATTTATACATTAAAATATCAAGCTCATTACATGATATTTGTATATGTTACTGAATCATTGTTTTTTATCATAGAAAAAACATGTTGAGATGGTCTATGATGCTACCCATTTACAAAAGAAGGCAAAGACCACCATGTCATGGAAAGGAATCAAGTGTGAAGCATCTAAGGAAAAATCAGCTGCCAATGTATCAAAATACAATTTCAACAAATTAAGAAGGAGTGGCAGAACTTGTTACTTTGGGCCTCAACCTAAATTAGGTGCACCAGGAACTCTTGAGACAAACCCCATTGAAGTTGGAGTGGATGATGGAGATGGAGAATTAACTCAGGAGATTTAAACTTGTAGTACTTTAAAATGTAATGTCTTACGATTCCTTTTGATTAATTAGATTTGGATGTAATGGCTTGACTAATGCCTACTGTTTTTGGATGTAATGGCTTAAACAATGCTTGTATTTTGAATGCTAATGGCTTACAGATGTCTTTTGATTAATTAGATATGGATGTAATGGCTTGAACAATGCCTTTTGTTTTGGATGTAATGACTTAAACAATGTTTGTTTTTTGAATGGTCATGGCTTACAAATGCATTTTGTTTATATCAATGTGTGAATGCAAAGCATTTTATTCATATCAGAGTAGCCAAACCAACTGTGAATGATAATGGCTTACAATGTCTTTTGTTTAGATCAAAAGATAATGGCTTAAACAAACAATTTGCAATTTGCACATAAAGCAACAAAATACACTAAATAGCAACAAAATGAGTTACAACTTTGATTGATAACAAAGTAGCCAAACTAGTTCCATTCATTACTTAACAAATACAATCTTTGATCCATAACACATCAATTCAAAATAACACTATTACATCACATCAATTCTTATCATAAACACACCAAAAAAAACAGCTCATCATCAAGGCCAATGTCATCCACATAACTTTGTTCCTCTCAGCCTTGTACTTTTTCTTCCATTTTGCAATTTCAATCGACTCAAATGTCTTCATGATTTCTTCAATGTTGTTGCATTTGGTACAAGCTTGGTTGTTGGTTCCTTCCACCCTTGACCTATCCTCCTTCATTGACACTTCCATAGCAGGAACAACATGAATCATGGGTGTATGCCCTGGTACAATGTCGTCATCCCATATGAACAGCTCACAAGTATGAACATTCTATGACAATAATACATGGACCAACTTAAATTATCAGCTAAACAACAAATACACATTATCAGTTATACATCAAACAAGCTTAACTAGAACTAACCTTGCTATTCCAATTACGACATTTCCAAAACCTACTCCCTTGGTTATCAAATGTATTAGCTATGTACTGAAGGAAAATCGACATACAAAAGGCAGCGAAAGTTTAAAAAAAAATTCGATTTCCTTTCCTTGGATCATTACGAATATGACATGAATCAGTGATAGAATTGTTACCTCTTGTATTGCAGAAATGATTTCTTCGATCACAGCCAAGCAAGCGAGCAAAGCCTCTACTCGTCCACACGAACGGTTTCCTCTGGTTCCCGGTATTAGCCAAGCGATCAGAGGTTAAGGAGAGAAGTAGGGATTTCGGTTTTGCCTTTTAGGGTTACACGAAAATTACACTACTGATTTCAGCACTAGAGCTCTATTTATAGAGCTCATTGCTACACGAAATCAACCATCATTGTTGAGCTTCCATAAACCCATTAACCCATCAGGTTCCGCTAACTAATTAGCGTCAATTGCTAAACGCACCCCATCATATAAGTATTACTTATATTTCTCCTTTTGACCGTTCTATTGTGTGTGACCCTATAGGTTCTTGTAACGTTGGCAATAATATTAAATCTTATATTTAACATTACAAACAGTGAGCGGTATCTAGCAACACATCACTGCTACCCAAGTGACAAGAATGTCAAGTGATCTGACGAAACCTTTTCCACGATAATGTCTATGTGTACAATTACTCCTTTGTCCTAATATCTTTATTGAACACAAGGCATAGATTACGTCACCCTTGTTTAGCTCAATATTTATATTTCTTGATTCCGAAATATACTGAATAACGAATAAGTCCAATATCTCATATTGACTTAATTCGGCATGGCCATGCATTTTTCCAGTCATATTTCATCAAGAGGCCTAAAGATATATCTCCTGTTATGAAGGAGGGACAAATCCCATCTAGGACACTCATGTCCCTCAGCATGATTCGTCGAGTGCCCATTAACCAACGTTATAGTTATCTTGTTACAGATAACGTTTGAATGACAATAAAACACTTAAGTCCACATCTAGGGATCACAGTGGTTTCAGGTCTAAGAGTGATATACACTATTATCATTATGAGAATAACTTATGACGATTTCATAACATACTATGTAGTATTCTCACGATGGGTCAATCCAGTATAAATATTACTCATAATACTCATACCTATGTATAGACTTAATATCTCATAATCATGACCCATGAGATATGGTCATCAGTCTATATGCATAATAGTCTCCATGCTTTATTATTATCCCAATTCATATTAAAGCTTGACTACAGATACTTTTAAGAATAGTGTTCTTTCTGTTGATGTAATCTCATGATTAAGTCACACTTAATATTCCATCACATGAACCAACTATTATAGGGACTTTATTAATCTCATATCAAGTGTAATAAAGAACGTCATATTTTATTTAATAATAAAAGTCATGATACATATGAAAAGTTTAACATAAACTATTGGCCTCTAGGGCTTACACCAACATGTACACCTTCATGGGTAGATTGCACCCACAAACCAGTAACATAGACTGCATCATTTCTGGAACTCGAGCAGCAGCACGACTTGCCCTTGCCCCATTTCTGGAAATTGAATAGGAATATGAGCATATGCTGTTTGAATTACCTCTGCTGCTCGACATCTTCCAAAAAATTTCTCTTATTCGTGAAGGAGATGAAGCAGAAGAAGTATGAAGAAGATGAAGCAGAACGATTATTGAGAAGGAGATGGATTGAAGGAACACGCGATGGAGAAGAAGAAATGGAGAAGAACACGCGATGAAGAAGGAGATGGGAATCTGACCACCACCAGAAGGGACACGAAATGGGGGAAAATGTGAAACCCTAGTTTCAATTTTCCCCCCTTTCTCTTTTATTTAATTTATAAATTTAATTAAAATTTAGTTTTTAATTTTTAATAATTGAAAATCATTTTATAAAATTAAAAATGAGTTTTTTTATTTCCAACTGCCACATAAGCTGCCACGTGGTCACTTATGCCCAGTCAGCATGCGCCACGTCAGCATCAGATTGCCACCTAGCAACTTCAATGAGCCCAGGGACTATTTTAAAAAACAAAATATTTTGCAGGGACGAAAAACAAATTTTTTCTTACAAGGACCAAAAGTCAAATGAGTCATATTTGCAGGGACCTTTTTAATATTTTAACCTTTTTTTTTATTTTGGCATAACTCAACCACAAAAGCATTATAAGGTGAGAGTTGTCTTCACTTGTAACCACGATTCATGTCATGTCATTATTATATAATAGATAGATAGATATATGAGACTCTCGACACTCTAATATTAACGATTGAACATTTGTGGAATGTCCAACAAAACTATGATATACATTGATATCATATTAAAATTTTGAGCATCGGACTAACTCCACTCCGGTAGCTACCTTATTGCATGACAATAAATTGAGCTTGTATAGTTTGATCAATCATCACCTTATTAATCGATTTTGTACAATTAAGTTAACTTGTAATATAAGGTGGCATTAAAGCATATTTCAAATTTGTATTAAGTTTTCATCAGACCCAGTAGATGCTTGAGTATTGGAAGGAAAAAAAAAATGAAATCCTACATTGATTAGAGATATAATTTAAATAATGTATGTACGGTCCAAATAATTATCATCTTGAATGTCAATTTTTTTATACTGTTGAATTATGCTCAAATACTATAAAATATATTATGTTAAAAGATAGCTTATGCAAATATGCCCTAAATTTTGAGAAAGGGATCCAATGTGAGATAATTGTCGTGAATTTGAATCTTCTTTTATTTTTCAATAAGATAATATAGTTGTATTACAAAGAAAAAGACAGGCGAAATGAGCTGGCTTAGTTAAAAGCTTATAGCATGCAAGCGATGAAAATGAGTAAAAAAATATTTTTTTGGAGGTTCCTGATTCAATCCATTCTGAAAAATAAATATTTTGCAAAGAAATTATTCCCTTGTTGCTATATTATGTACTTCTACCTCTAACAAAACTTTCTCTAATGTAAAGTGCAATGGCGATGGAGATGGATTTTTTTTTTTTTGGACAAAGAAAAAGATGGATTTTGTTAACATATAACTTTGTGCGTTTTATGAATAAGTATAATATGTCAAATGTATCAGATTAAGGTCATTAATTACGAAGTACAAAGTATGAAAAATTACAACCATACATTACTCGACACACACTCACTTTCTCTTTATAGAATGAGAGAGTATGCTTGGATGACATCTTAAAATCGTTAGTGCACAATGCTACTTTCATACCCTCGACTTAGAGAGACCCCACTACCTTTTTAGATGAAACAACAACGGAAGACTTGATGCAAATTGTAAAAGTCAAATGTGCAAGGAACTACAAATGACTTGTGTCCACTATGCACGTCTTTACTCTCAAAATTAAATAAATAATTATTCTCTATCTTAAAATGAGTGGCTTAGAGCATCATCATCTAGACATCTATTTTAGGGTACTAAAATGGATATTAAGTGTACAAATCATTTATTTTTAATTTTTTAATAATAGTACCTAATAAACATTCAATCTTTCCAACCCAACATCGCACACAAATTTTTTAAATGAGACTCACTAATCAATTATCAATAACTTTTTTTTGTTTAAAAAAAATTATCAATAACTTTATATCATTACATTTTAATTTTTAAATATTAAAAAATTATGGGTCTCACTTATTATTAAAAGTGTGTGCAAGAATGATTAATTTAATTGAAAATATTGTGAGCCCTACTTAAGAATGAGATGCTTGCTTGAGACCCTAGGTCCTATAGGATCTCCAAAAAATTTCTCCCTAACGAATGTACATAATAGATACCGGGTCTTAAATGTTTGAGATCCTCCCATTGTAGATGCTCTTAGTTGCTGATTTTTCTAGAGGATGATTTAGTTGATTGTTTTGCATATATCAATTCACAATTTTGATTTTTATTATCTTTAATCATCTATTAACAAAATTATAAAAAGTTTATATTTAAAAAATATTCTTCGAGCCCTACTAAAAAAATGATCAAATATATTATGTGAATTAATAGTACACATAATTAAACTAGATCACTTATTTATCCAAGTGATTCATCTAAAGGATGAAAACGTTCATAAAAAAAGAATGAAAAAAAATGGAGGAGGCTCATAATAAATTAAAAGTTGCTCTTATACTCAGCTTAAGCCTTGAGAATATAATTCTATTTTGAGAAGTGTTAGCAACACTCTCTTTTTAACATTCACTCTAATATCAATTCTCTTATTGAGTGAAATTTAAGTACTACATAAAATGGTGAGGCTCACACATGTTTCACCAATAAGAGAATGAGTGTTATAGCGAGTATTGAAAAGAGAGTGTTGTTAACACTTGTTTTCCATTTTTAGTTGGGGAAGGTGTTGAAGAAAAACAGTAGTATACAAACTTATGGTAAATTGAAGACGAAAAAGTGTGAAAACGATGAACAAACATATAGAATATGAATCGAGTACATGCTCAATACAAGGTAGCGTGGATCAATTACTAGAATGACAAGTCCTATCAAAAGAGGATAACGCATCTTTTGTTGAAGCATTTGTTAACTAGTAACTCAATGATGTAGAGAGCAAGCATATATGCTATGTAGAGATCACCTGTGGGAGGGTGGGTGGGGGTGGGGGTGGGGTGCTTGAGCAAGGGTTGCGACATCCGGTTATCTTTTGAGGGATTCCAAATGTACACGCATCAATTTGTGACTTGGCAGTAAAGCATTATGCTATATGGCAGAGTTCTTTAGAGTCAGATTTGCAGAAAACTTTTTATGTTGATATCAGCTCAATACTGTAGAAGGATAAAAGTGTTATGGAATTATGGTGGAGCCTAAATTGATTGGGTGGATCGTCATCAACAAAACAAGTGAATTTTGAGATCATTTTATCGAAATTTCAAGACATGTCAACTCACTCATACTTTCTTATCTTAAATAGAACTTTTAATTCATACTATTTAACACAAACATTATCTCGTTCAAGTGTGCGACTTTTCACATTCTAGATCTAATACCATGAAACATTTTCACTCCTCTACCAAATCAATCGAACCAAACTCTAATACAATAGTTGCAACTTCTAGAAAAGGCATAAACAATAGGGTGGAATGGTGCATCATCATATTGAACTAAGAGAATTCATACATGTGAGCAGTGGCGGATCTTGTCCAAAATATCAGGGGGAGCGGCAAATATTAACTAAATATTATAGTTGAAATTCATAAAAGTCATGTACAATTTCATCCAAAATATTATAATTGAAATTCATAAAAGTCATAGACAATTTCATCCAAAATGCACAATTCACTCCTACATAATTGAAATATCACTCCTACAAAATGCACAATTCACATATCAGTTTGTTTATAAAAACTTCATTTGATAGATACAACAGACACAAACTCAAGTCATAAGGTGAAGCATCAGCCAATTATTATGGCAGTTTAATAGCATACAAATTTGTGTTTTTGTTAACTTAAAAACACTAAACAAGTGGCAGCATAATATAGATAATGATTTATCAAGCAATTCCCCCAATTTTTACCATAAGTGTGGTATTCATCAAGCATTAAATGGTAATCCAGTTTGCAATTCCCCCAATTTTTTATTTTTAGGGTTCAATTTCCCCCAATTTTAAGCAAGCAATATAGATAATAATTTATACCAACATTGAATTGAATCAATTGAATACGAAAATTGACAAGAAATTGCAAAGAGGAAACAAACAAACCTGAAGTCTTGAAGAATGAATGGATTCGGCGCCGCAAGGAAGAAGATGTGATACAGCGAGAGAGACTAAGGGTTTGAGAGACTGAGACATGTTGATTGTTGTACTTGTGATACGGCGCCGCAACTCGCAAGGAAGAAGATGGATGGATGGAACTGGAAGGAAGGAAGTAGGAACACACGAAGAGAAGAGAATAGTAGGACTGTAGGAGGTGGGTGTGTGTGTGCCCGTGTTGTGACTTCTGAGTGTGGGGGGTGCTGGTTGAAAATATCCAAAAATATGAGGGGTGTTTTGGTCTTTTCCTCTTTAAAAATTATTATTTTTTAAATGGGGGTAGCCATGGCTCCCACCCGCTCCTAAGGAGTACCGCCCCTGCATGTGAGTTTGGACATCTTCATCCAAAACTTAAATGATTAAATCCATGAGTCACCTGATCCAGTGTGAGATTTTTAACTCACAATTGGCACATCAAAATAAAACATCATGGCATAAATAGTGTTTGATGTTATGAATTTTGTTTATATGAGACCACAAAACATAACTTTTATGTTGTTTATATTCAAGACCGGAGGGAGTATCATATAAATCATATACGTAAAGATACAACAACAACAAGTCTTATCTTGCTAATTAGGGACGAGCTACATCGATATCAAATGACGTCGTAATGTTCTATTAGATATTATATATCTATCTCATTAATCTCTAGATTTTTTTTATAGTTTCACTATAGTAAAATATATTATCTGTCATGCAATTTTGTTCTCACTATTGCTAAGTTGAGGTTTTAGTCACCTTATTTTAAATTTTGAAAATTAGGCTCTTGATTTTGAAATTTCCAAAAATTCTCCGCTATTGTGGGGCTTATTTTTGCTAATGTGCAATTTATATAATGAGTTGACAAGATAGAAGATGATATGACAATGCATAACAAATCACAATCATTTATATCTGAAATTTTCAACAATGATTATAGTTAAAGTCAAATATTTTCAATGATATTATGATTACGCTTGATTGACAATATAAAAAACGTTTACAATTATGGTGTAAATAAATTAAGGCCTACTTTATTTTATATATCACTAAAGTGTTTTTAAGAAAATTAAACTTAAAACTGAAAAATGTGAGACTATAAATACTTATGTTTTTAAAAAAGAAATGCAAGGCCACATCACCTCATCACCTGGTGAATTGTCAGCTCACTATTGAACAAGACACATCTACATAAATAAGCTCAAAATTCAGTTGTGGAGAAATTTGTTGAGATTGAGGGATTGTACTTTTGGATTTAGAAATAGGGAAACAAAACCGTGATTTCTTTATAGGGATCAAAAGTGCATTTATGTTATTATAATTTTAAATATAAAAATTGAATTATATATGAGATTAATACTAATAAGCTTTGCTCAACTAAAAAAAATACTAATGAGCATTCATTCTCTCCAACACTAACACCTTAAAAAATGTAATAAAGAAATTTGTGTTATGTTTACATATTTATCTATACAAATATTGAAGATATATATTAGTAAAAAGAACTTACGTTTTTCAACGGTGACTTGAATAGTGGTATTTTTGTTAAGAAATTATTAATGTCTGAGAATTTTTTGGAATGAGGCTTATATTAAAGGACAAAAAAAAGTGGGAAAAGGTGCATCTTTATTAATATATGGAATTTTTTTTTAAGTGTATGTATCCATATTTTAGTCCTTACAATGCAACCAAAATAATTATAGTCCTTACAAAATATAAAACTACTTTGTTTTTAGTCCTTAAAGATGGACTATAGTGTTTTGTAATTTGGAGGGATGTTTGTGCTGGAACTAAAAAGTAAAAACATAATTAAAAATCCTTTAAACAAACATAATTAAAAATATTCATTATTGAAACTAAAAATGTATTTAATTTTTTTATTTGTACATTTTTATTATAGTGTCTGAAACAATCAATTAAGTTCATTATGTTTGATCAAAAATGGGCTAAGAGCAATCACACTTTAGAGAGACACCATATATTAACACAATTTTAAGACATTAAGTTTATAAATTCACCCAATTATAAATTATCCAACATTCATTATATCATCTAAAATGAAATTTCTAACTCACATTTCGGTGGACTAAAGAATTACTAATATAAAAGAATTTGAACAACTAATTATAAATCATGACCACATGGATATTGTTTATCAAAATCTCTGGTTGAACATCATGGCATTATTCTGTAGACTAAATTTCTTTTGTATAATCTATAACTTCCAATGGGAAATGTCATAACTCATGCATCATCTTTTTAGTTTAGCAAACTAGCATAAACCAAACATAATCGGAGTTCGGGTGGCAACTTGATGGTGTCGATCATGCTTACAGTTTCGTTTAAAATTATTTTTCGAGTAAACCATCATTTGAGAGGACTGGTACTTGGAAGTTAGTTGACCTCCCACCAAATGTCAAACCTATTGGTTGTAGATGGGTGTACAAGGTCAAACATCATGATGATGGCTCTATTGAGAGATTTAAAGCAAGGTTGGTTGCAAAAGGTTACAATCAGATAGAAGGTCTTGACTATTTTGATACGTATTCACCAGTTGCTAAGCTTACTACCATCAGACTAGTTCTTGCTTTGGCTTCCATCAATAACTGGCATCTTCACCAATTGGATGTAAACAATGTGTTTATACATGGAGAATTGCATGATGATGTTTACATGGTTCTCCCTCATGGATTCAAAGCTGAGAAGCCAAATCAAGTTTGCAAGCTACGTACTTAAATCTCTTTATGGTCTTAAACAAGCAAGTAGAAAATGGTATGAGAGGCTAACTTCCTTGCTTGTTCAACATGGATACACACAAGCTACATCTGATCACTCTCTCTTCACAAAAACTACCTCTTCCTCATTCACTCTTTTACTGGTTTATGTTGATGATGTAATTCTAGCAGGAAATTCCATCTCTGAATTTTCTATCATCAAGAACATTCTACACACTTCTTTCCAAATCAAGGATTTAGGTCAACTCAAATATTTTCTTGGTCTTGAAATGGCTTATTCCAAAACTGGCATCTCCATTTGCCAAAGAAATTACTGTCTTGACCTGTTATATGATTATGGCCCCTTGATTCTAAACCAGTTTCCTCTCCATCTGACCCCTCTTCTAAACATCACCATGATGCTAGCTCTCCTTACCCTGACATTCCATCATATAGAAGATTGGTTGGCAAACTTTTGTATCTTAATTCTACAAGACCTGACATTACTTTCATCACTCAGCAACTTAGTCAATTTCTCTCAAATCCTACCACTGCACATCACCAAGCAGCTCTAAGAGTTCTTAGATATCTCAAGAATTCTCCTGGGAGTGGCCTCTTCTTCCCTAAAGATTCTACCATTCATCTCTTAGGGTTCTCTGATGCAGACTGGGCAGGCTGTTCTAATTCCAAAAGATCGGTTTGAGGTCAATGCTTCTTCTTAGGCAAATCACTTATCTCTTGGAGAACCAAGAAGCAACTTACAATGTCCAGATCATCTTCAGAAACTGAATATCGTGCCCTTGCAGCAGCTACTTGTGTGCTTCAGTGGCTTCTCTATCTTCTCAGAGATCTTCACATTTCTTGCAACAAGCTACTTGTCGTTTATTGTGACAATCAAAATGCTCTTCATATTGCAGCAAACCCTGTGTTTCATGAGCGCACTAAGCACTTGGACATAGATTGCCACATTGTGAGAGAAAAATTGCAAGCTCAGGTTTTGAAACTTCTTCCAGTTTCCTCCAAAGATCAAGTAGCTGATTTCTTCACCAAATCCTGGCTCCCTCAGCCTTTTCATATTTTATTATCCAAGTTGGGAATGATTGACATTTATCAACCTCCAACTTGAGGGGGGGATATCACACTATATAACTTTCAAGTAGATTACTTGTGAGGCAAGTAACTAATTGACAATTACAATAATTAGTTAAAGTTTGTTATGTGCTAGCAATCATATGTAGTCTACTCGCAATAAGCTAGTATAGAACTCTCTGTATATAAACCCTTTGTACTTCATTGATTCAATAATAAGATTCATTTTTCTCTTCTATTTTGTTTGTTCATAATAATTCACACTCCCCTTTATATAGTGGAGAGATGTGGATAGCATGAGTGATAGTGAATGATTTCACAATTTCAAGAGACTTTGTAGAATCTTTTTGGTGAACATGAGAGACTTTGTACAATATATTATCAATGTACGTAAAATTTTCTAGAGTCGATGATGATAAATTTCAAGACCGTGAAATATGCATATTTAATTTTTTTTTATATCTGATATAATCAATTATATTACTTTGAATGTGTAGTAAAAAAAAATTGAAGAGCACTCTCTCTATCAACTATGGATGAATTTCTTACAAATCTTCCCCTTCACAGTTTAATCAAGGGCACTATTGTCCCAATTAAGCAACCGATGATAACCACACAAAAAATAGACAAAGCGTTAAAAAAGAGTATCTTAGACAGATGCAAAAAGAAAGATATAATAGACAGATCGTAAAAAATAAGAAACATTTTAAGCAACTAACATTAAAGATGCTCTGATAGTGACAGAACCTAAACCCAGATTAACTTCCCAAACAAAAAGAGTCATTAATAATAGTTGAGGAATACCAGGAGGGCGCTTGAAACACTAACCGACCAATGTTCCATATCATAAAAGAGGAAGACACTATATCTCTTCCTAAAGTAGATCAAATATTTTATATTTTATATATCTAGATGAGGGTATAATAGAAGAAAAAAAATGTGCAAAAATACATTTCGTTAATTTGATGTTAATATTCCAAAACGACACTTAAAAAAGAACGGAGGGAGTAATTGAGTTCAAATGATTAATGAGTACCACCAAAACATAAATTATTCGAAAGAAACGAGTTTTCTCACGAAAAGTATATCATACATGTATTTTGAACATTTATAATTCAAACATCAAATGTTATGTGATAATACAACTCAACACTCACAATTGCTTATTAAAAGTCTTATACTAAAAGGAACCTAAAATATAACATAGTTAGCACCATATTATATGATCATCTTGTATCTAACGACCTGTTCACTTACGACATCAATTTCTTAAAAATACAAAAGATAAAAGATTAGTCTATTATTGATGATTTCAAATTACTTGATGGACATAGAGCATTATTTTAAAGTATGTAATTTAATTCTTTGATGATCAATGTTGTGCTTATTACAACTTAAATTTTTGTTATACAATATAATTTGCATATTTAATTGTTTGATGATCAATGTTGTGCTTATTTAATTTTCAGTCTAGCTCCGCGACTGGGTACAACTATTTTTGGTTAAACTATATTTATCAATTATCTCTCGATCGTGCTCCAGATTAATATACCCTCTTCTCCCGATAAACAGATGATAAAAAAAACATTGAGGTCATTCATTAGTTGACTTAGAGCATCTTCAATGGGAGGTGTTTTGCCTAAATATCATGTAAAGCTTGTTAGCTATCCCCATTGGAGAAGAAATAAGTAGTGTAGATGCAAGACTTGTACAAGCATTGTGTCTCTCTCTTGCATAATCATGGCCTCATTGCATACTCTATTCAACGTTTTCCTTATATTTTTAAAAAATGTTACGCAAACATATTAATTGTTTTTGAAATGTACTAATGTAAAGTTATTAGTATGACCACTTAGTAATTTTTTTTTAAGAATTGTTGAATTGGGGTGAATGAATGTTTATTAGGCATTACCTTTAAGAGTTGATTGAACAAGTGATATGTACGCGAGATACCATTTTAACTACATCCTAATAAGAGAAGCATTGGAGATGCTCATAGGACTAGTTATTCACACTTGAATCCAATCACTACAAGAAACATTACATTTTGCCAGGAGCAAAAATAGTGGGAAACAGCAAAAAGCCTTGGGAAAAGGCGTTTTGCCAGGGCTTCTGCGAGGAGCCCAATCCCTCGCAAAACAGCCCATCGCAAATGGCTATGCCAGGGCGTCAGCTCCTGGCAAATTTGCGAGGGCCATCCCCTGGCTGCTTCCCTCGCACAGCTCCTGGCAAATTTCCTGGGACAACCCCTGTCAAAATGTCTGATTCACACCCTGCTCCTTCTGACGCACTGTCACCTGCTCCTTCTGACGCACGTCATGTCATTGCAGGCTGACACAGAACTGTGTCAGGAGCTTTGCGAGGGGTTAACCCCTGGCAAAATGTATAATTAAAAATTTTTAAAAAACGTTTTTAATAGTTGTTTTTTCTAATTTAAATTATTTTAAAAATAAAAATAATTAAATAGAATTATTAAAATTATTTTAAAAAATCATTTTTATATTGTTTTTTTAGTTCACTGTTTTAAAATAATTTTAAAAAATAAAAATTATTTAAAATATTTTTTATAAAACGTTTAAAATAAATAAAAATCATTTAAAATAATTTTAAAAAACATTTTTAAAACTATAAATGATTTAAAATTGTTTTAAAAAACGTTTTTAATTTTTTTATTTAATTGTTTTAAAAAAAAGTAGTTAAAAATACAAATTAAAATACAAAACACACATAAAATATTAAGTCTAACAGCAGTGAAAATAAAATTGTACGAGATCATATTACAGACCATGCAGCAAATAAGTAAAAATTGTATTGGGAAGCATAAGAAGCTTCCCCAAATATTACAAACCAAGAAAAAAAAAATAGATAAAGTCACAGGAAACGGTCAAACTTCAATCATCTTCCTCGCTCTCCACCTCCTCATCTTCACCATAAATTGGATACGGGTCGTTATCGTCATTCAGAATCGGCGCTCTTGTGGGGGCGGGGTCATCCACTTGCAATTGCTCACATGAAGAACTCCCAGCCTGTGCTTGCCTAAATTTGGGCCAGTTGCTCCTCATATGATCGTTGTTTTTCAAGCAAATCTTGCACAACGGCCTGGTGACTCGCCATTTGTTGCGTGAGCTGCTCTTGTGTCAACCTTTGAATAAGCTCACACATCTCAGGGGTCAGCTCAGGCTGGTGGGAGGATCCTTCGCCATGATTCAGGGTGAGTCTGAGGGATGCTGCAACACCCTTGCGGTAGTTAGCGGCTAAGTTACCGGTGCCATATAACTTTCCTTTAGTTTTATCGCCAGCAACTTTGGTCGAAGTTCGGAGGCTCAAACCATGATTAACTGTCGACCCTTGAGAAAGAGCCTCAGCAAGCTGGCGATCATACTTCTCCTGCATAAATAACAACAAAATAGTTAATGGCAAATAACAATTAGTTTTTAAAACATAATAAAATGTAAAGCGAATAATTACAATATACTTATTAAATATTACCTGGACTTTCCTAGCACGCTCATCGCAAAATTGGTCGGATTTATGTCTGTGTGTTTCATTGTGAAGCTCGTTAATAAACAGCTCTCTCCCAAGCCTTCTGGCCTATTTTTCAAAAGAAATAAAATTATTATTAATTAAACAAAATGATTTAAAACAATCAAATTTAAATATGATATGGAAAATATTTAAAAGTTTATTATTTTTACCAAACGTTCAGCATGCTCTCCATTGCTTATGGAGCCACCGGTGTGAATGCACCCCCCCTTTTCCGACGCCCGATTCTTCTTTGCTTTCTCAGAATTTGACTTGAACTCCTCAGTTGCCCAATAGTCAACCAACTGGATCATCAATTCCTTCCCGATCCAATGTGAAAGACGCATATCTGAAAGATGAAGGTGAGAAAAACACACACACAAGAAGGGGGGTTGAATTGTGTGACTCAAAAAACTTGTTCTTTTCTTCTCAAAAACTTAACACTAGTTCAGAACCAGGTTCTGAGCTATTATCAGAAGTATATGCAGCGGATTAACAAGTTAAAAAGAGAAGGGAAGAGAGACACACAAAAATTTATACTGGTTCCTTCTCAATGTGAGAAGTAGTCCAGTCCCCTTGTTGTCCAACAAGAGAGTTCCACTATAATCAGAAGATTACACTTGCTCAACCACTAAGGAAGAGACTTCCAGTTGCTCAATCACAAAGAAAGAGGCTTCCAGTTGCTCAATCACAAAGAAAGAGGCTTCTAATGCTCAACCACAAAGGAAGAGGCTTTCAATGCTCAAGACACTAAGTCAAGAGACTTCCCAATGCTCAAGACACTAAGTCAAGAGACTTCTGAATGCTCAAGACACTAAGTCAAGAGACTTCTGACTCAGACCACAAAGGAATGAGGTTACAAATGCTCAGTATACAGACTGAGACTTTAGGGACCAAACTGGTTTACAAATAAATGAGTTTGGGTTGAACACTTGATAAAATATCATAGGTGTTCTCTTAATACAACACAGGTTAAGACTCTTAACCTTAAGAAATTCTAAGTTACAGAAACTAAAAGAATTTCTAAGAGTTTATGAACTTATGAGTTTTTCAGCAGAAAACAGAGCACAGGTTCAGCAATGTAGTTTCAAGAGTCTTAGACAAATTTCTTCTTCAAATCTTCTTCCTTTTATAGAGGAAATAGAGTTGTTGAAGATTTGCTTGAATTAAGGAAAGAGCCGTTGCAATTTGAGCTAGGATAGACTGAAAATGTGTGATGAGCTTTTTGCAGAAAACAGAGCAGCAGCCATTTTTGAACTTGCCTACCTTAAAAGCTGGGGAATGTTTGAGTCAAGGAGACAACTGTTCCATTGGGTTGCTCTGACACAAGCAGGCATTAAATGCGCACAGTACCAGTTGCTTTTATGCCACATCAGCCTTCAGAAGCTTCTGCGTGAACAGTGCATCAGAAGCTGCCTTTGTACAGATCAGAAGCTACCTCTGTACGGATCAGAAGCTGGTCTTCAGAAGTTGACTTTTGTTGACTTCTTCAGTCGCTGACTTTTCGTTGACTTCCTTCAGAAGCAGTCTTCAGACTCAGGCTTCAGAAGCACCACTTCAGGAGCACTCTTCAGGAGCACCACTTCAGGACCACTTCAGAAGCACCCAGTTTTATTCCAACTTTGCAACCTTGCTTCTTAGCTTTCCTTTCATGCTCTAAGCTTGTTCTTTCATAACCATTCTCAATTACTAATTATTTAACACGTGGTTCTGAAATCACTTGAACAAAGCATTAGCAAATAACCAATTTTCTATTTAACACTTTGTTATCATCAAAACCATAAAGAGAGATATGTTTACACATAAATATTTCAACAATCTCCCCCTTAATTCATAAGAGAGTTGTTAAACACATTTTGTTCCAACAAAAGACGCGAAGCAGCTCTGATATGGAAATATCGCCGCATTGTTTCATAGTACCTGGCGTCCTAAGTACACTTAGCCTGCATTTTTGTTAACATATTAAAGAAAAATAGGATACTATAACAAATGTGCATACAAATTATTATATATATTTAAAGTAACCTGAAAGAGATTAAACCAGCGCTGTTTCTCATCATCATCCACATCACCATAAGTCTTCCACAATCTATTATAGCAATTGTGAATGATATCTCTGATAGCCTCCGCCGCGGGTTTGCAAGGCAAAAAGCTGAAACAATAAAAACTCATAATCAAACTTAAAATAGCCATAAAATTATTTAAATTGAACTATGTACGAATTATTATAATACTTACGAGTTCCCACTAGGCTTTAAGATAAAGCGATTCCGATTATCCGTGGGATAAACTTCTGGCTCATCAACGGCTTGCACCACCTCTCCACCACCATCCTCTTCGACCTCATTTTCTTGCTCGGGTTGTGGTGGGTTTTGTTGGGGTTGTGGTGGGTTTTGTAGTTGTGGTTGGATTTGGAGTTGGGTTTGTGGTGGGATTGGATATTCAGGCAATCCATACGGGAATGGATAGCCCGTAGTGAAGGGAAAGGAAGGTGAAGACCCAAAATGATATCCCGGAGGTCCCTGAGGGAAAAGGTAAGCAGATGACGAGAAAGGTTGTGACGAGAAAGGTGGAGTTATAGTAGGAGCAGCTGCACTAGCCTGGGAGGACCCAGTCGATCCCTGGCTAGAAGATGCAGTAGGTGTGGGAGGCATTGGGGTTAATCTGGCCTGTGTGGTTGGGTCCACAACTTGAGTAACATACCGCCTCCTGCGGGATTTGCTCTTGCTCTTATCCTCAATCCTCGAAGGCATGGCTGAATATTTATGAATAACAAAAAAGCCATAATGTAAACAATAAATCATCATAACACTAATTAACACAAATAAACAACATATTCATCCATTTTGAAATTAAAATCATTACAATTAGAACAATACATCAATTATAACAATACAACAATACATCAATTATAATCTAAAAACACTTTCATCGACTTGATCCCCTTCATCATGATCCCCTTCATCAATATTGTTCTCTTCAGAATCAACATCATCATCATCATCATTTTCATCTTCATTAGGAGTCAACAAAACAGCAGCATCAACATGATCCCCTTCAACTTGTGCATCACGTCAACCTGTAACTTGCTCAACTTCAATTAGAGATGTCAAAAATGGGTCGGGCTATGAGCCGGCCCATTAGCCCATATTTTGGGGCCGGGCCGGACCTCAAAAAGCTAGCCCAAAATGCACTCGGGCTTTTTTGGCCCTAGCCCATTTGGCCCATATAAAAATGGGTCGGGCCGGGCTGACCCATCGGACTTCGGGCCGGCCCGTTATCTATATTTTCATTTGATTTTTGTTTAAAAACACTATATTTTTTGAAAAAATTATCAACTAATTTAAAATTTATTAATAAAAATGAATGAATTTAGCTCATAGTTTTAAAATTCTAAAGTTTATAAATTATTAATTTGATTCAATTGAAGGAATAATCTAGAATTTAATTAATATTCAATGTTAATGTAAAAATTATTTGCAATTCTATATCCATCCAATCATGTTTTAGCAAAAAGATAATTGTGAGTAACTAATATATAAAAAAGAGTTAATAAATTAAAAAAAGAAAACTAAAACGGGTCGGTCCGGGCTGGCCCATGGCCCACGCAGGCCGGGCCGGGCTCTAGAATATGTGGCCCAATTATAAATGTGCTGGGCCGGATTGGCCCATTTATACACTCGGGCCGATTCGGACTGGACCGGACCAGCCTATTTGACATCTCTAACTTCAACTATGTCATTAACATGTGAAATTTCATCAATTTGTTCAACTTCATCAATTGATTCTTCAGTCTCAATGCGACCCCTTGGCTTTGTTTTGATTGCAACTGACCATCCTCGTTTGCGTGGTTGCGTTGGGGGATAAGGAACATAGTACAATTGCCTAACATTATGTGCCATGATAAACGGGTCATAAACATTATATTTTTTGTCCACACGAATGTCAACATTGTTGCTTATTTTGTTCATTTTTGTCCATCTAGGTGACGGATCAAACCAGTCACAATAAAACAACACCACTTTATCCTGATTGTAAAACAACTCGTAAACGTGTTTGATTATGCCATAGAAGTCATCTTCACCTCCTCCCGTAACTCCTTTTATGTATACACCACTGTTATATGTCTTCTTCCCCTCACTCCATGAATGAGTATGAAATTTATATCCATTCACGAAGTATGTATGATATTTAGTGGCACATTGTAAAGGACCTTGAGATAAACCTCTCAAACGAATGATTTCTTTAGTTGGTTCGGCATTGTATACTTGTTGTTTAAACCAACCGGGAAAATATTCATGTATATAACTAGGCGAATCATCACCAAATTCTTCATAAAAGGTCTTAAATTCCCTATACCAAAATTTAAGTCAAAGTTAGACGTGTTTTAACTTACTCAATGTACTAGTAAAAAGTAATATTTTTGTTTTACTTACTCAAGGTATGGTTTAACCTCCGCGCAATCAATCAACACATGAACATGGGCTGATCGATACTCTTTCTGATCTACCATCCAATGTTCACTCGCCTTGCCAGAGTGACGACCAGGTAGATTGAAAACTGATAAGGTCGACGGATCCCTTTCATTTTCAACAGTAACATCATTTCTTGTAGTAGTTGGAATAAGCACACGGTCGATGAAGTAATGACTGAGAAAGTATGAGGTTTCCTTGTGAATGTAAACAGCACATATTGATCCTTCAACTTTAGCCCTATTTTTAACTGCTCGTTTTGAGTCACCCATAAATCTTTCAAACGGGTACATCCACCTATATTGAACAGGCCCGCCAAGCTTAGCCTCATATGACAGAGTATGATTGGAATTATCTTGTCCAATTTATCAAGTTCATCGACTCTCAAAGTTGAAGCATACATATTTTTAAAAAATTGACTAATCTCGGTGAGTGGATTTAACACATGGGTAGGCAGTGAACTAGACGCACTTGGGATTAAGTTCTCCATGAAAACATGACAATCATGACTTTTCATCCCGTGTAACCTTCCAGTTTTAACATCGGCACACCTGCCCAAGTTAGAAGAATATCCGTCAGGCATTCTCAAATCCTTCAACCACTGACAAACTAATTTTGCTTCTTCGGAAGTTAGAGTGTAGATTGCCTTGGGTTTCAACAACTTTCCATTCGGTTGAGGTTTTAACTCCAAGTCCCTTCTTTTACAATACAGTTCTAAATCTTTCCTGGCTTTCTCATTATCTTTCGTTTTTCCTTTGACATCCATCACTGTGTTAAATATGTTGTCAAAAAAATTCTTCTCAATGTGCATTACATCAAGATTATGTCTGAGCAAGTTATCTTTCCAATATGGGAGGTCCCAAAATATACTTTGTTTAGTCCAGTTGTGGTCAACTCCGTATCCTGGTATTGGGACAGTTTGGCCAAAATCAGTGACTTTTGGATAATCACAAACTCTTGTCCAAACTTCTTCTGATGTAATCTTAGGGGGCGGGGCATCTAATACTCTCTCATCCTTCAAGAATCCATTCCTACTTCTTCTAAACGGGTGATTATGAGGCAAGAACCAACGATGAGAGTCAAACCACGAACTCTTCCCACCATTTTTCAAAGTAAATGCCTTTGTATTTTCCATACAATGTGGACAAGCAAATCTTCCATGAGTGCTCCAACCAGACAACATGCCATACGCTGGAAAATCGTTAATTGTCCACATCAAAGATGCTTTCATTAGAAAAAAAATTTTGGTTGAAATATCGTAAGTCCATTCTCCAATCCACAACCTCTTCAAATCATCAATTAAAGGTTGTATAAACACATCTATGCCTGCTTTAGGGTTATCTGGCCCCGGAACAACACACGCCAAAAACATGTAGGGCTTTGTCATGCACATCTCAGGAGGGAGATTATAGGGGGTTACAACGACCGGCCAATAAGAGTATGGTTTTGCTGATGCTTGGATATATGGAGTGAAACCATCAGAGCACAATCCTAGTCTTACATTTCGTGGATCTTCTGCGAAATCAGGATATACTTGATCAAAGTGTTTCCACGCTTCACCATCAGAAGGATGTCGCAAGACTTCGGGAATTTTATTTGAATGATGCCACGTCATTTGACTAGCCGTTTTCATCGATGCAAACAACCTTTGTAATCTTGGTATTATTGGCAAGTAAAACATTGACTTATTCGGAATTCTCCCTCGCCTGCCGACACGATACCATGGACTTCCACAAAATTTGCATTCCTCCAATGCTCCGTCATTTATCCCAAATTCATTGTCATAAAACAACATGCAGGCGTTTATGCAACAATCAATCTTTTTAACTTTTAATCCCAACTTCATCACCAACCTCTCAGCATCATAATAACTTCCTGGCAAATTATCTTTAAATGGAGTCGCATCCAACAACATCTTCGTAACATCATCCACGCCTTTATCAGCAACACTATAATTCGACTTATGAGCTAAAAGTCTCACACACATAGATAACTTTGATTCTGAAGATCCTTCAAACAATGGGGCATTACATTCACTCAACAATTGGTAAAATCTTTGTGCTTTCTCATTTGGGAGTTGTTCGCCTTGTTCATCTTCAACATCATCGGTGTAAGACAGTTCCACACCTAAAGCATCAGCGACCATATCATCCATCATGTTGAATTGTTCATCGTTGAATTGTTCATTTTATTCCACATTTGTTCCACTACTCGAAGCTTGTGCATTGACTCCTTGCCCGAAATTTTGAAACTTTTCACCGTTATAAACACAAACCCAATAATCAGGCATAAACCCAACTCTATCCAAGTGTTTCTTGACTTCTCTGGGGTCACTCTTTATATATCTATAGGTACATTTAACACACGGACATCTTATCCCTCCCTCATCTTTACAAACTTGCTGTACCCATGCCCATGCAATAAATCCTTGATCTTCATCCACAAAATGGGGCTTTAATCCTCTTCTTCCTGAAAATGTTCTATCATACATCTAACTACGATAATGCTGATAATACTTCATATTTTGCACGTTTAACTATAATGTTCACATATTTCACGATTAGTAATTTTTTGCTTAGTATCGCTACGTACTAACGCAAAAAATTATAAGTTCAATCAACAAGACTAAATAGTCGATCACGTAACGAGTAAAAAAAATTATTTATCTAATGTTGAGTCTTTTGGTGTTGGCTACATGTTTTGGCAAAACCAAGGTATTGAATAGAAGCATCTCCATATGTAGAACATTTCTTCAGTTACAAGTTTTCTCATTTGAAGCCATTCAGAAGCTCAAAATCACATCAGAAGCTGAATGCCTCATCAGAAGCACTGTAGCTGTTCAGAAGCTGAATTCAGGTTCTGATGCCAGCGTTGACTTATGTTGACTTCATCAGAAGCTGGTTATTTTCATGTTATTTCTGTGCGAATCTTTGCAAGATTTAACAAGGAATTATCCACGCATATTGTTCTAGAATGCTGGATTGTTTTGAAGAAGATTTATTGAAGATTTGGTTTATTGTTATGGAAACACGTATTTTCCTGATACAATCTTTTTAAGATACAAAGTGGTTTTATTTGTTTCCTTATTGGACCAATCTTATTTCAGAAACAAATCATGTGCAGAAGATTAGTTTGTTATTTATGCTGCAAGACTGAAGGCTATAAAAAGAGGAGGGCTGCTGCTATTCAAGACTCACGAATGGAGAGTTATATTTCAGAAAATTGAGTCTGTGTTTTTAACTTAGAGTTTTCTTTGTACACCACTCATTGTTTGAGTTGGTTTAGAGTTTTTATTGAGTTGTAATTCATTCTAAGCCTTTAGGTACGAATGAAGTGTTGTCATTGAAATTGTGTTAAAAAAAAACAGGGGATTGTTAAGGGTTGTTCAAGTAGCTGGGTTTAGTTGCTTGAATAGGAAGTTAGAGGATTCTAATACTCAGAGTTGGTAGAAGTCTGACTAGGAGGAGTTTAATTGCTTAGGCTGGGAACTGGGAGTCAGTGTCTTGAGTCTTTGGGTTAAATCCTATAGTGAATTTCCTTCCTGGATTGGTATCCCCCAGAGTAGGAGGTGTTTACTCCGAACTGGGTTAACAAACCTTGTGTGTTTTTAGCTTTCCTGCACTTTACTTTTCTGCTGTTTATCTGCTTTTATATTGTGCTAAGTTCTGTTCAGAACCTGTTGATTCAGAACCTGCGTTTTTCTCTTAAGTATTGCCTGGCCAGAATTTCAATTGGCATCAGAGCAGGCACCCTGCCTGTAAATTGGGTGAGATCCAGAGGACTTAATATCTGGCAAGCATGGATAGAGAAGGAGGCTATGTCAATAGACCACCCCTACTAGATGGCACAAACTATGAGTATTGGAAGTCAAGGATGTGTGCTTTTCTAAAGTCTATTGACATCAGGACTTGGAAAGCTGTGATAAAAGGCTGGGAACATCCTGAGGTTTTGGACAAAGATGGTAACAAAACTGGAGTTTTGAAGCCTGAAGAGGAGTGGACCAGAGCTGAAGATGACTTGTCTCTGGGAAATTCAAAAGCTTTGAATGATATCTTTAATGGTGTTGATCAGAACATGTTCAGACTTATCAAACAATGTACTGTGGCTAAGGATGCTTGGGAAATTCTGAAACCACTCATGAAGGAACTTCTAAGGTGAAGATGTCCAGATTGCAGCTGCTGACCACCAAGTTTGAGAACCTGAAGATGAAGGAGGATGAGAATATCCAGGATTTCTATATGAATGTGCTTGATATGGCAAATTCTTTTGATTCTCTTGGTGAAAAGATGTCTGATGAGAAGTTAGTAAGAAAAATCCTCAGGTCCCTGCCCAGAAGATTTGACATGAAGGTCACTGCAATTGAGGAGGCTCATGATATTACCACTATGAAGCTTGAGGAGCTGATTGGGTCATTGCTCAATTTTGAAACAGCCTTTTGCAAACAGACTGAGAAGAAAGGAAAAGGTGTAGCCTTTAGTGTGAATTCTGAAGCTGATGATCAACAAGAGTCTAAAGAGGTTGACTTATCAGAAGCTCTAGTGTTGCTGGGAAAACAATTCAACAAGATTCTGAAGAATGTTAACAGAAAAGCCAAAGCCAAAGGTCAGAACTTCAGATTCAATAACAAAAAGCAACAAACTGATGAGAAGAAGACCAAGTCTGAGGAGAAAAGTAACCAAGCCAAAGGTGTGCAGTGCTATGAGTGTGAAGGCTATGGGCATATCAAATCTGAATGTCCTACTTTTCTTAAGAAACAGAAGAAGAGCCTAGTTGTTGCTTGGTCTGATGATGGTTCTGAAGAAGATGATGATAGTGAATCTGGTATGTGTGATACTGGTCTTGTAGTAAGGTCAGGAGCTATCTTAAAGAAGGAACCTGTTTTAGAGTCTGAGACCTTTTCAGAGTCTGACTCAGAGTCTGAAGCCTCATATGTGTCTGAAGCTGCTAAAACCTCATATGATGATCTAGCTGATAACTATAAGAAGCTGTATACCAGAAGTGTTGAGGTTTGCAAACAAGTTTTGGATCAGAAGGAGACTATTCTTCAACTGGAGGCTGAAAAAGGTGAACTGTTAGTGCAGAATTCAGATTTAAAAGAAGAAGTGAACCAACTGAACTCCCAACTTGATCAAATGAAGAAGCAAGTGAAGATGTTGAACTCTGCTACTGATAAGTTGGAGGACATTTTGGGGAATCAGCAACAAGGAAAAACTGGTTTAGGCTTTGTTGATCAGACTCAGATTCCTAAACAGATGAGCTTTGTTCCTGCTACTCAAACTCGTGATTCTATGGCTGGAACATCAAAGAAGAGACCTCAGAAGCAAGCCCAGATGCAAGGTCAGAAGCATGTTCAGATGCTACCTCAGAAGCAACCCCAGAAATTATTCAGAAACAGAAGGAGGAGAAATCATCCTTGGATATGTCATCATTGTGGAAAGAAATGGCATATCAAACCATTCTCCTTTAAATTGTATGGTTACCCCGAACACTTCCAATATAGAAGAGTGCAACCAGCTGCACCCAGACACAGTGTTCAGAAGGTGTGGAAACCTAAGGTTCAGAATGTAGGCCTGATTGCTCATACTTCATTAAGAGCCACCTCAAAAGAAGACTGGTATTTTGATAGTGGGTGTTCAAGGCACATGACTGGTGTGAAGAAGCTGCTAAGCAATATCAGATCATACTCCAGAAGTTATGTGACATTTGGAGATGGTGTAAAAGGTCAGATTCTGGGTATTGGTGATTTGATAAGAGAAGGTTTGCCCAGACTTAATGATGTGCTACTGGTGGAAGGATTAACCTCTAATTTGATCAGTATTAGCCAACTTTGTGATCAAGAATTGAAGGTTAATTTTAACAAACTAGAGTGTATTGTTACTGATCAGGAAGATAAGATTCAGATGAGAGGCTGCAGATCCAAAGACAATTGTTATTTGTGGGTTTCTGAAGAAGAAAGAAGTTTGACTTCTTGTCTTATGAGCTCAGAAGAAGAAGTCAAGCTCTGGCACCAGAAACTGGGACATCTGCATATGAAAGGCATGAAAAAAATCCTAAGTACTGAAGCTATCAGAGGTGTACCTAATCTGAAGATCAATAAGGACAATGTTTGTGGTGATTGTCAAATTGGAAAACAAACAAGAAAGTCTCATCCCAGATTAGTTCACCAGGTAACTACTAAAGTACTAGAACTTGTTCATATGGATTTGATGGGGCCTATGCAAGTTGAGAGTATTGGAGGCAAGAGGTATGCTTTTGTAATGGTAGATGACTACTCTAGATATACATGGGTCAGCTTTGTTAGAGAAAAGTCTGACACTTTTGAAGTTTTCAAAGAGATGTGCATTCAACTACAAAGAGAAAAGGATTGTGGCATAGTCAGAATCAGAAGTGATCATGGCAAAGAATTTGAAAACAAGAGTTTTTCAGAATTCTGTGCTTCTGAAGGTATAAAGCATGAGTTTTCTGCACCTATCACACCTCAGCAAAATGGTGTAGTTGAGAGGAAGAACAGGAGTTTAGCAGAATGTGCAAGGGTTATGCTGCATGCTAAGAAGCTGCCATATATGTTTTGGGCTGAAGCAATGAACACAGCATGTTACATACACAATAGAGTCACTTTGAAAAAGGGAACAACATCTACTCTGTATGAATTGTGGAAAGGGAGGAAGCCAACTGTGAAATATTTCCATGTTTTTGGGAGCAGATGCTACATTTTGGCTGATAGAGAAAATAAAAGAAAACTGGATCCTAAGTCTGATGAGGGCATATTCCTGGGTTATTCAGTGAACAGCAGAGCTTACAGGGTGTTTAATTCCAGAACCAAGGTTGTGATTGAGTCCATAAATGTGGTTATTGATGATTTGTCTGCTGAGAATGAAAAGAATGAGCCTGAAGTTGTTCCAGAGTCTGAAGCCTCAGAAGAACAAACTTCAGAAGCAGAAAAGCATTCAGAGTCTGAAGAAGCAGAAGATCAACCAGATCAAGTTCCAAATGGTAAAGGGCCATCAATTAGAGTTCAGAAGGATCATCCTAAAGACTTAATCATTGGAAGCTTAGATCAAGGTGTCAGAACCAGGAGATCAGATGCTGCTGCTACTGATTCATGCTTTGTGTCAAAGGTTGAGCCTAAAAATGTGAAAGAAGCCCTAACTGATGAATTTTGGATTGAAGCAATGCAAGATGAGTTGAATCAATTCAAAAGGAGTGATGTGTGGGATCTAGTTCCAAGACCTGAAGGGCTGAATGTGATTGGGACTAAGTGGATATTCAAGAACAAAACAGATGAAAATGGTACTGTAGACAGAAACAAGGCAAGGTTGGTTGCTCAGGGTTATACACAAGTTGAGGGACTTGATTTTGATGAGACCTTTGCACTTGTGGCCAGACTAGAATCCATAAGACTACTGATGGGTGTATCCTGTATTCTCAAGTTCAAATTATTCCAGATGGATGTGAAGAGTGCATTTCTGAATGGATATTTGCAAGAAGAGGTATATGTTGAACAACCTAAGGGTTTTGTGGATCCTAAGTTTCCAGATCATGTGTACAAGTTAAAGAAGGCTTTATATGGATTGAAGCAAGCACCAAGAGCATGGTATGACAGGCTGACTCAGTTTCTTGTGGCTCAAGGTTACAGAAAAGGAGGTTCTGATAAGACCTTGTTTGTGAAAGATGAAAATGGGAGTCTGATGATTGCTCAGATTTATGTGGATGATATAGTGTTTGGAGGGATGTCTCAGAAGATGGTCAAATTGTTTGTCCAGCAGATGCAGTCAGAATTTGAAATGAGCTTAGTTGGTGAACTGACATACTTTCTTGGTCTACAAGTCAAGCAAATGGAAGATACAATCTTCATTTCTCAAAGTAAGTATGCCAAGAACATAGTGAAGAAATTTGGATTGGAATCTGCTGCTCACAAAAGGACACCAGCTGCTACTCACCTGAAGTTAACTAAGGATGAACATGGAGTTTCAGTAGACCAAAGTTAGTACAGAAGCATGATTGGGAGCCTATTGTATTTAACTGCAAGCAGACCTGATATCACTTATGCTGTTGGAGTTTGTGCAAGATATCAAGCTGATCCTAAGATGAGTCATCTGACACAAGTGAAGAGAATTCTGAAATATGTGAATAGCACAAGTGACTATGGAATCATGTATTCTCATAGTTCAAGTTCTGAACTGATGGGATATTGTGATGCTGACTGGGCTGGAAGTACTGATGACAGGAAGAGCACCTCAGGAGGGTGTTTCTTTTTGGGAAATAACTTAATTTCTTGGTTCAGCAAGAAACAAAATTGTGTTTCATTGTCAACTGCTGAAGCTGAGTACATTGCTGTTGGGAGTAGTTGCTCACAACTGGTGTGGATGAAACAAATGCTGGAGGAATACAACATTGAACAGGGAACCATGACCCTATTTTGTGACAATCTGAGTGCTATTAATATCTCTAAGAACCCTATTCAGCACAGCAGAACAAAACACATAGATATCAGACACCACTTTATCAGAAACCTTGTGGAGGACAAGATTGTTCAGCTGGAACATGTAGCTACTGAAGAACAAGTTGCTGACATTTTCACAAAGGCCTTGGATGCTAAACAGTTTGAAAACTTAAGGAGCAAGTTAGGTGTGTGTTTGCATGAAGGGTTATAGCAATTACTGCAAACTGGATGTGAGGAAGATAGAGTACCTGCCAGTTGTGCTTATGCTGAGTGTGGTCCTGAACCTGAGTCTGAGTCTGATATGTTTTCAAGGATTCTTGTTACTTGTTTTATTCCCTCTATGAAGACTATGATTTGTCAAAATTTTATGGCTAAAAAGGGGGAGAAAAACTTATGCAATGTGTTGGCTCTGTTGGCTCTGATACCAAGAATTAGAAGATGTATTGGTGCTTTTCATATATGTGTGTCTTTGATTCAGAAGGTGACTAGTTTTGCTCTGATACCAAGAATTATATGTCTAGATATGATCAAGGGGGGATATGTGTCTCAGGGGGAGTATAAGATTGTTATGATCCTGAGTGTTTTTGTGATCCTGAAGTGTGTTTCTGATATGCTCTGATAAGATTTCTCTGTAGTTCAGAAGTAAGGGGGAGTTTGTATGAGAAGCTGAGTTGCAGGGGGAGTGTTGTGGAGCTAGAGTGTTTGTTTATGTGTTTTGAGAAGTCTCAGGGGGAGTTTGTGATGATCAGGAGTTGATCAGTAGCTCTGATACCATGGTTGTGATCAGGAGTTGATCAGTACTTGGTTGTTGTGTGCTTCAGTAGCTGTGATGTTTTGTAGAACTGAAGCTGGTTTGTGGTATTCATAGCTGTGTCCGCTGCTTATGTTTATGCTATGATATGTAATTGTGGAGTTCTTCATTGCTGAGTTGATTTTAAGGGAGATTGAAGAACTTGGATGGTTTTAGCCAAAAATTTGCCAAAGGGGGAGATTGTTGAGTCTTTTGGTGTTGGCTGCATGTTTTGGCAAAACCAAGGTATTGAATAGAAGCATCTCCATATGTAGAACATTTCTTCAGTTACAAGTTTTCTCATTTGAAGCCATTCAGAAGCTCAAAATCACATCAGAAGCTGAATGCCTCATCAGAAGCACTGTAGCTGTTCAGAAGCTGAATTCAGGTTCTGATGCCAGCGTGGACTTATGTTGACTTCATCAGAAGCTGGTTATTTTCATGTTATTTCTGTGCGAATCTTTGCAAGATTTAACAAGGAATTATCCACGCATATTGTTCTAGAATGCTAGATTGTTTTGGAGAAGATTTATTGAAGATTTGGTTTATTGTTATGGAAACACGTATTTTCCTGATACAATCTTTTTAAGATACAAAGTGGTTTTATTTGTTTCCTTATTGGACCAATCTTATTTCAGAAACAAATCATGTGCAGAAGATTATTTTGTTATTTATATTGCAAGACTGAAGGCTATAAAAAGAGGAGGGCTGCTGCTATTCAAGACTCACGAATGGAGAGTTATATTTCAGAAAATTGAGTCTGTGTTTTTAACTTAGAGTTTTCTTTGTACACCACTCATTGTTTGAGTTGGTTTAGAGTTTTTATTGAGTTGTAATTCATTCTAAGCCTTTAGGTACGAATGAAGTGTTGTCAATGAAATTGTGTTAAAAAAAAACAGGGGATTGTTAAGGGTTGTTCAAGTAGCTGGGTTTAGTTGCTTGAATAGGAAGTTAGAGGATTCTAATACTCAGAGTTGGGTAGAAGTCTGACTAGGAGGAGTTTAATTGCTTAGGCTGGGAACTGGGAGTCAGTGTCTTGAGTCTTTGGGTTAAATCCTATAGTGGATTTCCTTCCTGGATTGGTATCCCCCAGAGTAGGAGGTGTTTACTCCGAACTGGGTTAACAAACCTTGTGTGTTTTTAGCTTTCTTGCACTTTACTTTTCTGCTGTTTATCTGCTTTTATATTGTGCTAAGTTCTGTTCAGAACCTGTTGATTCAGAACCTGCGTTCTTCTCTTAAGTATTGCCTGGCCAGAATTTCATCTAACTAACCTATAATTACTATATTGTGTATACTGTTTTTTTACGCACAAATTTATTTTAGGCGCAAAACTATTTTTAATAAATAAAATTTTTTACGCACAATTTTTTTTTTTACAAACTAAAAAAAATCTCGTGAAATTTATTTACGCGCGAAACTGTTTTTAATAAAGAAAATTTTTTACGCGCGAAATATTTTAATACTAACTTAAAAAATTGCACGAAATTTCTTTACGCACGAAATATTTGTATACTAACTAAAAATATTCCACGAAATTTCTTTACGCGCGAACTTTTTTTACGCCACAAAATTTCTTTACGCACTACTAATTAAAAACACTTTTATAATTAAAAAAATTAGTCTTTAAATAATATCAGTTTAATAATTATTCATTTAAATTAATTTTTTTATTTCAATTACTTATAAAAAACAATTTCATATCAAAAACATTATTATTATAATTTGTTTTAGATAAAAAAAAACAGTTTTACTTCCTTTTAATAATTAAGAAAAAATAGTTTTGTAGTTAAAAAAACAATTTTATTTCAACAACATTATTATAATTTATTACACTTGAAAACAAACATTTTAAAATTTTAAAAAATATAAAAAACAGTTTTAATATTTGGAAAAAATTTCTCTAATTTAACTTAAAAAAATACAGTTTTAATAATTTGAAAAACAGTTAAAATTTGAATAAACAACAATTTTCGCTGATTTAACTTAAAAAAATATGGTTTTAAATTAACAAAAAACAGTATACACAATTAGGGGAACCAAATTTAATTATTAAAAAAAACCTACTATAAGACTATATTTAATCAAGAGATATAGACAAAAAAATCATATATTCAAGAGATCTTGAAAAAAAATATATCATAAACACAACAAACATACATACTTATTAAACACAACAACATACATACTACACTTATATTCTACATATAAATAATAATAATCCATAAACATCATATATTATTCAACAACAAACATATTCATCATAAAAACAAATAAAGACATAAGAGAAATAAAAGAAATCAAAAATTACACATAACCTAAAAAAATTCAAAAAATTCAGTCATATTAATTTACATCGTTTTTTTATAAAAAAAAACCTATTTTACAACATGTATACACAACAACATATATAACAAATTTAGCCAATAATAAATTCGAAAATTTCATATAAAACAACATGTATAACATCAACAATTTTCAAGTAAAGAAACTACTAACTTGTTGAAGCTTTTCCAAAGAACAAATCCGGCCGAGAACCAAGCAAGCAAAGCACCACAGGATCAGGCAGATTCAGTTTGACACTAATGAGAATGATATAAATTTTTTTTTTATAAGTAAATAAGTAATAAAAACTACTGTCAAAAAAATATAAGTGAAGAAAATTTACCAAGCAATAGTAGTTTTATGTTGCTGGAGAAGAGAGTCCACTACTGTAGAAATGAAGCAAAAAAAATTGTGAGTGTCTGAGGGGAGAAGAGGAGCAGCGCATGCATATACATATGTGAAACAAAGCCAGCGCAAATACCAGGGGTTAGCCCCTCGCATATGCGTTCAACAGCTTAGGCCTAGGTAGCACACAGAACGGTCAAAATTGCAGGATTTATGCCAGGGATTTTGTGCAATTTGCCAGGGGTTTGCCCCTCGGTCAACCACTTTTACAGCTTTATCGCAGGCCTCCATCTTGTCACCTGAATCTAGCAGAGATTCCCTATGTCACAGGGGCTGTCCCACGCTTAAGCCCTGGGAAATTGCCTGACAGCCTGCTAGCTTGTCCCCCATTTGAATTTTGTTTTCCCGCTCCTGCAATTTGCCACAACCTCCTGCAATTTGCGAGGGGCTTACCCCTGGCACACGTTATTCCGTGCGTGCCTTTTCCAAGGACACTTTGCCAGGGCCTTCCCTGGCTCTACCCCACGTAATTTCCCCAGGAGTATATGCCCCTGTCTTAAATCCCTGGTAATTTGCACTTTTTCTTGTAGTGAATATAAGAAATCCCTGGTAATTTGCACTTTTTCTTGTAGTGAATATAAGAACGTAAAACGTGATCAAGGGAAACAAATCAGCACAAAATATCGTTTTAGTCTTTCGTTTCGTGAAATTACCATGAAACCGATGATAACCAAAAATGTAACTCGTCATGTTAACAAGAAAATCGTTCATTTAATTAGCAAAAGCCGCATGATATAATTATAAATTATAACCACCACAAGAAATAATCATGATTATGTTAAAGATCACTCTCATGCATACCTAATATTAATTCTACTTTTTTTTAAGGGAATATTAATTCTACTTATTCTTCTCCATTTATATTGACTTGGGATATTACACATTGCCGACAAGATCTCGTGGAAGAAGATTATTCGCTGTTTAAAGTAGCAATGTTGAAAGTTGAAAGAATATTGGCATCTTAAAAAAATCGAACTAAACACGAATTCTTAATAGAATAATAGATTACAATTCTTGATATAACTTTGTTTGGTCTGTGGGAAATTCTTTCTTGCAATGATTAAACAATGTTGACTCAAGATTTTTTTTGAAGTACTGTTGTTGTATTGTATCATCATATCTTTTCGTATACTTATAAAGTCCAGCCTAGTTGCTAGTTTAACTCATGTTTAAATAGAGGCAACCTGCTTAGATCAGAAGATATGTTTTGTTTGGAAGCGACGGCTAGCTTGTGACTTGATCAAGCCCAGTACGGTGCAAAATATTCTACATGATATTATTATGGATCGACTCATTAATTCTTACATAACTCACTTGTAAAGCGACGGATATCACTAGTTATAAACTTATTTTAGACATTACTTTTATTTTATGAGACCTCTCATGTCCATTACTATTGATTTTGATGAGTAATAAAGAATGCATCTAATAATTCATGGAGCATGTGATGACTCTGATATTATATTAGGTTTTTATATCGAATCTAATTTATTTTTGTAAAGTCAATTCAAACATTTATGACTTTATCTTTATCTTACGTGAAACTTGTGTTTTACACGATAATAAACATTCCATAAAATATACAATAAGAATAAGCAAATTTTCATGAGGGAACAACTAATAGCTCATTTGGATTTGCATCCAAAGTCCTTCAAACGCGAGCATTTGCAATTTGCGATAGAAATACATTGGGAAGTGTGGGCAATGTGAGTTTGTCGGTGTAATCGGAAAACTAAACACATACTAAATGTGTCCCGTGCAAACTGTAGAACGTTTCTCTTTGCCCTCACAATATCTCTAAGGCCCTCTAAATATACATCCGGTAGTTATCTACCTATTTACCGGATGTACGTTTTTTACCGGATGTGTATTTAAAAATCCTTAGAAATATTAGGAGGGCCTAAAGAGAAACGGCCATGCATTAATAACCAACTTTTTTTCGATAGTCCAAATAACCAACATCCATTATTTAAATATAAGTGTCTTTTAAAAAAAAATTGAAAGGTTAGAAATTACGTATAAATTATTTCCCACTCTTGTGGTCTAGGTACACCTTTCCATAGCAACTCTTACGCAGGCACAACCCCAAATAAATTTTATTTAGACGCAAACATGAATAATAAAATTTAAAAGAAAAATACTATTAAATTATGAGACTAAATTAATTCATTTTTAAATTTTATCATTTATGTGTGCGTCTAAATCAAATTTATTTAAGGTTGTGACCACCTGAGAGGGACACCACCTTTCCATGTAACTACACCACTCAATTCCTTAACTTTTTGGATAAAAGAAAAGAGTAGTACTTTCTAAGGGAAATTACGCAAATCATACCATTAGAGGTATTTCATTTCATACTTTAATTGAGTTTAAGACTAAACATACATAAAGCCACAATGTTCCTGATAAGATTGTTGCCTACTAGTCTAAAATTCTCAATGTGTCAATCACCTTAATTATTTCAATCATGTTTTCATTGCCAACTTGGTAAGTGTCAACTCCCTCACCAGAAAAATGTACTAATATCTTAATCATATTTTCATTGCCAACTGTCAACATTGTAATGGTCTGAATATAACTGAATTTGGATCCCTAATTAAGTAAGGTCTCGGGTTCGAACATTATAGACCAAAAAATTGTAACAGAGAGACTTTACTAAAATGTAACAACTAGATTCTACAGAGAGATAGTTATCAATAAAATCGGTAGATACTTCGCACTACTAACATAGTTACCAAAAATTCTTTGCCAGCCATCGACTCAAATGATAAAATTTCCTATATTCCAAACTACATAAGATCCCACATCAGTTCATATAGGACAAAGAATATTGGGTAAGAGAAGAGGGACAGAGAGAAGACATTTATCAGTTCCATTAGTAGAGGCAACTAATTAACATGATGGCGTAGTAGTTGTCACTGTGTCATGCAAATAGCTGGTAAGGGTAATTGATAAGCATTTCCTTATGAGAAAAATCCCATCAAGTAGACATACTCAACAAGGTTGGACCTTAGTAACAACGATAACAACAACACTATAGTTTCTTGATTGAGACAGTGTCACAATTAGGACATACACAGTTCCATCCTCATTTTATCTCCATTATAAGATTGGTCACCTTTGCTTCAATCATGTTTGTACCATTATTTGTTGGTGGGTCTAGTGGAAGATTTGACCATCAAAGTTGGGGGGCAGAGACAATCAAAATTTGATTTTGGTTTTGGAGTTTTGAAGAAAAAGGTGTGCTTGATTGTGTCATATCCATTATTTCAACTTTGATAATGTATCCATTATGGGAACTCAATTTACAGAATTTTCATATGAAACATTTCGCTATAATTATTTTAAAACTTGCTGAACTTGCGTGGATATATATAAATTACTTTAAAATGTGCAATAATTTAAAAGAAAAATTATATAAAAAAAAAAATTAAAAAAACAAATAGAGTAACACGATCCGTATCTCGTTTGATTCATAAATGGAGAGAAGATACTATTTGTCCATATTATAAGGTGTAAGTAAGCAGATAACCATCCCCATGTCTATTATGACTATTGCCTGTCCATCAAGAAATGTCACATGCCTTATCTATATGAAGAGTTTTAATTATTGTGCACGATTGCAAGTTTCAATTTGAGCTCTTTCTGATTCCACTCTCCCACTCTACACACAATGAGAGAGAGCAGCGTTGTAAATTTTGATTTTAATTACGTGTGACTTTATAAGTGATTACAATAAAAGTGAAGTATTTCTAATAGTTTTATGTTTTTTTTTTCATCAGCTAATATTATTGTTAATAATTTTTAGCATTAGAGTCATGCTAACAAGTAGTTATAAGTAAATTTTAATTTTAATTACGTGTGACGTGACTTTATAAGTGATTATGATAAAAGTGAAGTATTTCTAATAGTTTTATGTTTTTTTTTCATCAGCTAATATTATTGTTAATCATTTTTAGCATTAGAGTCATGCTAACAAGTACTTATAAGTAAATTTTGATTTTAATTACGTGTGACGTGACTTTATAAGTGATTATGATAAAAGTGAAGTATTTCTAATAGTTTTATGTTTTTTTTTCATCAGCTAATATTATTGTTAATAATTTTTAGCTTTAGAGTCATGCTAACAAGTACTTATAAGTAAATTTTGATTTTAATTACGTGTGACGTGACTTTATAAGTGATTATGATAAAAGTGAAGTATTTCTAATAGTTTTATGTTTTTTTTTCATCAGCTAATATTATTGTTAATCATTTTTAGCATTAGAGTCATGCTAACAAGTACTTATAAGCACCGGTTAAGAAAGCTGAAAAAAGTAATTTTGCGTTCAAAATGACAACTTTTAAACTAATTATTATGCATGATTGCAATCTTCAACTCTCACTCTACACATATATACGCATTGAGACAGTAGAAAGAGAGTCAAATTGATACCAAGTTTAAATTTTGATATTTGTTTGGCCGATGGAAGTTGGTCCAGTTAGTCATTTTCAAGAGCGTAAATTCAATTTTTGTTGTTAAGAACCTTGTTGATAGATAATTTGAAAGTGTCACTATCAACATTCTTTAAACCTCAAGATCAACTCTAACCTTGCTGAGCCCTCGAAAGTCAGTTGTCTAAACATTTCATTGTGAGAGAGGTGTAAATTTAGATATAACTACATCTTCAAATACCTTTCATACAGGTCCCAAGTAGGCAACTTGTTGGTAAGTTGAAGGATACTAAAGGTGTATTAACCAACCAAAAAAGTACATTTCAAAAATCATGGTGGATCCCAAATCCATAACACTTTGATAGTTGAGTTAGGAAGTGTGAGTGTTGTGTATAAACTACCATTATCCTCAACTCTCAAACAATGTGAGACTTTTTGGTGTACCAAAACAATATCATATATTATAACCATTTACATAATTATGAGATATGGTTTATGTTACGAATATACGAATATGCATGACACCAATAGTAACGAACAAATGCCATTCACCAATCCTTTCTTGTGTGCGTCCGAAGCAGCATCAGGGGGTTCTCTAGCAATGTCTCCAATGGGATCAGCATGTGCAGATAACACAGTTCGCAGAGGGTGGTGTTAAATCTGGCTTTGAGGTGCAACTCTAGTTTCCCAACTAAGAAAAATGGGACAACATTGAAAACAAAAGCTCCTTTTACAGAGAAGCTAGATATTATTAATTAATACTATTATTTATTTAGTTACACAATGGTATTTCATTTCTTAAAAGTGCATATAAATATCATATTTTACATAGGGAGGAGTATGCTACAAAATGGTAAAACAACCAAAACTGAAAAATGACAAACCGAACTTGATCTCAGGTAATAATGGGATAGGCGTAATGCACTCAACTTGGAGTACATTTTGATGAGTGATTGTGGAAGTTGTACATTTTTAAGTGATGACTGTAGGCTTCTCTCTCCCTGTGAACTCTTTGAGCTTTGAAACGGATAATGCTAAATCTGCATAGTACAAAGAGTAATTAGTCACATAGAAAAATAAGCAGATTTGTTTATATTACTATACTTTATCTTGGTATATGAAAATAACCTATTAATGGCTTCAAAGCAATTTGAGCGTCAAGGTCGTGTTTAGAAACATCTGGTTCAAACTGTTCAATATACACTCTAACAGTTGCACCAGCAGAACCTGTTCCCTGTAAAACAAAACAGCGTATGTAATTACTTAATATTTAATTTTTGATAAATGTTTTGAAAGAGACGGTGCGCTAATAAACATATGTCACTTACTGATAAACGATAAATAATCCTTGAACCATCCGTAAAAACAAACCGGACCCCTTGTTTTGATACCACACTTCCATCTACCTGCACATTTAAATTAAATCAGATTTTGAACTACAGTTGCTTGACCATGAGTTGAAAAAAAAAATGAACGTGATAGGACTGTGCACATTGTAAGAACTTACAGGATCAGTGTATGTAAAATCATCTGCAAACTGGAGGACATAACTTCCTGTAGAAGAATACTCATCATACTTCAAATATGCTCAGGATCAATGTCTGCTAATAATAAGAAAGTGCTTGTAAGTTGTAGTAACTTACCATACTTATCACCGGGCTTGCTCTTAGACAAACACTCTCTTAGATACTCTATCATCTTATTGGCCCCTTCGGATTCACATTCCTATATTTAAATTTGTCAAAAATCAAAAGAATATACACTTAACCTAGCTCATGGTATTAAGAAATTCCAAAGCAAAACTAAACTAAATAATTAAGTGCCAAAAAGTATTATACATATAAACCTTCAATTGCAACAATGATACCAACCTCGTAGTCATATCTAGAAAAGAAATTTCTACCATAGGTTGCCCAATGTTCCTTTACAACATCAGATACAGAGATCAATTTCTCCCCTGGTTTCGTGTCTTTATTGCGGTGAGCGATGATAGAAAGCCAAGCTAATACAGCCCTAGTAATTGGAAACAAACAACTTACATAAGACAGTTAAAATGTAAAAAAAAGTTGACAAAACTTCGATAATATTTGATAAATGCTTGTGCTTGTGGCACTGTTTCTCAATAAAAATATGACATGTATTTTGACCGCCTCATCTTTTCCTTTACAAGGTTGTCCGAGTGAGATATAAAACATAATAGACATTCGATCCCCACCCCTAACAAAACTAGTAATTGTACTAACATTTGCTATTAAAAAAAAGGTACACTGATACATAATAGGTATGTTATGCTTTGAAGAAACATGTGGAATATTTACCAGATTCCGTCTTTCTCACGAATGTGGTCAGAACCTGTTCCAAAACTCTCTTCCCCGCAAATTGACAAACTCCCAGCATCCATAAGATTCCCAAAAAATTTCCAACCAGTGGGCACCTGCATGCAAGGTTCATCTTTTGTCATTTGAGAACCATTACTTCATCTAGAATATTTTTAAGAGGGACAAATTGCAAAAATAAAATCATGATGATAATATAACAAAATATACCTCAAAGAAAGGGAGGTTCAACTTTTGAGCAACTCTATCTAGAGCACCACTTGTCGGCATTGATCGTGCAAGACCCTGCAATTAGAATACAGAACAATGACACTACTGTTTTACAACGATGAATACCTATTAATAGTATGTATAAACTTTCTACCTTAACACTGTTCTTGAAGTATGGAATCGCTTCTTTTGCATTGGCTGCAATAACCGCCACAGAGTCTGAAGGAGTTACAAAGAAACTCGTTCCTAAAATCATATTTCTATCTCCGTCACCTGAACAAAAGTTCAAATACATAAACATCATCAAGGAAACACATAAAGGCAGACAAAACATGCTGCACAAGTATATATCAACTACATCTTCTAAAAAATGGTAGAATTTAAATTTCAAAAATACAATATTTTTTATGACATGTACAGATAAGATTCAATAGCAACATAAAAAAAAATGAAACTAATCATCAGTTCAGGGGCTATAATTATACGAAAAAACATGTGAAAATCTTAAACCAAAGATGTGGAAGGGTTGATCTCTCATACCATCACTAGCAGCTCCAAAATCAGGTCCATTTTCAGCATACATAATGTTGACAAGATCCTTTGCATATCTGTTTAATAAACATTACAATCAGAAACAGTTTGCTAATGGATAAAAACACAATGTTAACAAATAAAATATTAATCTCACGTTAGATTAGGATCAGGATGACCATGTCCAAAATCTTCCAAAGGTATTCCGTTTGAAATTGAATCCTATATTGCATACTTAACATCAACATCCAATATCAACATAATATAAATTTGTCTCTCCACTCCCTAAATGAGTTAAAGGGGGAGAACCATACCGGAGTAGCACCAAGTTTATCAACAAAGATGGGGGTTGCATAAGCACCAGCAACTGCATGCATGGCATCAAATGTAAACCTAAAATAAATAAATAAATTTCAAGATTGTGTGCCCATGAGATGATATAGCCCCACTCTGTTTAAACAAAGTGATCAAGATCCAAAGTAGGGCTGGAAATGAGTCGAACCGAATCAAACTTGTGTTCAACTCGGCTTGACTCGTTAAAAAACGAATCGGCTCGAAACTCGACTCGAGTTCGACATGAACTTTTTTTTTTTGCTCGAACTCGACTCGATTCAAGCTCGTTAACAACTCTCGAATCGAATGTATCAAAAGACAAAAAAAAATATAAACCATTAAGGTTGTCAAGGGAGACAAAATCAAAGGAAAAGTCAACCCTTATTTTATAATGCAAAAATATAGCTAAATTACTACATGGGTAACCAACGATTTACTACAAAATTGTCATAGTTAATTATCACCCACACTACTGTAAGTTATGTATCATGCTACTCTTTTATAGACACTTCCGCTCCATATTATGCACAAAGTTTTCGATGTGGGACTTTTCATGCTACTTTGTTTCTTTAACAGCTATGCTAACCTCAATGCAAATGTGCTATGTATATGGAATGGAAGGATAACTTCCAAGTTTATTTTATTATATAAAAAAATACAAAATAGTTATATATATTTATATATCGAGCTGGTTCATGAACCAAACGAGTCGAACCACACTTAGCCCAAGTTCAACTCATTTATTTAACGAGCTTAATTTGTAACTCAAGTTCGACTCATTTGGTTCATGAACCAGGTTCAACGAGTCTATTATCGAATCGAGTCTCGAACTATTTTCGAGTTTGTTCGGTTCATTGCCAGCCCTAATCCAAAGCAAAATGCAACCCCATAAAGTCAAAATATGCAATAATCAAATATTAAGATTATACCTAAAATCTGGCCGAGAAATAAGACCTTTGATTAGCTGAAAATCAAATACTGTCTGCACAAAAAATAATAACAAATAAACTGAACTGGAGTACACTCACAACACTGAGATCAAGCTTGCATGAATTATTCTGCTGAATTATGATAATTCAAAAAATTATTTTGACCTCCAATAGCTCCAGATAATCAGAAACTGGATCTATTACTTCCACATTGAAGCTTCCGAATTTTGTAACCCCAACATTTGATAAGTCAACGTCAGGAATGTCAGCAATCTTTATCTCAGAAATCTGTGTCAATGCATATTGTATGAAAAAGTTACAAAAATATCAACTTTGATTTCAATTCATTTGATAGCCTTATTTGTCAAAGAAACTGTAGGATTATATTATTTGTCCAAAAAAAACCAGGACAAAACTTTGTGTGCGATGGATTTGTTGATTACTCGTAGGTTTTTTCCTGACCATTACCATGCAGTGATTTATATGGATTATTAATATTTCTTTCATGGGGTTTTTTCATTCAACATATGGTTCCCTGTTTAAAGGAGACAAAAACTATTGAAGTGCAATAACTGCACTAAGTGTTATTTTTATCAAAGGTTGTGCTTGAGTTAGCAGCTCTAAGGATCTCTGTTTGAGTCCAAGTGGTGGCATGGCATTCTATCCTACATTCTAAAAGGATAAGTCCTATAATAACTATAAGCAATGTGGTTTGTAAGAATTGAACGAATCATGTTTTAAAACTTGGTAGGATGATATATGCAAAAGAAAAATTGCAATTCTTATATGCCCTTTCAACATAATCGGATGATCGGCTAAAAAAAACCTGAATGGAAATGTTTCATTAGTTCTTAATCATACTTCATAGTTTTTTTCCTCTTGTGATGAAAGAATTTATTGAGAGGATGCTAGTATAGAGATGGAGGATAAGTTGTACAGATCCAGCTTTTCAATATCGATAAATTAACATTGACATCAAGTAAAACTTCACATCAGATAAACAACCAATGTTACTCTATCAAAAAAAAACAACCAATATACCTAGACCCAATTTTGAAATTAATAAACTAAGGACAGCAATTCTTCATGTTAGAAGTTATGGTTTGCCGGAATGTTCAAGTGGATAACCTTTAGGAGCATTGTTAATTTGTCATATATTGAAATTGAGATATAAAAGATGATCTACTCTTTACTTATGTTCTGTAATATCATGTTGTAATCATGTTATAGATTTCATATATAACTACACCAAACAATTCAGCCGATACCTCTAGAGAGGGAAAACATTCCGAGACAAAGAAAGAGAGAGAAACAGTAGTGAAGAAACAAAAAAAGACATCTAAGATTTTGCAAAAAATTGAAAGAAAGGCTGCCAAGCCCTCGCCACAAAGTGTAAATGACAAATCATCATAAGTGGATATTTTAAGAGTAAAAAGAATGACTTTTGGACATTACCATGAAACACTTGTAGGGATCTGGAAGTACAAATTTTGTAAATCATCGAACACATGGAATTTTGCATTACCAAACACTTCGTGCTATTGCAGTGTACTAGATTTTGGCTAGGAAAACTCTACTGTTTTATTACAAAAAGTACATGTTGGTGTAAAAAGCTTTGCTAAACTTTATGCTATCTTAATGGTGCATAGTAACCATTTTCTATTAGCAGATATTCAAGGAATTGGAAAAAGTGTCCCTTATGAAATTAATTCTACTACAAAGTAAAAATTATATGAGAAGAAAGTAAATAAGGTGAAGATTACACAATATGTCATCCTCTGACAAGGCAACACATGAGAAAGTCAAATATTTCAAGGAACAGAATGTAGGATTGGAATATTAAGGAATACTTAAATATAGGGACACTTACAGATAGGGTGTTTCCGTAAATCTTATCAGTGATGGATTCTGGTGCAGGTTGTCCACTACTGTAATTAAACTGGATTCAATAGCAAAGACATTTATCAGAACACAAACCAATTGATTTGCACATAACACACTCTGGAGTGTGGACATTGACTACTAATACATTACATGGAAAACTATGTATTTCCAAATCGGTATATGTTATGTATATGGGATACAAAATGACCAAATCCCCTAGTGATACATGACAAATAATAAAGCAACTTCAGGGAGCACTACCTATAAGCATTAGTCAATACATAATTGATCCATGACCTTTAAATGGATGAGAACTAATTAGGAAAGTTACCTTAATACCCCAATCATATTCAGGACCACCGGGATTATGGCTTGCACTCATAATAAATCCACCATTCGCCTGTTGAAGTTTAAGAAAATGAGTAAAATGAACAAGTTTGCTGAAAATGTTATGCTAAGGAAAAAAGGAGTATGTTCTGCTTGCCTGCCTCTTCCTTATCACAGCAGAAACGGCTGGTGTTGACAATATCCCTTCCCTGTATTAGAAATTAAAAAATATATTCAACTTATATCAAGAAGTTGCATTGAACAATAGCACATTCACTAGTCCAAGACAGATGTTTATCCAATCCATCCCCTAATAGCTCTTGATTTATGTAATTCCTCTCCTTTCTCGTAACAATTAACAAGAAAAATCAATTGATTAAGAAACTTACTTTCCAACCAGAATTTTTCCAACACCATTTCCAGCAGCAATTTTGATTATTATCTGCAATGCACAAAAACAGCAAGTAGAAAACAAATTAGAAATAAAGCATTTTTTTCTTAACATATTCAAATTTGATTTCTGTGGCGACACATTCAAAAAGGTTAACCTGTGCAGCTTCTCGGTTAAAGTATCGACCATCACCTCCCAACACCAACACTCCATTTTTATAATCCTCCGCCGGCAATGAATTAAACAGTGCCTACATATACACATAAGTTTAACTCACTTACAAAGCAAAACATGTAAATCATATAATCATACATTATACACAACTCTACTAACCTGAATCCAATTTGCAAGGTAATTTTCTTGCATAAACACTTTCACCTACAAAACAAGCAAATATTACAATGAATCATAACTTAACCTCTCTTCTTATCAATGATCACTAACTAAATCCACAATATAATGTGAGCATTATGTTTCTAGAAAAGCAAATTGAATATAACAATTACCAACCTTTTTTCTTAGCCCACTTGTACCAGTTTTTTGTCCTTCAATGGGTTTGGTAGGAATAGAGTTAATCTTCAAGAAAAAGAAAAAGGTCAATATAATAAAAGTTAAAAGGGTATAGAAAAAGACCAAAAAAAGAGTGAAGAAAGAACCTTAATGCCATGAGGTTCAGCAATGGTTGTGGGAGAAGAGGATGAAGAAGTGGCTCTGATGATTGAATTAAAGCGGACTTTTAAAGGAAGGTTTTGAAGTTTGAAGGAAGAAAGAGATTGGAGAGTGAAGGAAGGTTGAATTGAAAGTGAGACATTTGAGTTTTGAGGTTTAAACGCAGAAATGGTGAAGTTGTTGAGTCTGTGACAGAAAGCCATTGATCGGTTTAAGCACACGAATGTACAGTGACACCGTGTGATGATCAACACTTTCTCTTCGCAGAGTCAAGAGAGAGAGTGTTTTATGTTTGTGTCTCTGTGATACGACTAGGAGGTGTTAAATTGTATGTGTGCCACATGTAACTGGGAGACACTTATCTTGAGATCAGGGGCGCGGACCTGGACTTCCACTATTAGTGGGGCAATTTTTTTTTGTCAAATGATTAAATAATACAAAATTTAATAAGAAGTTATATTAAAAGTGGTTGTAGCAACCAAAATTACAAAACAAATGCTCTATTTTCCATTATAGTATGTCAAAAACATGAACAAAAAAATTAATCATAACCCTGCCTAATATGCAACAAATTCGCAGCATGTTTGGCAATTTAATCTGTGTAAAATTAATCATAAGTCATAACCCAAACATAAAAATGATAAACTCACTTCTTGATGAAGCATAACAATTAACAGTGTGTGTGTTATACAATTGGTTGGAAATTAACAGCGTGTGTCAGTGTGTTATACAATTGGTTGACAAATGACAATTGACATTTGATGAAGCATAACAATTAACATAAGCCTAAAAAAATCACATGAACTATTGGTAATTATACCTCTCAAATCTCAATCAAGATATGCATAATTAAGTCTAAAAAAATCACATGGTAATTAAACCTAAAATCAGTTGGTAATTAAGCCTAAAAAAAATGGGTCTGGACTGGTGTGGCACCTGCCACAGCAGGCCTAGTCCGGGTCCGCCCCTGCTTGAGATTCAACCAAATATCACGTGACTATAAGTTTGCATTATTTTTTTCCTAGTTAAGGAACGGTTGATAATTAAGATCCTTTTTTTATTCTCATAAAGCATTTAAATTCGGGGACGAAGTGACATCATCTTAAAATATGGTACAAAATTTGTTTTGGACGGATCAAATTGATTTGGGGCCAACGTAAGGTTAACATATCGATGATACTCCCTCCGTCCCTTTTTAGAGGAGTAGTTTACAAAAATCACGTGTATTAAGAAAAGTTGTTGGAGTAATAAATTGTCTCAAATTGGTGTGACTATTACTAGATTACCCTTAATTAAATATATATTTAATGTTAACTTTTCATATACCAAGACAAATTTATAGTATTAATAAGGGGTATAGTTGGAAAAAGAGTAATCAATGCATCTAGAAATTTATATATGATCTTATATTTAGGGACAAAACTTTTTTGTAAACTACTCTTATAAATAAGGACGGAGGGAGTAAGTTTTAGAAAATTGCTATTCCCCAATACAAAAATATTCATTCTCTAAAAAAAATGACCAAAATACTTATGTGTGACTTAAGTTATACTCGGTATATATCAATGTGACTTAACTCACGCTGGTGTATAACCTGCATTACTTAAGTCACGATGGTGTATGACATGCGTGACTTAACTCACGTTCGGTAGATATTAGCGTGACTTAAGTCACGCTGCGTTCATTTATAACTCAAGCAGAACCTCACTTCTCCATTTCACTTCTTAAATCTCTAAAAATCTCCCAAATATATTGGAATGCATTCCTTTTTGTCATGACGCATCCTATATGAAGGGATTCGATATGTTAACTTATATATTTGATTCGATAGAATAGATGTGTTGTGTTCTCTTCATTCTTTTGAGTTTTCAAAGGGACTTGCAAATTTTTACACTAAGTATAAGACACTTCAATGTCAACATTTTCGGCAAACTTTCATGAATTTAATTTTAATCCAACATCATAATGATGCAACATCCTTAGAAATTTAATGTAATATAATGTAATGTAACACTTCGTTTATTTGAACGAGGATGAAATTATAACTAAATAAATTTGTTGTATTCTATTAATTTTGGAATTTATTACGCGTACTTGTGTATTTTTAGTTATGATTTATTTTGGATCATGATTGAATTGTTGCTTTTAAAAAATGAACATAACATATTGTATGTTTGGGGTCTTCAAAAAATATTATCTTTGTGCAAAATTGGTGAAAAGATAACTTATCTAAAACAAGCGTGACTTAAGTCACGCATGTTATACACCAGCGTGACTTAAGTCACGTTGATATAGCGAACGTGACTTAAGTTACACTGGTGCATAACCAACATGACTTAAGTCACGCTGGAGACATTTTCGTCAGTTTACATGGGAGTGAGAATTTTTGTTGGGGGAAGAGCAATTTTCTAGGGGGGTGTATTGAATTGAGAATTCAAGGGATTTTAAAAGACTTTTTATAATAAAAAATTTTAGTGATATTCAATCAAAACTTTTATAAAATATAAACAAATTTTGTGGTATTCAATTAAAACAATCATGATTTTTTATTATAATGTCTATGGTTGCTTATGAAATTTGTCGTATTCTATTAATCTTGTGGTATTCAAACATACAAATGTTATGATTTTTTATTATAACTAAATAAATTTGTCGTATTCTATTAATTTTGAAATTTATTACGCGTACTTGTGTATTTTTAGTTATGATTTATTTTGAATCATGACGAACATAACATATTGTATGTTTGGGGTCTTCAAAAAATATTATTTTTGTGCAAAATTGGTGAAAAGATAACTTATCTAAAACAAGCGTGACTTAAGTCACGCATGTTATACACCAGCGTGACTTAAGTCACGTTGATATACCGAGTGTGACTTAAGTCACGCAGGTTATAGACCAGCGTGACTTAAGTCACGTTGATATAGCGAACGTGACTTAAGTTACACTGGTGCATAACCAACATGACTTAAGTCACGCTGGAGACATTTTCGTCAGTTTACATGGGAGTGAGAATTTTTGTTGGGGGAAGAGCAATTTTCTAGGGGGGTGTATTGAATTGAGAATTCAAGGGATTTTAAAAGACTTTTTATAATAAAAAATTTTAGTGGTATTCAATCAAAACTTTTATAAAATATAAACAAATATTGTGGTATTCAATTAAAACAATCATGATTTTTTATTATAATGTCTATGGTTGCTTATGAAATTTGTCGTATTCTATTAATCTTGTGGTATTCAAACATACAAATCTTATGATTTTTTATTATAACTAAATAAATTTGTCGTATTCTATTAATTTTGAAATTTATTACGCGCACTTGTGTATTTTTAGTTATGATTTATTTTGAATCATGACTGAATTGTTGCTTTTAAAAAATGAACATAACATATTGTATGTTTGAGGTCTTCAAAAAATATTATCTTTGTGCAAAATTGGTGAAAAAATAACTTATCAAAAACAAGCGTGACTTAAGTCACACATGTTATACACCAGCGTGACTTATACACCAGCGTGACTTAAGTCACACTCGCTATATCAACGTGACTTATGTTACACTGGTGTATAACCAACATGACTTAAGTCACGTTGGAGACATTTTCGTCAGTTTACATAGAGTGAGAATTTTTGTTAGGGGAAGAGCAATTTTCCAAGTTTTATTTTTACTTTACCCGGGATAAGTATATATCATGTACAACAGAAGTCAGCTCCAGGACAAGCAAAGTGCACAATGAACCGCTGGTCAAAATTTCATAGAGATACACATAGCTGAGTTTTGAACGTACTAGCTACATTTCAACTATCCTCATCCATCGCCCTTTCTAGAGCTATGTATAGAATTTTGTTTTACAAAAGTGAAAAATGATTTAAAAAACCAAAAAATAAAAAATTTGATAAATTTAAGACAGGCAGTCATGTTAATCGTCTTTCGAAACAAAGTTCACATTTACTGCTAAGTAGCATCTTATTTGAATGTTCGATAACATTAACATCAGTTTCAAGTAGGAAATTTGCCGAATAACATATTACATTATTAATAAACAAAAATAATCATATTCAACACATCAGTTACATATAGGACTCCAAATATCTAACATATATATGCCAGAAATTTCAACTGTCACTAGGTAACTATATAAGTGCCTTTCTGATGCACATTGTACACAGTATAACTACAGGCATTGCTCTCTACCCAATCAATCCGTATGATCTTCCTTCTATCGTCTACACAACTAAATCAGGGGAGTATACAAATCAGCTCCTTGAATTCTTCTTATTATTTGACTATATCATTCCATCAATAGAACTAATAATGTGGGACAACAAATATCACCTGAAAATCTGGATCCTGTAATAGGAGCTCGTTCCTTTTCAATTTGGCCCACAGAAGTTCATTACTTCGGAATAAAAGAACAATCTGCTCAAAGCCACAAATAACCCCTATATATCTGCTCAAGCTTGAGTAGAGTTTGTGTCTGTAGATGCTTTTACCAATTCGTCATGCAGAATATTTAAAACATCATTAGGTGGACAATTGTCTTCTGGGTTCTTTGCTGATGTTTGACAGAAACATTCAGGCCAAGAATTAGTATAGAAAGACTCAGGAGAAACACGCTTATGAGGTTCGCCAAAGTTTGTTTTAAGCATTACTTTCCTAATGGCTTCATCAAAATCAGTCATTTGTCCATTCTCCCTATCAATGAAAATGGGGGCAAGAGCTTTTCTATCAGGTCGGATTGTAGTCCGAAAGCCATAATAAAGGCGATGACCAAGGAGGTTGTTTGCAAAGTTGCTTGGCCCGTCATAGGTTGGCATGAAAATGTCAGAAAGAAGGCAGACCATGTAATCCACAGCAGAACCTGCCAATCCTCTAGTGTTCTCGGCAAGCTCTTCAGAGTGATCTACAGAACTGTGATTCTCAAGTCTGGGGAACAAACTTCGAAATGGATTCATAAATCGATCCCCACCAAACAATTCACCAGCTGCAAGATATATCCTGGTAGAATTGTCAAAACCCAATGCACGCAGAATAAGACCAACCTGCAGTTAGAACAGATCAATCTATATCCAATTAAATTATTGGAATCATAACTTTCAACAAATTTGTAATCTGTAATCATCAACACGCATACCATTTGCCAGACAAAGAAACAATTTTTTTTTGCAAAGGCAGACAAAGAAACAAATAAAAGATAATCAGAATAAAACTAATTTTTACCTCCTCAGGAGTCAATGGGCATTTTCCGATGGCTCTTCTTTCATTATAGACTAGTTTTTTAGGTGCAAAATTTTCTTCTCGATATTTCTTCAGAATCTTTTGCTCCTCAGGTGTAAATATATCAAAGCATCTACAATCACATTCATATTTAACATGAGTAATTTAGAGAAAGAAGCATTAAATTATACTTTGAATGGAAAAAATTAGTTTATTTATCCGTCAATAAAACAGATTCTATAATTTCTACTCTTTGATCAGCACTCATAAAACATGCAAATACAGATACGGTCAAACACTCGGGACATAACAGGAAGATATCCCAAATGCATATTTAAGAAAATAAATATACGTTATGTTCTTAAATAGAAGAGCATTCTGTATTTTGCACAAATAAATGTGTTGCACATCAACTGGGACAACTTGAAAGCTCGCAGCCAAAGTTAACCAAAACATTCAAAAACAGTTTAAGGGAGAAAGCGTGCCAACAAGTTTCTGAAATTCTTTATACTATTATTATAAGTTTCAATTGCATTAAAAAAAGTGACAGTGGATTAGAATACGGAATTGGGTTAAAGCCTTATCATTCTTTGAGATAAACATTACAAGCAAGAATAAGTTGAGGAAAACAGGTTGTTCCATTATGTGTGTAACCAATGGACACAAAATCTGGTGATCCGTATACAATTTCTTGGTCAAATGTCCTAAATGAACAATCTCCTTGTCATCAACTGACAGTACACTTGGTCCAATCTAGGTATGATTTCAGTTTGACAACCTTTAAACTCAACCATAAAATGGAAGTTCTCTCATTTCACTTCTTATATAACCTAACTAGCTCCAAACCCCTCCCAAGTTGCGACAACCTCTTCATCTTTTCTTTACAGAATAAGGCCTTTAAGTTAAGCCCAAAAAAATGTGATTAAAACTTTATTTATATCACACACAGCTGGAGCTGGGATCTAGGAAAACAAACAGAAACTAAACTAGTTAACAGTTAACACCATGATTTTGAGAAATCACCACAATTTATGAGGCTGCACGTATAACTCTATAGCTATGGTGCTAGAAAACAGATCCACTATACCATCAAGATTGCTAGTAGCTACAACTAGTTCAGAGCCAAGTGTACTCTTGGTAAGAAATAAAAAACTAACAATGCAAATACACATGAAAGCATCAAATGTGTGCACAACGCGTCTGGGTGTGTCCCCAAAAGAGTTACAAATTACAATTTGTCAAATAAAAATGTCATTTTCCTAGAGAGATGTTTAGAAATATAAAAGAATTACAACAGAAATAGAAAGAGTAAAAGGACTTTGGAGTGGCCATTAGAGATGTTAAGAAACAATAAAAAAGAACTACAGCAGATCCACTGATGGATTGAAATTTCACGCTTTTGATCCATGTTTTCTGACAAAAATTGGCATAAATCTCCATAGCTTTGAATCAAAAGAAAAACAGGCATTTTCTTCAACAACGAAAAAAAGCAATGACAAAATGCCTATATCTCAATTGATGTGAACACATATGCATTCAAGATAAGTAGATAACTTACCCAGCAAATGACAACATATCCATCTCAAACCGAAGATGTATGGACATGAAGGGTCCTTGTGCACGTAGCTTATCAACTATTGATTGACTTAGCTTCATAATATGTGGCTTGAATCTTAAAGCATGATAGTTAACTCTACACCTCAACCTTTGGTACTCAGGATTGTCAATTTCTTCAGCTAACCGGTGTGAAAAGGGAGTAAGATAAATGGCACCATGTTCCTTCATTTTCTTGAGAGCATCAGTAGTATACCAACTTATAGGAGCATCTCTAGGGGGGCGGATCTGTTTCAAATAACATTTGAAGTTTTGAACATACTATCCAGGAAATTAAAATGATTTCAAACTAATCAATTGCCAAATATTATAATCTACCTGAAATGCCTTTAATTTCTTCTTTTTGCCACTTTTCTCATTTTCTGGAATGCTTTCTACAATTTTTACGTCAAACCTCAGTGTTCTAATGAAGTGCTCAACATCATAGATACCATGGAAACCACTGCATGTAAAACAAACAAACAAATTAAAAAAATATATGACCTATTGCATATAATGCGACACCAATTCATCACAAATTTAACAATCGATGAGACCAGAATCTTTACAACCATAGAAAAGGTGCCTCTTCTAAATCAGAATAAGATTCTAACTACCAAGAGGTCCAAAACAAAAACAATTAAATTTGAGAAACTTAGTCTGGATATTCAAGTGAATTTTGGATGTCAATGGCCAAAAGTAGAACAATTTCTGTGCTAGATTAAACACATTTCTGTATTTCTATAAGGAAAGCTTAAATAAAATTAACAAGCACCCAACTTATAAATCCATCTGATAAATGACCAAGCATCTAATGCTAGTTTTATAGAAAAGTATAAATTGAAATACCTTGCTAAGAACATGCAAATGCTACAAGAACACATGCAAACATTTCAAATTTGTTTATTAAAAGATGCACCCAAGGTCAAGCGAATGGCAAATTTCCCCATTGATAGTAATCCTAGCATATTGTTTCCACACAAAGTTAATCCAGCAATTACTTGCTATCAGATGTACAAGAACTTAACCAGAAACTATCTTTTAACTTTGTGTGGGGAAAATAATATATCATCTATTCCCTATGAAGTAACAACAAATATAACCATAAGGTCTTTCTCAATGGATGGTCTAAGGAGACATGTTAAAAAGAACTAAATACCTTTTATTATAAGTTAAACACATTTTTCTAGGCAAACTAAACACAAATATATGCATAATCCATGTTTCAATAATAACTTCATGTATTTAAATATGTGGAAGTGTTTTTCATTTATAATAAAATTAATACACTATAATGCATTCACTACAGGAGTGCTGCTAAATTTTACGGAGGAAGTTGGAGACGAAACGCAAGAATATGCACGTGGAACATTGTAAAGAGTTTAAAACAGTTATCTCCTTGTTTCATGGAAATCATGCGGTGGGTGAATAAAAATCAACGGAGCACATCTATTCTTGTCTTTCTTGTTTTATTATTTCGCCAGAACAAGCATTATCCTTCACTACAAACTGTTGAGTTTGCCGTATCCTAATATGTTAGTAGACACCTAATAGTAATAACAACAGCTTTGTCCCTGTGAGCTTAGCTCAATTGGTAGGGATATTACGGTATGCAGGGGCTGGGGTTTGAACCCTAGATTCCCCACTTATTCACCTTAAAGGGTGAATTTCTAGCCACTACGCTACTTGACCAAAAAAATAAAAAAGTAATAACAGCTTTGTCAAGTAATTATTTATTATTCATAAACAAAAGTAATTATTAATTAATTAACTAACTAGTTAAGTAGTGATCACATTCAAATCGGGAATCAACAAATACTCCTATGTTCAAGAAAAAAGAAATAGCTCGCATATCTTCTACCATTTGAATCAAAATCGAGAATTTGATGAACAAGTTTTGCGGATCAGAAGTAAGTTAAGAATGAAAATTTCAAGACAATTAGAGATATACCTGTCATCATGCCAGAAGGAGTTTGCATCCAATTCAGGCAGCACTAGTGTAGCATTCATGATCCGCGCAGCAAGAACAGCATTAGAGATCTACAGCATTAAAATACAAATATATAAATACAATACAGAGAACAACAGAACCGCCATACACATATGAAATGAAACCCCCATCCTAACAACAGCATTGGATTCACCTAGCATACAAAAAGCAAATACTACACACTAAGAAGCTCTTATACTACGATACGGATAAGATATGACACGGATGCGGAGATTCGTGAAATTTTTTAAAAACAAGATACGACACAGACAAGATACATTAAAAAAATATAAAAAAAAAATCCACAATCTATACAGAGATCCATAGCTAATTTCTCATAAATACATATAAGTAGTTAATAGACATAGACATGGTTACATATAACTTCCCCACCTATATCGGTATATATTTTTTTTCTACTATAAATGTGTCACAAAAGCATACAATTTTGTCTTTAGTTAGTACGACATATCATAAATGTATCGTATTTCGACTTAGATATGGATAACAACTGTGTACTGTTTTTATTTCGTAAGAATCAAAGATGTATCTGAGAAGTATCGGTAAAAATATTTCCAAAATGAATGAAAAAAACTATTGGATACTTAATGGGTATGTATTGGGAAGTATTGGACGTGTATTTGTATCTGAGACATGTCAGATACATGTATCGGACTCATGTCAGACATCGATACTTCTAAATATTTTGAAGTATCTAGGCTTCATAGAACAGTGAATGCACTAAACCAGGATAGAAAATAGCAACCCTATATACTCATAAAATTCCATCACATTTTACAGTAAGAGAATGAAAAGGGTACAAACTGCAGTACGCTGCTGATTCAGTCCACCGTTACATCGAACACGCAAATAGCCATTAGTCTTACTCGGAGGAGCTGGAAAAAAAAACACCATAACACATTATCAGAAAATTCTATAACAATCATAATTAAAAACTCTTGCATGAGAAACAGTCTGTAACTACAAGAACAGATAGATACGGGGCCAATGAGAACGCGGCGACGATGACGGTCGCCAACCACGGGAATCAGCATTGCTCCAAAGCTCTTCTAAACGGATCTGCTCAACAATAAACAAAAAAAAAATCGCTGAATTTCGCATTACAAAAATTCGTAGAGATACTAAACTGAACAATTTTGCACGAACCTCTGATCGAAAAATGGATTGAACATTCTCATTTGATGAAGAGTAGAACAATGAGAACGTGCAGATCAAGAGTACGATAGCAGCAATTGATAACTTCGCAATCATTCCTTTGAATCCTGATCCTCCGATGTGTCTTCCATTCTGCCGGTGAAGACCAGGTCTGCAACAATCGACATTTTCGACTTTTGAGAATTGAAATCGAAATCGCAAATCAAATTCGAATCAGTGTCTAAAGTTTACCTTCTCATAGTGGAGATTTAATAGCGCTACTCTCCTTATGTGGATTCAGTGCTTTGAGTTAACAGTGAAGAATGAGGAGCAGTGGTTGCCGCTGACGGTTAGAGAAATGGACACCGTGTCGGAGATCTGAGAAATGGCGGTTGACGGTGGAGGAGTGGTGGTGGGAGATGAAAGATGAAGCAAAATCTCGTTGATGAGATAAAAATAGAAATTGGGTTATGGGATGGTGGGTTTGGGAAATGGGCTGTAGAGATAGAGAAAAGAATAAGAAAATAGGGATTACTATTCGCCCCAGTCTTTTTTACCAATACACCTTCTTTTTTCGAAAATGAGCAAAACGTCCCCTAGAATGGCAAAGAAATGTATAAAGCTTTAAGGCTTATTGCAAAAAATATCAAAATGCTGTCACACAACACAAGCAAATGGAAAACCAGAAACCCCCTACAGAGAGGCCACAAAGATGAAACCCTCAACCCTAACACCCAAGAAAACAAGGCCAAAACACTCTGAGACTGCCCTTGGTGAAACTGCAAGGACAAGAGCAAAAGCAGGCCGTTGAAACCTATAAAAGCAGACCAGTAAACAACACGCCTTATAATCCACCAAAATTGTAGCAACTTAGCCTTAGCCAACATTGATGCGAACCCAAAAAGCTAATCAATCTACTTTAAACAATTCCAAGGATCCCAAAACAAGCGGTAGTACAAACAGTGCGATGAATTTTCATCTCGTCCACCACCTGCAACAAATCTATAGAAGCATTTTAAAAATTGTATTAATTTTGGCTCTCCAAATGTTCCAAATCGTAGTATGCCAAATTAGCTAAATACATTTCGTTAACTTCGTGCTGTCCGCCTATGAAGCCCGGATACATATTACATGTGCGGGTACGATACGGCTACGTGGATACGTGAAATTTTTAAAATTTGGGATATCATAAAGCTAAGATACGTTAACAAAATATTCATATTAAAATTTATATGCAGGTAAAATATTTAAAAAAAATAAACATTGATTACTCTTCAATACTATATAATCATAAAAATCACAATTTACAAAAAATAATACTTGTGATCAAAATAAAAAATGAAAACTTTTTCGTATAAATTATATTCTATTTTCATTCATATGGTAGGATATCAACAAATGCATCAATAAAAGAACTCAAAACAAAATTTGTTTAATGTTGATTGATTGAATCTCCTTTCTCTAGTTACTTTCATCCACCAAAAACATAATTTTTAATTGGTTAATCGTAAACAATTACAGTGATTCATATCTTAAATTGAATCATATACATTTCCATTGAATTTTTACAACACAATCTCTCTTTTTTACCCTTCATTTTTTTTCTAGGATACGTCTCTGTGAAGTATCTAATAAGCATCTGTGTGTATCTGTCGAGTATCTTATAAGTATCCGATAAAATATATATTTTAAATTAAAATAATTGATTTCGATATTCCGTAGGTACGTATTCGAGAGTATCCGCGGAGTATCAGTATCCGATACGGGTACGTCTCCATTTTGGAGGATCCGAGCTTCATAGTTGTCAACCAAACCACCAAATGACTCAAAGACCAGAAGATCTACAATATCCACGACGCCAGACCTAACAGCCATAACACCCCACACCAAACCACTACTACAAAATTGTAGTTAAGAAAAAGATGAACCACATATTCTATAACACCCTAAACCGCGAGATTAATATTTAAATAATAAAACATGTGTTATCAAACGTTAAGGTGTTACCATTCATGAAACATCGCATATTAAATTCTCATAATAAAAATTTCATCAAATAAATAACAGATCACAGCGGAAATAAACATCTCAACAACATATCTCAATGTCATGTCTCAGATCATAAAATAAAATCTCAATTATAAACAATCTCAACAGTTTGATCATATAGATCCATCAACATCAAGTCCAATAAGAAAATAAGACATTCCCCAAAATCCTAGATCAGAGCATCTAATCTAGACTCCTTAAGTCAAAATAAACAAGTAGGTATCACGTCGTCCTCAGCATACTCATAAGCAAGCTAGTCCTCAACCTGCACGTCTACACCACAAGGATGCAGGCGACTCCTCATGTTCATGTAATGCGCCTAACACGACTCTACATGCATGTGGTACCAAGATTTGGATATCAGGATCTATTACTGAGTGATCTCACGACATGTTGGATATTCAGAGGTATGTTACTGAACTCCCACGGCATGTTGGATATTCAAAGGTATATTACTGAACTCCCTCGGCATGTTTGGATAATTAAATCTCACGGCTTGTTGGATATTCAGAGGTATATTACTGAACTCCCTCGACATGTTGGTTTGTTCAGATGTATATTACTAAACTCCCTCAGTATGTTATCATCAATTTACTACTAGACAAACCATGTATGCATGGACACCACGTATAGACTCGACAATACACACTCCATATAGTTATATAATTCACTCCATCATATAACATATATCCTCGTCAACACCATTGCATTATCAGATCAATACATCCATACATTACAAGACATGTCATCACCACAACATCATTTAATCACATCAATGGTTCATTTACACTACAACATTCATCATATAATCATTTCACCGTATCCATCATGTCAAATTATCATTATGTCATAATCATCATAACAACAAGTCTTCATTCAATCTCTTTCACATAGTTCACAATCCATGCTTAATCAAAACAAGGTTTCTTTAACCTGTCACTAATTAATTCATCATCATCTCACATACTCGACATATTTCATCATCATTCATACTTCATTAGTCAATTAGCAATTTTGCATACAACTCATGGTTCAATTAAAGACAAATTCCAAGTCCAATCATACTTTTTCCATTCCTAAGTTATCTTTAATCATAAACTATGTTAATCGACTCAACACATCTTAATTACATTGCTAATGATCAAGTTTGGGGGTTTGGGACCCAAACACATGCCTTAAAAACCTTTAGAAGGCAAAAAAAAAATGATGAAGTCTCAAGCTTCAGGGAAAAACGCACAGTCGTGCTCATGAGACGCACGGTCGTGCGCCATTTAAATGGGCAATGTCGTAAGTAACACGCATGAAGTAGCAATAAACGTCACAAGAAAAGGGGTTTGAATTATGACCTTTTTTAAAATTATTCCTGAAACTTAACAAGTTTGTATACTCAAAAAAATTCTTGGTAAATGTTAGTATAATAAGATTATAGAGTTTTAGATAAAAAAAATGTTTGTTTTATCTAAGACCAGAATGTTCTTGATTAAATACAATTTAAATGTTTAAGTTGCTTTAATAGGGACTAGAATGTTCTGGAGAATGATTAATTAATATATAAGTGGAATGAGTAAAATGATATTGAGTTGAAATGTAAAGCAAGGACCAGAATGTTCTGGAGAATGATTAATATAAAAGCAGAATGATAAAACAATATTATATGTTGATTTTAAACGTGAGTTTGTTTTAAGCACTTGTTTTATCTTGGACCAGAATGTTCTGGATGCAGTTGTATGAATTAATAAGACAATATAAATGATTAATTTAGGACCAGAGAACTCTAGATTAATTTGGTTGTGATTAATTAGGATCAGAATATTCAGAAGAGATTAATAGATATTATTATAATTGTGATAGTGTGTGTATATTGTGTAACGAATATAATAGAGAAAGAGAAGAGAGAAAAACACAAGAGATTTATCCAGGTTCACTAAACCCGATAAATTCTAGTCCCCACACCTCGTGTGAGATTATCCACTATAGTATCCTGCTAACAGAAACTTCTGCCTAGCACTATAAATTCTTGATCACACCAGATCAGTCTGTTACACCATGTATTATCAACCTCAACAGACTTCTACAATTCTTTCTCGAACTATTGTTACGAATAGACTTGAGAATACAATACACTTTGTATGATGATGATGATGGGTTTGGATCATAGAAATTTCTCAACACATGTTTGAGATTTTAATAAACAAATTTGAATGAGTATGATCCAAAAGATATAATGAGAGAGCTTGGAATTTGTTTGTTTGTGAAGAACTTTGTATGTAGTGATGATTTTTCATTTTAGAGAATGTTTGTTTTCAAAACTCTTGCATTTAACCTTCAAAACCTCTTGTATTTATAGATGAGGAGTGACTTGGTGATCAAGTGTGAAAATAGAGTTGTTGGACACGTTTTTACAGCTGTCCAAAGCTTCATTTGATTTCACTTTTCTTCTTCACTTCGACCAGAATATTTATTTACACATCCATAACATTCTGGATGTTCAACTGGCCTTTGTTGCTTCTTGCGTGAGGGATACAACTGTAATGAGTTGTTGCTGGCTGTGTAGAAGTGACATTGTCTATGTCATTCACTTTTGCTTTAGTGATGTCATGATTTAATTTCACATGTGCTTTTATCCTTTGATGGGCTTATCATGAAAATGGCTAAAAAATTCTTTTAAGGCCCAAGACAACATCTTTAAAATGAATATTCTGCCATGCTTTCCTTTTCGCTAACTTGTAATTTGATGTTAATGATTTATTTGGCCATAACGTTCTCGACACTGACCATAACATTCTCACGAAACATTTCTCACAAAACAAGTTAGTAGATAACAAGATGAAAAATAAATTTAACATGTTTGTAATCTTTAAAACATTAAATAAGGATTTTGTCTCAACAACGCACGGTCCGTGCGTCTGGGACACACGGTCGTGCATTATGCACAAACAGTGAAAACTGATTTTTTTCTTCGTTTCAGCTCGGAAAAATCTCATTTCGACGACATTCTTTGATCCCAAACACACCAAACTCGATTCATATTATCACCCTATCATTATCTAATCAATTATTCCTCAATCTTAGCTTAAACAACCTAATCATAATCACTTTCATTAATATTTACCATGTTTTCCGATTAATCCAAATTATCGTCTCAAAACTCATTTTTACCAACAACTTAACATCCAAACATGGCATCAACAACAATAACAACCCATCCTTCATATTCAATACAACATTACTCACTCATTTCAATTATCATAGCATCAACTTAATCAATTCAACAACAACTTCATCATTTTCATCCAATTACTCATATTCACCAAGAACACAATAACAACAACTTCAACTAAAACATAACCAACATAATCTCATGAATTCTCACACCAAACATATACCCAATGATCAATTTCAACTTAATTAAACCATAATCATCATCAATTATCATACTCTTCACCAATTTCATCAAAATTCTCAAAGTTATCAAATCATTATGATCAAACATGAACTTTGACACAAAACAACATGTTTTCATCAATTTTAACATACTCAAATTAACCATAAAAATTAGAGCACGAAATTATCACATAATCATTATCAGTTCATGAAATTAAACATGATTAAAAACACCCACAACTGTGAAGTAGCAATAAACGTCACAAGAAAGGGGGGGTTTGAATTGTGACCCTTTTAAAATTATTCCTGAAATATTAAACAAGATTGTATACTCAAGAAAGTTCTTGGTAAGTGTTAGTATAAAAAGATTATGGGTTTTAAGCTTGTTTTTAGCCTGACCAGAATGTTCTGGATTAAATATAAAATATTGAAGTTGCTTTTAGTGAGCACCAGAATGTTCTGGAGAATGATTAATTCATATAAGTAGAATGAGAAAAATGATTTTAAATGTAAAGCATGGACCAGAATGATCTGGAGAAAGTTTAATATATATAAGCAGAATGATACAATAGTAATGACCAGAATGTTCTGGAGAATGATAAAACAATATTATAAGTTGATTTTAAATGAGAGTTTATTTTAGGCAGGTTGTTTTATCTTGGACCAGAATGTTCTGGAGGCAGTTAATAAAATAATATAAGTGATTTAATTTAGGACCAGAGAACTCTGGATTAATTTAATTAGGACCAGAATGTTCTGGAAAGATTAATAATATTATGATAGTGATAGTGTGTGATCTTTGTGTAACGAAAATAATAGAGAGAAAGGAAGAGAGAAAAACACAGGAGATTTATCCTGGTTCACCAAACCCGGCTACTTCCAGTCCCCACACCTCGTGTGAGATTATCCACTATAGTATCCTGCTAACAGAAACTTCTGACTAGCACCATAGATTCTTGATCACACCAGATCAGTCCGTTACAAACACGTATTATCAACCTCGGCAGGCTTCTACAATTCTTTGCTTTCGCACAAGAAAGGTTGTTACACTTCTTTCCCAAACTATTGTTACGAATAGACTTGAGAATTACAATACACTTTGTATGAAAAGAGATGAATTTTGGATCGAATAAAATCTTCAATACATGTTTGAGATTTTACTAAAAAACTCGAAAGAGTATGATCCAAAAAGAAAGAGAGAGCTTTGAGACTTGTTTGTGAAGAGTTTTTGTATGTAGTGATGATTTTTCACTTGAGAGAATGTTTGCTTTCAAAACTCTTGCATTTAACTTCCAAAGCCTCTTGTATTTATAGGTGAAGAGTGTCTTGGTGACCAAGGATGAAAATAGAGCTGTTAGACACGTTTTTTTACAGCTGTCTACAGCTACATTTGATTTCATACTTTCTTCTTTAATTCGGCCAGATTGTTCTCAGATCGATCTGGTTGATTCAGCTTTCTTTTGTTCTTTCAACGTGTGAAGTTTACAGCTGTAATGAGCTGTTTGCTTGCTGTTGTGAGTTGTTACTTGCTGTAATGAGTTGTTGCTTGCTGTAAAAACTTGCAAGTCACTCATGTTTATGTCACCATGATGATGCCATTCCATTTCACATGTGACTTAATACTTTTCATGAGATATTTAACTTTTGATGGGCTTTTCTCCAAATGGATTGAAACTTTCAAGACCCAAAGATAACTTCTCATGTTTTAATGCCATGCATTCCTTTTTGCTTTCTTGCCTTTTGATGTAAATGTTTCATTGTATCCAGACGGTTCATGGAACAGTGACCAGAACGTTCTCGTAATGTTCTCATGAAACAATTCTCACAAAATAGATTAGTAGATAACAAGATGAAATAAATTTAATATGTTTGTAATCTTTAAAACATCAAATAAGGATTTTGTCTCAACAAACTGCCCAATTGCTTATAAACCCTAGATGGTGAAAGTAATCTTCCCTCTTAACTCAAATCTTCACTCTAATAAGCTCTTCTATGTTGATTCTCCCTTTACCCCCTTTGTTCTTAAGCTCCTCTTCATGTCCTCTCCAAACCTCTTCTTCTTTCTCTATTCTCTCTCTAGCCTCTCTTTAGGTTTATGACAAATGAGTTTGACCTAGTTTCTCTACAACATACACTATTCTTTATATATAATGGGTTTAGGTCTCTCACATTAATGAGCTTAGTCAATTCCCATTACTCATAAATAATTCTCTACATTTTTACTCCACTTAAACCCCCTAATTTACTCTTACACCTCCATCATCTAAATTCTCAAATTTCTAAATTCTAACACTTCACAAAAATATCTTGTACCCGTAAATGACCAAAATACCCTCAAACTCTAAAAATCCACTAATTCATTAATTTCCAATAAAATAAACAATTAACAAATATAATAATAGTAAATAAATTTAATACTAAAAATCGGGCTATTACGGTTTCTACTTGACCCTAAAAAAAAACAATTGACCAAGACACGATCAGGGATATCCCTATGTGAGCTAAATTAGATTTAAACTGGATATTATCTTGCAATAACTTCTAGGATAACACTGACACCTTGGACGGAGCTCCACTATTCCAAATATTAAAGAACACATAAGAGGTTGAATTACCTAGAGCAACTTCACTAGTAAACTTCAGAGCAATCTGACAATATGATGAGTTCCCCAAAAAGGATCCACCAACATCCAAATGTTGTAACCGTGAATTGTCCTTCGAAGACTAGGTAGTCGTAGACAAGATAAGCAAACGTTCCTCCAGACTCTCTTGTTCCCACTCGAAAAGCCTTCTCTAACAGAAGCTCCACCAACACGTGTTGCCTTCTCTTTCTCTCACATTTGTCACCTTCGCTATCTTTTGTTTTGAAAGCAAATACAGTCGAGAGAATCTCTCAGATAGAGACAATCGGTCCAAAACCTCGTGAATTGCCACTACCCACTTTCCTTTCCACTAAATTAGCAAACTAAAAATATAATGAAATGGAGTGAAGCGGAAAAGAATGGAATAAAACATACATTTCCACCTATTTCTTTGCTCTTTTATGACGGAACAAAACTAAAAGTTTATTCTTTTGTTTAAAAGTTGATGTAATGTGGAATGAGTTCTAAATATTACTCCATCCGTCCTTTTTTATAGGAGTAGTTTACAAAAGTCACGTGTATTAAGAAAAGTTGTTGGAGTAATAAAGTTGTCTCAAATGTGTGTGACTATTACTAGATTACCCTGAATTAAATATATATTTAATGTTAACTTTTCATATATCAAGACAAATTGATAGTATTAATAAGAGGTATATTTGGAAAAAGAGTAATCAATACATCTAGGAATTTGTATATAATCTTATATTTAGGGACAATTTTTTTTTTTGTAAACTACTCCTATAAATTGGGACGGAGGGAGTAAATCTTATAACTTTTATAAATTATCTTCCACATGGACATTTATTGGTTTAGCATTCACATGCTACATAACTTGGGATTGATGTTAGTTTTATATTATTAGTAATCATATTTTAATTAAATATAATAAGATTATAAAATAAACCTATTTAATAAGAAATTAGTTATTCGATAAATCGATTAAGTAATCAACTATAAAATAAACCCTAACCCTAACAATTTTCAACCCCTTCCTCCCATTGTTATCCTCCGCCCACATCATAGCTAAATAGAATAAAGAGACGTATCTCCATTTCCATCATCATCACCATCACCTCCTTAACCATTGTACATCATTGGATCTTCATCCCAACAACCATGAAAAAGCTCTAATCCTCCTCCGATCCGTAATCCCACCAACCTTTAAAGCAACAAAATCTTCCCCATGATTACTATTCTTCTCCATCAATCGAATTACTAGATAAAACATCATCTTTTGGCAATGATAAGTGGCAAGAAAAGATTAAATCCATGTCTTTTATAAGGCTTTTTAGTTACTTGTTGTGCAAGTTATCTTAGGAAAAGCATGGAATTTATGAATAAATGCCAATTATTCTTTGTATACCTTATTCTTCCCCATTTGTGTAGGAAAAAGCAAGCCAGGACTTAAAAAGAGCAAGAAATCATGAAGAGAAGCATGAAGACTTTCGCCCAGCGATTGCTTGGCGACTGCTTGGCGAAGTCAGGCAGGGAATTTTGGGAGTTTTCAAAGTACACTTTCGCCCAGCGATCCTATGGCGAGAAGTTGGCGAAGTCAGGCAGAGATTTTCTGGAACAGGGGAAGTTTGATTTCGCCCAGCGAAATCATCAAGGCGGTTTAATGCTGTAGAAGACGTGGCAGAATGTCATTGGCCAGATAGTTAATTTCGCTGAACGAAAATATGTATCGCTGAGCGATAGTTCATTTATCAGCTTTTGTATATAAGCTATTTTCAGCTTTTAGGTTAGATATTCTACTATTGTTAAGCTTTCATTAAGAACGAAATTTTAGAGTTTATTACCAGAGAGTAGGGCTAAAAGAAGGGCACTTCAAAGGACAAACAAGGAATCAAGTTTAGATCATTCAAGGGTTTTTGAGAAATCAAAACTAGCATTGATCTTCATCTTTCTTCCAGCTTTTGTATTGTTGACATAAGAATGATCAACTAAACATCCTTTGTTGGGATTAGAGGTAATGAATCAAGCTAGATGTAGTCTATTTGATCATGTAAATATTTGATTCTAGTATTTTATAATACATTGAAAGTTATTCTTGTTATTCAATCTTATTTATGGTTTAATGCTATTGACAAATACATTTAAATCTAAGTTTAGAATACTTTTCTATTAAAACAAGTGTTCTAGACATGGAACTATGTTTTAATAATCACTTAAAACATCAATACTTAATGCTTTTGTATCGTTTAATAGATTGGGAAATCGTCGATTAAACGATACAATCGATCTCACAACTTTATTTTGACACGAATAATGTTGTCAAGTGATGTGTGATAATATCGTTAAAAAGAGGTTAAAACTAGAATCCTTTTTATCATGATCATTAGAACATTATCGATGCTTGATTTATGACTTTGACACCAACGCTTTTATGCCCTATTGCTCGTAGTATTTATTTATATTTTGAAAGTCGATTAGGTTTAGTAAACAAATGAAACCCTAACTTAAAATGATAATCGATGTTGAATGGTTTAAGATATCACGTAAATCCCTGTGGAGACGATACCTAATATACTCACGAGTAGATAGGAAATTATAATGTGAGGAAAAACCTTTCATTAAAATGGCGCCGTTGCCGGGGATTATAACGGATAGATATCATAAACATCGCAACTAAAATTATTGTTTTAAGCATTTTTGTAGAAAATTCTTTTATGTATATAACTATCATTTTTTATCCATCTTGTTGCTAATTTGTTTGGTCAGATTGTTGAATACCGTTTATGCGAGGTCAGATACAAGAAGACCAACTGCTGTTTGATTCAGAAATTGAGAGGACTGCTAAAAGAAATAATAGCAGAAATCGGAAGAAGAGGCAGCAAGAAGGACCATCTGTTTCAATTCCTTCATTAATTCCAACACAAGAGATACCAATGGCCGGTGAAGGAGACGGATCTGGAAGCTCAAAAGGTAGTGGGATGCCTTGTCATAACAGCCCACGACGCCTAGCACAATTGGGAAAGTCGCCAAGGACAACAAAACAAATAGAGATGAAGACCGGTATCCTCCAAATTCTATATGCTAACCCTTTCTCAGGTTTATACCATGAGGATCCATTTCAACATCTTACAAAGTTCTATGAGATAGCCGGTACTTTAGGAGAAACGGAGAATAATGAGGAAGCAATATTCATGAGAATGTTTCCTCATTCGTTGATTGGAAAGGCAAAGGAGTGGTACTTGGATCAACCGCCACAAGTGATGACTAACTGGAACACTCTTGAGGAGAAATTCCTTGAGAGATTCTTTCCTCAAAATCGTTTTATGGAGGCCAAGACAACCATCGCCGTCTTTTCTCAAGGCTCAAGTGAGACACTATGTGAAGCTTGGGAGCGATTCAAGTCTATGCTAAGAAGATGTCCAAACCACGGTTTTGATGATTTAACACAAATTCATCTTTTCCGGAATGGGATGCAACAACAGTCGAAGCTTCTACTTGATGCTGCTGCGGGTGGATCATTAATGGCCAAGAGTGCTGAAGATGCTGTGTCTATTATTGAGAGAATGGCACTCAACGACCATCAGGCTCACCACAATAGAAATTCGGACCAAAGAAAAGCTGGTATATTGGACTTGGTATAGCTGAAGATGTGTTGGTGAAAGTCGACAAGTTCTTATTTCCCATTGACTTCGTGGTGATGGATATACCTGAGGATGATGATGTGCCACTAATTCTTGGAAGAACATTTATGCAAATGTAATTTCAGAGTGCAACCTAAGAGGGGGGGTGAATTAGGTTGTATGACTTTTAATGGATAATTTTTCTGGTTTATTGTGTTCTTGTAAATTTTTCCGGAATTTTGTATGAATGTATGAACGAATGCTTGGAAAAAATAAAGAGTGTAGGGAAGAAGAAGATGGACACAAGGAATTTATAGTGGTTCCCCTACTGGTACTCCACTCCCCCACAACCCTGTGAGGAATTCACTATGTTAGAATCTTTGTTACAAGCAATCTCTCCCCAAGACCCCCTAACAATCTTTCTAACATACACAAGATAGCACCCCACTATCTTTCAACAATTCTCACCAAAACTATGGCAAGAATTCACAACAATGGTTTTTGAAGAATAATAAATTGTATGGCTGTTATCTTTCTCAATATCACTTTAACAGATTATAACTTAGTGCTCAGAAAACTTTTATAATGATATGAAAGTGTGTTCAAAGTTTTCTAACAAGGATAATGAAAGTTTGTAAGTATGTGATATTGAAAATAGCAATTTGAGATATTGAAAGAAAATGATTGTTGTTGTTAAAATGTTATAAGTTGTTGTAAAATGTTTCTAATCTCAAATGCATATATAGAGGCTAAAAAAATGTTTATGAAACAATACTATTTTTTGAAAAATGGTTACCAATGAATAGACATAGTTAAAATGGCACCTATTCATAAAATAAATATAAAATGCATTTAAAAATTAAACTAGCCGTTACCACACTAAATAAAGGAAACAGCCGTTGGACACAAATATAAACTAGCCGTTGCCCACTTTTGATTTATTAGGCAATAGATAATAATGACATGAAATGAATTTTAAAACATAATTGATTATGCCATTTTAATTCTCAATGCATGCTATACGCTATTTTTATGCTAAAAAATTATTGTAAAATTTCCATAATAAATTATGGTTTTTCATGCAAAAATAATTTCATGTAAAATCACTTTATATGAAAATCAATGTGAGTGTGTGATTAATTTTCATGAGAGCTTTATGCATTGCTTCATATGGAGTCTTAGAAAAAATGTTTGTAATTATTTTCTGAGCATTCTAAGATATAAACAATGCTAAGAATGATAGATCAAAAGATAAGGACCATACTTACAATGATTATAATTTAAAACCCTAAGTCCTTAAGCTTGTTCATCATCTTGATCCATGAGCCTCCATAAGCTTTCTTCTTTTTGTGATGTAGTCTTGTAATCATCAAAACCCAGCCAAGTCACAAGGAAGGAAATCTTCTTCACAGCAAACGGCAAGGATGATGATTGATGTTGACAGAGGTCTAATGAAAGTCCGTGTGGACGATGAAGAAGTCAATTTCAACATCAATGAAGCTATGAAGTATCCTAGTGATAAAGGTGCATGTTTCAAGATGGATGCAACTGATGAATTGATTGTTGATACAAGGGAACAATTGCACAATTTGACACATCTTGAAAGAGTCTTGACGAATGCACTTAATATCATAGGAGAGGATGATGAGAGAGAGAGATAAAAGAGTGTTTGAAGGAGCTGGATTCGTTGAAGGAAATTCCTCCTCACAAAGCTAAAATTGAGGAATTGACGAATGAAGCCAAAGTTGAAGAAATGAAGCCGGAGCTGAAAATCCTACCCTCACACTTGAAGTATGTTTTCCTTGAAAAAGAGGGTAACAAACCAGTTATCATAAGTAGCTCCTTGTCAAGCAACGAAGAAACCAAATTGGTTGAAGTTTTGAAGTCTAACAAAAAAGCAATAGGCTGGACACTATCCGACTTGAAAGGGATAAGTCCATCATATTGTATGCATAAGATCATGATGGAGGAAGATTACAAGCCGGTAGCGCAACCTCAACGTCGGCTAAACCCAAATATGAAGGAAGTAGTCTGGAAGGAAGTGGTTAAACTACTTGAAGCCGGCATGATTTATCCAATCTCGGATAGTACTTGGGTTAGTCCGGTTCAAGTTGTCCCTAAGAAGGGAGGTATGACGGTAATCACAAATGAGAAGAATGAGCTCATACCGACAAGAACCGTCACCGGTTGGAGGATGTGTATTGATTACCGGAGACTCAACAAAGCTACAAGGAAAGATCATTTTCCTCTACCATTCATGGATCAAATGCTAGAAAGACTGTCAGGGCAAGCTTTTTATTGTTTCCTTGATGGATATTCGGGTTACAATCAAATATCGGTGAATCCAGAAGATCATGAGAAGACAGCTTTTACTTGTCCTTTTGGAGTTTTTGCATATCGACGCATGTCGTTCGGGTTATGTAATGCTCCAGCAACATTTCAACGATGCATGCAAGCAATCTTTGCTGACTTGATAGAGAAGAGCATTGAAGTGTTTATGGATGATTTTTCTGTCTTCGGTTCATCCTTTGATTTGTGCTTGAAGAATCTTGACACGGTACTGAAGCGGTGCAAGGAAACCAACTTTGTACTCAATTGGGAGAAATGTCATTTCATGGTAACCGAGGGTATTGTCCTTGGTCACAAGATTTCGTCCAAGGGTATTGAAGTTGATAAAGCAAAAGTTGATGTGATAGGCAAGCTTCCACCACCAATCAATGTCAAAGGCATCCGAAGTTTTCTTGGCCACGCCGGATTCTATCGGAGGTTTATCAAAGACTTCTCAAAGATTGCAAAGCCATTGAGCAATTTGCTCAACAAAGATAAGTCTTTTGATTTTGATAATGATTGCATGAATGCTTTTGAATGTTTGAAAGAAAGTTTGACATCCGCACCCATAATCACCGCACCAAATTGGAATTTTGATTTTGAACTCATGTGCGATGCAAGTGATTATGCGGTTGGAGCGGTGTTAGGTCAACGCAAAAACAAAATTTTTCAAGCTATACACTATGCAAGTAAAGTTTTAAATGATGCACAAATCAATTATGCTACCACTGAAAAAGAATTACTTGCTATTGTGTTTGCATTAGAAAAATTTCGTTCTTATCTCATAGGTTCAAAAATTGTTATATATACTGACCATGCAGCCATAAAGTACTTAATCACCAAACCCGACTCCAAGTCGAGACTCATCTGATGGATGTTGCTGCTCCAAGAGTTTGATTTGGAGATTAAAGACAAAAAGGGGACTGAGAACCTTGTGGCTGATCACCTTTCAAGGTTGGTGAACGATGAGGTGACGAAGAACGAGAGAGAAATACTTGAAGAGTTTTCGGATGAGAAGTTGCTAATGGTTCAAGAAAGACCATGGTTTGCGGACATGGCCAATTATAAAGCAACGGGGTTCATACCGGAAGATTTTACATGGCAAATGAAGAAGTTGATGAGAGACTCAACTCAATATTTATGGGACGACCCATATCTCTTCAAGATTGGAGCTGACCACCTTTTAAGGAGATGTGTTGCTATAGAAGAAGCCAAAGACATCATGTGGCATTGTCACAATTCGCCATATGGTGGTCATTACAATGGTGAAAGAACAGCAGCAAAGGTTCTTCAAGCAGGCTTCTATTGGCCCACTCTATTCAAAGACGCATATGAGCATGTTAAGAATTGTGAGAGTTGCCAGAAAACTGGAGGAATTTCAAAAAGGAATGAGATGCCTCTGCAAAGCATCCTTGAAGTCGAAGTTTTTGACTGTTGGGGTATTGACTTTGTTGGGCCATTTCCATCCTCCATGTCCAATGAATATATTTTGGTAGCCGTCGACTATGTGTCTAAGTGGGTAGAAGCAATCGCATCACCAAAAGCTGATAGTAAAACAGTGGTCAAGTTTCTCAAAAGAAACATCTTTTCCCGTTTTGGAACTCCTAGAGTGCTTATAAGTGATGGAGGTTCTCACTTCTGCAATCAACAATTGGAAAAAGCACTTGAGCACTACGGAGTCAAACACAAGGTAGCTTCACCATATCATCCGCAGACCAACGGTCAAGCCGAGGTATCCAACCGTGAAATCAAAATGATACTTGAGAAGACCGTGTCATCATCGAGGAAGGATTGGTCAATGAAACTTGACGAAGCATTGTGGGCCTATAGGACCGCATACAAAGCTCCTACGGGTTTCACACCATTTCAGTTGGTGTATGGGAAAGCATGTCACTTGCCGGTAGAGTTGGAGCACAAAGCGTTTTGGGCGCTAAAGTTTTTGAACTTTGACCAAGAGCAAGCGGGGGAGAAGAGAAAGCTCCAAATGAACGAATTGGAAGAAATGCGTGACCAAGCATATCAATCAAGCAAGCTCTATAAGGAAAAGGTCAAGAGGTATCATGACAAGAAGATTATGAAAAGGCAAAATCAGACCCGGTCAAATGGTGTTGCTATTCAATGCAAGATTGAAGCTATTTCCGGGTAAATTGAAATCCAAGTGGTCCGGCCCTTTCATGATCAAAGAAGTCAAACCTTATGGAGCAGTGGAACTAGAGGATCCTATCACCAAAGCAACTTGGACTGTGAATGGACAAAGACTGAAGCCATACTTTGGTGGTGAAGTTGTTCGGCACACGACAACAATTTCACTAATTGATTCATAATCGAACATGTAACAGGCGTCGATCTAATGACGTTAAACAAGAACTTGTTGGGAGGCACACCAATTTTGTAAGTATTTTACTGCTTTGCATTTTAGATTAGGTCACTTTACATTCAAAATCAGAAACTAAATCAGAAACCAGTACACAAAAATTTTACCTGTCATGGATCGCCTAGCGAAGCCAAATGTCGCTGAGCGAAAATTACAGGTCAGTTTGACCAGTTTTGACCAAACTATGTCGCTTAGCGAAATATATCTCGCTCAGCGAAATTAGGTTATCAGACAGTTATGGTTTCCAAAGCCATTAACCCTCTTAACCCCCATTAATGTCATCCCAACCGTTCCCAACCACCCAACTTTAACCCAAAACCGGTTTTGCTACCATTTTCACCATTTTTCACAAAAACAAAACCTTTCATTTCTTTTCTCTCAAAAGCTAAAACCAAGCAAATCCAAGCCAGAGTAAGCACGTACACTGCATTTAATCACTTCTTTGTGCATCAAATCAACAGGTTCGGCTTTCTTTTCTTGCTTATTTTAAAATTTTGAATTTGGGTAGAACTTTTGATTTGTTAGAATAGGTTGCTGTTGTTGTGATTATAATGTTTAGAATGTTGGTTAGGTTAGAAGTTTATGTATGTTAGATATGAACTGGAATAACAACAACATTGCCATGCAAAAATCAGTTTTGAATCATTTTTTCAAAAACCCATTTTGTGTAAATTTGAAATAAACTAGGGTTTGTGATGTTTGTATGCAATAGTTGTTATTGTACTTCATTTCTAAGATTACTGGGTGTGTTTTCATAGGATTAGAGGTAGTTCAGAGTGATTTTCGTGCAAATATTTGAAATTCTGCACTTTTTCGCTAAGCGAAAGTATGATCGCCTAGGCGAAAATTCATCTGGAAAACCCAGAATCTTTGAATATTTTTCGCCTAGCGATTTTCTCCAGAAATTTTAAAATTTTATTTGTGCTCTGAGTTTTTCAATGCCATTTTACACTAACCTCTATATATCTTTGTTCTGTTTGTATTGCCTAATTGTTTTGCAGCAATGGCACCTAAATCAAAGACAACCGAAAGTAAGAGGAAAGCAGGAGAATCATCTCGAGCATCCGCACCATATGATGCTAGTCGCTTCCGGAGTGCTCATCACGCTGCAAGGTACCAGGAGCTGCTCAAAAGAAAGTTTTGGCACGAGAAGGAGTTTATCATAAACCCGCAAGGCAAGTACACTGGAATTTTGGGGATGTTTGAGAATAGGAAGTGGGAGACGTTGGTGAGTCCCCCGACTAAAATCAATGCGGATATTGTGAGGGAATTCTACGCGAACGTCATTCTGAATGACCCTGAGGACCCGTTTGAGTTTCAAACATTTGTCCGAGGCCATGTTGTTAAGTTTCATCGCCCAGCCATTAATGCATACCTAGGAAACCCACTAACCCCAGTTGAATCTGAGTACTTATGTGAGTTTCACACTCAACAAGCAAGAGGTAACTGGGACCATGAGGAAATCAAAAAGGCCATTTTTAAGGAAGGGAAAGACTATGATCTTAATGCAGCTGGGAGGCCTTTTAAAGCACTTAAGCAGAACATGACACTCCCGGCCCAGGTGATTCTTAATCTCATTCTACACAATATCCGTCCCAAAAGCCACACATCCTCAACCACACTTGATGTCACTCCCTCATCTACTGCATCCTTGCTGGAAAACAAGTGGATGTAGCCAGAATCATTGCAAAGGAGATTAAAATAGTTGCAATGAGTGGCATTACAACTGCTAAATGTCCACTTGCTTTCCCCGGACTTATCATGGGCATGTGCCAAGCTGCACGCATTGTCCTACCACCACAAATCCACGAGCAAATAGTGAATCCGGTGGATGATGCCTATATTGCCCGCCACAATGAGGATAAGCAAGCAAGGCATGCCCCCCAACAACCTCAAGATCAGCCTGAATCCTCCCATGCACAGGAGCAGCAGCCTTCTCAGCAGCCGCCTCAGTTTTCAGAGTGGGATCCTAGGTACTTGAACTACACTTGGGATGCTATGGAGGCTCACTATAGGGGTCAGCTGGGTATCCAGGAGTCTCTTTTTAGATTACAGCAGCAGTGGGGTTCTCCATCAGACCCTACTCATCAGATTATGACTCCAGATCAGTACCGTTCCTACGTAGCTTACCCTGGGGACAGGCCAGTATTTTAAGGAGGGGGCAGTGCAGCTGCAGGAGCTGGTGATGATGTAGCAGCTGGTGATTCAGATGAGGAGACGGCGAGCGATGAAGAAATGGAGGACTAAAGAAGGAGTGAAAGAGGAAGGACTTGAAAGCACGCAACAAACAGTGACATATTTTTTTTAATGCTTTCAGTCAAAATTTTTCTGATTTTATCTGAACAATACTATGGCTTGTATACTATGGCTTGTGTATTTTGATTTCGTACCTTTGTTTCTGTATTTTGAATTTCCGTACTTTTGATTCCGTACTTTTGATTATGTACTTTGAATATTATGTACTTGTGGTACATTTTGTTTTAGTTTATGCTTTATGTTTTTGAATTATGTGTGTTTTATTTATTTAGTACCATATCATAGTTAGTATAGTTTAATTTACAAATTGTGTGAACCCTGTTCAAATACTCAAAGTTAAATGCTTGAACAAAAGCCAAAGCTGTGAGCAAAAGATCAGGTGAGTGATAATGATAATAAGTTATTGACAAAGCGCGCAGCTAAGGTACTCGTTTCTTGTTTTTCTAGGTATATACTTGATTTTGAAATGAGTCCTTTGCACACAAATTTATTTTATTCAGTTTTACGCAAGAACATATTTACGTTTGAACCAATTAGAACTAGCCAAAATGTGAGGTATCCTCAAAGTCATTGTATATATATGCAGGAGACCGGCATTTTTTGTTTAACTCGATTCTTTTATGTTAAATCTGAATGTTGTTTTAAATTGTATGAAAGCACTGATATGATCAAGGCATTTTTTGAATATGAGTAGAAACACTTGACCAAATAGCCTACCCTGTGAGAAGTGAGCATTTGTTAACCCCTTTGAGCCTAATGAATCAGAATTGTTAACTATGAACTGTCAACTTTCATAAGCTCAATTGCTTAATGAAATTGCCGGAGTTTGTAAAAAAAATCCAGTTCATAGTTAAATCATTATCGAATTCTGATATTTTACTTTCATTGTGAACCCTTAAGCCATCATGATTATTGTCCTTTGCCAAAAGAAAAAGGAACATTCAATTAGGGTATCATCTTGAACTAAGTTGGGGAGAAAAGGGAGGTTGTGAATGTCAAGTAATGGTGAATTGTTGTAATTGATCTTGACAACAAGAAAAAGAGAATGAAAAAGAAAAAGAAAAAAAAAAAGAAAGAAAAGCAAACCAAGAAAAAGAAAAGAGAAAAATAGAAAAAAAATCATTAAATCAAAAAGTTGTCAAGATCAATCAAAGAAAGATTTGGAAATCACCAAGAGTTGTGTTTGAATAAGGAGGAAGTGTGTAATTAGAATGAATGTTCCTCTTGCTTGGCCATTTGAATTCAATATCCCACATATGACAATTCTTTTGTAACCAAGCCAAATTAGAACCCTTAAAGACCTTGTGATTGATGCTTTTGTGCTTTTAGAAATGATAATTAGATGGACGCATAATTTGATCGGAATGTTAGCATACTTGCCGGATGAGTGTTCAATACCCTCACAATTGATTTCAATTTGTTCATCTACTTTATATAGAAGTGTGTTAGGTGTGGTTCAAATTTAAATATGTTGTTTGCCAAGAATTGTGTGATATGAAATTTGTGCTTAGGACTATGTCACATTCATGGTATATATTTAGTTGAATGAGAAACTTTACGTCGCGCTGTCACAATTGAATCATTCATCTGAAAAACTTTTCTTCCATCACTGAATTTTTGCCTCATGCTTAACTTTGTCCAAAGCCTTGTTTTTTCCAATTATTTTGAATCTTTTGTTTGAGGACAAACAAAGAACTCAGTTGGGGAGTACTTGATAAGTGGCAAGAAATGATTAAATCCATGTCTTTTATAAGGCTTTTTAGTTACTTGTTGTGCAAGTTATCTTAGGAAAAGCATGGAATTTATGAATAAATGTCAATTATTCTTTGTATACCTTATTCTTCCCCATTTGTGTAGGAAAAAGCAAGCCAGGACTTAAAAAGAGCAAGAAATCATGAAGAGAAGCATGAAGACTTTCGCCCAGCGATTGCTTGGCGAAGTCAGGCAGGGAATTTTGGGAGTTTTCAAAGTACACTTTCGCCCAGCGATCCTATGGCGAGAAGTTGGCGAAGTCAGGCAGAGATTTTCTGGAACAGGGGAAGTTTGATTTCGCCCAGCGAAATCATCAAGGCGGTTTAATGCTGTAGAAGACGTGGCAGAATGCCATTGGCCAGATAGTTAATTTCGCTGAGCGAAAATATGTATCGTTGAGCGATAGTTCATTTATCAGCTTTTGTATATAAGCTATTTTCAGCTTTTAGGTTAGATATTCTAATATTGTTAAGCTTTCATTAAGAACGAAATTTTAGAGTTTATTACCAGAGAGTAGGGCTAAAAGAAGGGCACTTCAAAGGACAAACAAGGAATCAAGTTTAGATCATTCAAGGGTTTTTGAGAAATCAAAACTAGCATTGATCTTCATCTTTCTTCCAGCTTTTGTATTGTTGACATGAGAATGATCAACTAAACATCCTTTGTTGGGATTAGAGGTAATGAATCAAGCTAGATGTAGTCTATTTGATCATGTAAATGTTTGATTCTAGTATTTTATAATATATTGAAAGTTATTCTTGTTATTCAATCTTATTTATGGTTTAATGCTATTGACAAATATATTTAAATCTAAGTTTAGAATATTTTTCTATTAAAACAAGTGTTCTAGACATGGAACTATGTTTTAATAATCACTTAAAACATCAATACTTAATGCTTTTGGATCGTTTAATAGATTGGGAAATCGTCGATTAAACGATACAATCGATCTCACAACTTTATTTGGACACGAATAATGTTGTCAAGTGATGTGTGATAATATCGTTAAAAAGAGGTTAAAACTAGAATCCTTTTTATCATGATCATTAGAACATTATCGATGCTTGATTTATGACTTTGACACTAACGCTTTTATGCCCTATTGCTCGTAGTATTTATTTATATTTTGAAAGTCGATTAGGTTTAGTAAACAAATGAAACCCTAACTTAAAATGATAATCGATGTTGAATGGTTTAAGATATCACGTAAATCCCTGTGGAGACGATACCTAATATACTCACAAGTAGATAGGAAATTATAATGTGAGGAAAAACCTTTCATCAGGCAACTATTAAATACTATTAGATAAAAACAAAAATAAAAAATTTCACTTCACCAAGTTAAAAAAATGAACAAAAAAACATGTTGCTCCCTTTTCTTCTTTTTTAAAAAAGAATTAGTTGAAATGCACCATAAAAAGTCAAAGTTTTATTTTTTAACAACCGAACTAATAATTAACGGCCGAAGCTGAAAAATGATGGTTTTGTTGAAGTGTATTTTGGTGATCTTTTGACTCATAATTGAAATTGTGTGGAGAAAACAATGTTGATATTAAAAGAATCAAAATACCCATCAAGAAAAACATATTTTTATTTCAACTTCAGTTGTTAAATTTTAAAAGGGTCGTTAAAAAAGATTAAACAAGTGCTAAAAAAAAAGATTAAATAATGTGTCCTTAAGGTGACATTTTTTATTGGTTCTTTTTTCAAACATTGAGTCTTTGTTGTTGAACTTAATGAAGTGAATTTTTCTGTTTTTGTGTTTATTTAATGGTAAGAGATACCAAAAGGTGGTGTATCTATTCAATCGAGGATGAAGAACAATGATTATATTGAAAGATTTGAGTGATTCAATGGTTCTTGGATTGAAGATTAGAGAAGGATTGATATTTTTCGAGTGGTTGAAGGGTAGTTCAAAGTTTGGTGGATTATAAATGAGGTAGAATAAAGGAGGTGACTATGGTGCAATTGGAGAAATTTCTCTTTATTTTTTGCAACTATGATTTGCGCTTCATATACCATTGTGAAAATCTCGAGAGGTATAGTGACATATTGCACTATGGCAGTCTCTTAATTAGCCAATTCCTCTTTGTAGCATTGCATGATGTGTTGATGTAAATGAACCAAAACAAATCCATATCTTAGGTAACATTGCTCGAAAAGCAACTAAATTTATAAGAAAAATAAGAAGTCCAAAAAGGTCATTTTATCCTGAGAATAATGGATTCGATACCTTAAATTTTAGAAATTGATTTTTTTACATAAAATATATATTCATTTCTTTTTTGACTTCATAACAAACATACTTAGAGAATTTGTCAATACGACCCTATTTGTTTGTTTAATTAATTACGTTCTAACAATTTCAACACTCTCATAAGTAATGGTACTTAGGTTATAGAATCATTTTGGTTCATCCTTTCATAGTATTATAAATTGAGTCATTCAATCCATGTCCAGAAGTACTACCTAGATTAAAAAAAATGTTAAAATTGTTAGGAGAAACGTTGTGATTGGAGTTTGAATCTCGATTCATTCATTTGTGTATGTAAATTTTCAAGACTATTATCATTTGCCTATCTAAAAAAACCATTCAATCAATTTGTTCCTTTTATAACTACACGACTTTCAATATATTATTATATTTTATATTTTAACAATTGTTCTTAAGATATTACTATATTAGCATTTTCCAACAAAATATACCCAAATTGTTAAAAAGAAAAGAACAATGCTAATGGAAGTGTTCTTGTAAAAAAAAATGCTAATGGAAGTGTTAGAAATACTTTTTTAAGATTATCACTATCACTAGTTCATTTATTAATTGAAATTTATATAATTATCGCCACTTTATATAAAATTCATTATATATCAAACTTCGATTGATTTCATCAAATAAAATGCAAATGATAAATAAAATATTAAAAAGTTGATGTTCTTAGTACTCTGTCGATGCAAATACACACCCTGGTCACTATTATAAGCAAAAATCTATCTTTTAGATTCATTCAATAAATGATGTATGTGGTTTATAATATATGTCACATACATCGTTTATTGAATGCACCTAAAAAGTATACTTTCATTTATAATTGTGACAGGAGGGGGTCTATGAAGCCCGGATACGTGTTATGGGTGCGGGTACAATACGATACGGGTATGCGGATACGCAACATTTTTAAAATTTAAGATACGATACGGGTAAGATACGTTAACAAAATTTTTATACTAAAATTTATATGCATGTAAAATACTTAAAGAAAATAAACATTGATTATTCTTCACTATTATATTATTATAAAAGTCACAATTTTTTACAAATAATATATCTGATCAAAATAAAAAAATGTAAAGTTTTTGTATAAATCATATTATATTATCATTCATATGCTAAGATAACAACAGAAGCATCATTAAAAGAACTCAACACAAATTTTGTCTAATGTTGATTAATTGAATTTTCTCTCTTGTTACCTACATCCACAATAAGTATAATTTTAGTGGTTCATCGAGAAACAATTCTAGCGATACATATCTAAAATTGAATCATATACATCTTCATTGAATTTTCACATGTCTCACGTTTTTGCCCTTCATCTTTTCTAGGATACGTATCTTATTAGTATCTTTGTATATCCGTATAGTTTCTTATAAATATCTAATAAAATATTTTTTAAAAATTAAAATAATTAATTCTAATACTTCGTAGATACGTATCCCTAAATGTTCATATCCGATATGGATACATCTACGTGGTTGGCGTATCAGGGCTTTATAAAAGGGGGTTCTTAACTATGTAGCGCCAGTATCCAGTCGTCTAAAGCCATGGAACGTGGCCATACTTACATCAAACAAAAAAGGGGCATCTTATTAGCTCCACTTGTGGGAACTGAAACGTGTCGACACCCTAATGGACCAACAACTTTTAAACGCGATACTAAGGAATCATTACCATGCTACGAAGTGAAATAGCCAATGGGGTTGAGAAACATGGCCAATTAACTAGAAGTGGGTCTAGAGGATAATAAACATCCTACGTCCTATATGTAGGACCGTTAACAATTTATGAATTTATGAAAAGGAGAAGAAAACTAAAAAGTACTACTAGAATTGATTGATTCGACTTGGGGTCCGTGAGAGATGGGAGCCACATTCACACAACACAACAAAGTACAAACAGAGACTAACGGCATCTACAGTAACATGTAGCTTCATGTTCAAAATTCTATGAACATTGCTCCAGTCCACTGATCAGGCGCATATCAGCGTCATCTCCTACTAGGCAAGGATAGCGTAAGTATACAACCAGATGACAATTTGGGTACCCATCAATAAAAGGTTGGTAAGACAACCAATGCTGAGTTGACACCAATCAAAGTTATTTGTTTATTTTCTATTATTTTTAATGTTATATAAATACATTGTTTTGATTGGGCCAACTCAATATGGGTAGTATTACCCACCTTTTATTGATGGGTAAACAAGAATTTCCGATACACAAAATATCCTAATAAGTGTTTCACCCATTAAAGAAAAAGCAAATCACGAATATTACTCCTTTCATCAATCAACTTTTTTTGGTGATGGTAAAATTCATTGGTCAACTTTGGTTGGTATGATTGCCTGGTTGGTAAGATTCGGTACTTATTAGATAGCTATATTGGAGATAAACTTTTTTAGGGTTTTATAAGGCTTGGGGTCTTACTTAAGACCTCCAATTTTAAGCGAGACTCACACTCTTTTAATATTAAAAATTTGAAAAGTAATGATACAAAGTTATTGATAGTTGATCGGTTGATCCTATTTAAAAAATTTGTGTGAGATGTTAGGTTGGAGGGATTGGGTGCTTATTATGTACCGCTATTAAAAAATTATAAATGAGTGATGTATACATGTGAGACCTATTTAGGTATTCAAAAATGTGTGTCTTCATTGTCGATGTTATTAGTAGTAAGTTGTTTAGGAGGAAATAAAGAGGCATCGTTTAACAGTTTTGTCTAATTATAAAAATATGTGTTTGATAATTGATTAGAAGTTTTGAGTCGTGTCTATCACTGGAATTGGAGGAAAATAAATATAAATATTTTTTAAGAATTAGACAACCAAAATTTACGTGAAACTTTATATAATATGAAAATTTTCAACCATTGAGTTAATAAAATTTAATAACATATATACAAATCAAGTGGTTAGTATTATAGCAAGATTTCATTAAAAGGATAGGAAAATGCTAACTAGTGCCTCTAGAGCACTCTTTAATAATTTTAAATAGTAAATTTTTATGAAAATTTGTATATTTAATACATTAAAAATTGTAGTATTTAACTTTTTGAAAGATAATTTCTCAATTTTAAATCTTTAAGGAGTGTCTCGAGAGATCATTAACAAGACCCAAAAATGTATTATGTACCGTATAAAAACTATGGTAAAAAAATTTCAACTAACGACAAATAGTTATATAGAAAATGAATTCAAATTCCGATCGAAACAAGATCAAATTTCATATCATCAAAGTCTCTTATCATAGAGAATTAGAGGGTTAAAAAAGAGGGGGGAAACTACGACAAAAATTACATAAAGTAAATTTATGGGTTTTTTTTATTTATTTCCAAAATAAATATTACTTCATACATGCGATGTAACAAAAAATACATGCGATGTTTCCCTATCAGGATATGATAACACTGAAAAAGGTGTTCAATATTTACTTATATATACATGTGTCGTTTTCTGCAGTTGAAGTCGGAGAGAGAAAGAGAGAAAGCAAAATGGGAAGAGGGAAGGTGGTCATGGAGAGAATACAGAACAAGATCAATAGACAAGTAACATTCTCAAAGAGAAGAAGTGGTTTGTTGAAGAAAGCCTTTGAACTTTCTGTGTTATGTGATGCTGAAGTTGCTCTTATCATCTTCTCAAGTCTCGGCAAGCTTTTTCAATACAGTACCACTGAGTGAGTAATTCATTTTCTTTTGATATATCTTTAGGCCACTTTTTGTTTCTTCGCTAGTTTTTCAAATACATACTTGGTCATAATTAAAAAGATTTCTGGAGTTGTAAAATTATCTGTTTAGAGCATTTTTGTTTTTTCAAGTGAAATATCATAAGGGAAAAACTACCTCATGACTAGGGGTGGGCAAAAAAACCAAAAAACCGAACCGAACTGCTGAACTGAACCGAACCAAACCAAAAAAAACTGAACCATTACTAACAGTTCTAGAACTGAACTGAAACAGTTCGGTTCAGTTCAAAACAGTTCGGTTCGGTTCGAAACAGTTCGGTTCGGTTCGAAACAGTTCGGTTCGGTTTTACCTTCTAAAATTCGATTTTGTTTGGTTTTTTATATTTTTTCAATGGTACCAATAATAACAGTTCGGTTCAGTTCGAAACAGTTCGGTTCGGTTTGGAACAGTTCGGTTCAGTTCAAAATCCAAACAGTTCGGTTCGGTTCAGTTATTTTAAATTTATCAAACAGTTCAGTTCGGTTCGGTTCAGTTTTCATCCCGAACCGAACCATGCCCACCCCTACTCATGACAACTTGTTGTGTAGCTTATTGGCCTTTAATTAGGTAGGGTTATGGATTGTTTCGTTTAATGAATCAAGTGATCTTTGAGTACTACTACTGGCTAGTGGCTAGATGTTGTTTCCCAACCGCGATAGCATTACATTAGGATTTGTTGTTCATGTAAGGTAATTAAAGAAAACTTGTCTGGCAAAGCACAATAATCAACACTCTCTAAGTCTCCAACATGTTTTTATTTTTTAAATTCATACAGGTCCCACTGTTTTGAAAAATGGAGATTGACCACTTTCTTTTGGACTTATTTTTATTTAAAGATCTTAAATTTAGCAATTATTCTTTCAAAAAGTCAACTATTACAATTTCAACCCAATGCATTTAATACACAATTTTTCATAAAAAACTTATTATTTAGTGTGTTTAAAGAGTGTTCCAGGGATACTCGTTAACATTTTCTTACTCCCTCAGTTCCTTAATATCTGTCACTTTTGACCAATTCACTACAACCAAGGCAAATGTTAAATACTCCTTGGTTTCCTTTTCTACCCTTATTTATTTGACAGCATGCAGCAAACTTTTTATGTCCAACACGTTTTATTTGATGAATGTCAGCCGTTTTAGGAAGGAGTAGTAAATGCAAGGCTAGCTAAATGTACATCATGGGAAGCCCAAACGGTCTTATGTCCAACACGTTTTTTTTTGTTAATTTTTCACTAAACCTTCCCTCCAACAATGGCCTCGGTAACATGGTTATCTATTGTAATAGTGGAATTGGAATAGGCTATCATACTATAGACTATGCAATTAATGATAAGTTGTGATAATTGAGAGGTTAAGGGTATAATTGACAAATTACAACCTTAAAATCTAAAAGTGACACTTAAATAGAAACAATTTTTTTTTTTTTGTAAATGTGACGGTTAAAAAGGAACGAAGGGAGTATTTTTAAAGTAGAGAAAGTTGTGTGAATTTCGTCAATAAGAGATGTTGGATTTTGTGGCTCTCATTCAATTCCTTCATCTATAAGCTATTTGTGGTCAAATCCTTAATTGTGAAGTTTCCTCTAGCAATGTACAACACCTTATTCCTTTGTGGTTAAGGATTGCCTCCAAGCATGACATGTGGCATATGTTGAATGTTTCACACCTCCTACTTGCTTGCCATGTGTTGCTTTGCTTCACCATTAAGAATTGAGGAATAAAGGCTATATATACAACAAGTATATGTAGTGATCAAACACATGAAAAACTATAAAACACGTTTTGTAACATACACTTGAGTGTATTTTGGTGAGAATTCTTGTTCCATTTGAGAGAGTATTTTAGGAGATATTGAGAGAAAATATTGTTCTTTGTCCTCATTACTATAAGAGGACTTGTTGTACTCTTTCTTTTACATAGTGGAACTTTGCTCGTGATCGCCCGTGGTTTTTTACTTCTCACATTGAGGAGTTTTCCACGTAAATCTTGTTTGTTATTTCTCTTGCTATTTTTACTCATTTCTCTTTAATTCTCAATTGTCACGATCTTGTGCTTCCGCATTGCGCTGATACCCTAACAAGTGGTATCAGAGCTCTCAGTTGGGAATTTCAAAACGTCTCCTAAATTTGACATTGAGAAGTTTGATGGCAAGATTAGCTTTTCTATTTGGCGAGTCCAAATGAGGGCCGTTCTTACTCAGAACGGATTAAAGAAAGCTTTAGATGGAAAGACGAAGAAACCAGCTTCCATGACTGACGAGCAGTGGGACGAGTTGGATGAAAAGGCGCTTTCATCAATCCAACTTTGCTTGTCTAAGGAGGTTCTCTGTGAAGTAGTCAATGAAACAACCACTGCGGGATTATGGCTGAAGTTGGAAACTCTATACATGACCAAGAACCTTGCAAACAAGCTTCGTCTCAAAGAACGCTTATATACCATTAGAATGGTTGAAGGTACTCCTATTCAATCTCACCTTGATGAATTTAACTCTATCATTTTGGATCTGGAAAATATTGATATTAAAATTGATGATGAAGATAAAGCTGTTTTGTTGATTGTCTCTTTACCTTCTACCTACAAACACTTCAAAGAAATCATGTTGTATGGAAATAATGATACCTTATCCTTTGAAGATGTTAAATCTAATTTGTCCAAAGAAAAATTTGATCTTGAAGTTCATTCTGTGGACAAGGGTGAGGGTTTAAGTGTTAGAGGAAGAACTCAAGAAAAAGGGAGTACCAGTTACAAAAAATCCAGATCCAAATCCAAGGGACGCAAATCCAACAAAACCTGTCGCTATTGCAAGAAACATGGGCACGAGATTTCTGATTGTTTTATCTTGAAGAAAAAAGCAAGAAAAACAAGAAAAAGGGAAAACTCCACAATCCCCTGAAGCTGATTCTGACGATGACATTACTTTATCTGTTGTCTCCTCTAATAAGAGGAGTAAAACAGAATGGATACTTGATTCTGGATGTACTTTTCATATGTGACCTCATAAGCACTTATTTACCACTTTTGAATCTGTTGATTATGGTATTGTCATGATGGGTAATGATGCCCAATGCAAGGTTGCACGAATTGGTACAGTTCAGATCAAGACTAATGATGGTGTCGTCAGGACTTTGACTAACGTTCGCTATATACCTGATTTGAAGCGGAACTTAATTTCTCTTGGCACTCTCGAGTCTCTCGGGTGCAAGTACTCAGCTGAAGGTGGAGTTCTAAAGGTATCAAAAGGTTCTCTTGTTTTATTGAAAGCTAACCGAATTGGTAGTTTATATGTCTTGCAAGGGACTGTTGTGACAGGTTCAGCAGCTGCATCATCTTCTATGCCTGAAAATGATGTCACTAAATTATGGCACATGCGCCTGGGCCATATGAGTGAAAAAGGCATGCATCTTCTGAGCAAGCAAGGTCATCTTGGTAAACATGGCATCGGTAAGTTGGAGTTTTGTAAACATTGTGTTTTTGGGAAACAGAAAAAGGTTAGTTTCTCTACTGCAACTCACTGTACCAAATGTATTCTTGATTATATTCATTCTGACCTTTGGGGGCCTTCTAAAGTTCCTTCATATGGAGGACGCCCTTATATGATGACTATCATTGATGACTTTTCTCGTAAGGTTTGGGTTTATTTTCTGCGGCATAAAAATGAGACTTTTCCTACATTCAAGAAGTGGAAAACCCTTGTTGAAACTCAGACAGGGAAGAAAGTGAAGAAGCTCAGAACAGATAATGGATTAGAGTTCTGTGGTGGTGACTTTAACGAGTTCTGCACAAATCATGGTATTGCTCGACACAAAACCATTCCAAGGAATCCCCAGCAAAATGGTGTTGCAGAACGGATGAACAGGACTCTACTCGAGAGAGCTCGATGTATGCTCTCAAATGCTGGGTTATGGCATCGACGTGATCTTTGGGCCGAGGCAACATCTACTGCATGTTACTTGGTCAACCGTTCTCCACATTCGACACTTGACTTCAAAGTTCCAGAAGAGATTTGGTCAGGTAATCCTGTTGATTATTCTAATTTAAGAATTTTTGGATGTCCTGCATATGCACATGTTAATGATGGCAAATTAGCTCCAAGAGCTATTGAATGCATATTTCTTGGTTATGCATCTGAGTCTAAAGGGTATCGTTTGTGGTGCTCTGATCCTAAATCACAAAAATTAATTCTTAGCAGAGATGTGAGTTTTAACGAGGATGCATTATTATCTTCTGGAAAACAGTCTTTTGTGTCTTCTTCTACTAGTACAGGTAATCTACAAAGTACTAGTGAGAAGGTGGAGTTTGTAATGAAGCCTGCATCTCCTAATGTCGATGTCCCATCTCCCTCTACAAATGAATCTAACATTGATGATCATTGTGTTGATGATGATCATGATGATAGTACCACTTCTCCTATTCAGCAACAAGGAGATGATTACTCTATTGCCCGAGATAGAGCCAGAAGACAAATTAGAAAGCCAGCCAGATACACTGATAGTGACAATTTAGTTGCTTATGCACTGTCTATTGCACAAGAGGTAAATGATGGTCTTGAACCTGCCAGCTATACTGAAGTTGTTTCTTGTGTTGAATCTTCTCAGTGGCTAGTGGCTATGAATGAAGAAATTGAGAGTCTCCATAAAAATGGAACTTGGGCTTTGACAGAGCTTCCTAAAGGCAAATGACCATTAAGGTGCAAATGGATCTATAAGAAGAAAGACGGCATTCCCGGGGTTGAAGATCCAAGATGCAAAGCATGACTAGTCGTTAAAGGCTTTAATCAAAAGGAAGGTATTGACTTTAATGAGATATTCTCACCTGTTGTTCGTCATACTTCCATTCGTGTTTTACTTGCATTTGTTGCTTTGTTTGATTTGGAGTTGGAGCAACTTGATGTTAAGACAACTTTTCTACATAGAGAGCTGGAAGAAGAAATTTACATGGAACAACCTGAGGGAGTTATTGCTCCTGGAAAGGAGCATCTTGTCTGTCGTTTAAAGAAATATTTATATGGCCTTAAGCAAGCTCCGAGGCAGTGGTACAAAAGGTTTGATTCTTTCATGATTGGGAAAGGTTATTGTAGAAGTCAATACGATGACTGCATTTATTTTCAAAAATTTCAAAATGATTCTTTCATATACTTGTTACTTTATGTTGATGATATGCTAATTGCATCACGTGACAAGTCTTTGATCAAGAAATTGAAAACTCAACTCAATAATGAGTTTGATATGAAAGAATTAGGTGCAGCAAAGAAAATCCTTGGTATGGAGATTCGCAGGGACCGTCAAGCTGGTAAAGTATTCTTATCTCAACAAAAGTATATTGAGAGAGTGCTTGATAGGTTTAATATGAATAATTGCAAACCTGTTTCTACTCCACTTGCTGCACATTTCAAGTTATCTTCAAAACTTTGCCCAGACACAAAGGAAGAGATGGAGCGTATGTCGCATGTTCCTTATGCTAGTGCAATTGGCAGTCTTATGTATGCCATGGTATGTACTAGACCAGATCTAGCATATGCGGTTAGCCTGGTAAGCCGGTATATGCATAATCCCGGCAAGAGTCACTGGAGTGCTGTAAAATGGATATTTTGGTATCTAAAAGGTACTTCCGGTATTGGCTTGGTATTTGACAGAAAAATGGCTACAACCAATGATGTTGTAGGTTATGTTGACTCAGATTATGGTGGTGATCTTGATCATAGAAGATCTCTTTTTGGTTACATCTTTTCTCTCTGTAATAGTGCTATCAACTGGAAAGCTACACTTCAATCTATTGCTGCATTGTCCACGACTGAAGCAGAATATATTTCAGAAACATAGGGTGTTAAAGAGGCTATTTGGCTTCGAGGTTTGGTCAATGAACTTGGTCTTACACAGGGTGTTCTTACTGTGTTTTGTGACAGCCAGAGTGCTATTCATTTGACCAAGAATAATCGCTATCACGACAAGACCAAACACATTGATGTAAAACGTCACTTTATCCAAGATATTGTTGTTGCTGGTGAAATTATAGTTGAAAAGATTCACACTGCTGAGAATCCAGCAGATATGCTTACCAAGCCACTTCCAAATACCAAGTTTCAGCATTGTCTGGACTTGATTGGTCTATACAGTACTTAAGTGCCCTTCGGGGCTTTATTTGGCGATGTGCACTTGACGAATTCGAACCAAGGTGAAGATTGTTGGATTATGTGGCTCTCATTCAATTCCTTCATCTATAAGCTATTTGTGGTCAAATCCTTAATTGTGAAGTTTCCTCTAGCAATGTACAACACCTTATTCCTTTGTGGTTAAGGATTGCCTCCAAGCATGACATGTGGCATATGTTGAATGTTTCACACCTCCTACTTGCTTGCCATGTGTTGCTTTGTTTCACCATTAAGAATTGAGGAATGAAGGCTATATATACAGCAAGTATATGTAGTGATCAAACACATGAAAAACTATAAAACACGTTTTGTAACATACACTTGAGTGTATTTTGGTGAGAATTCTTGTTCCATTTGAGAGAGTATTTTAGGAGATATTGAGAGAAAATATTGTTCTTTGTCCTCATTACTATAAGAGGACTTGTTGTACTCTTTCTTTTACATAGTGGAACTTTGCTCGTGATCGCCCGTGGTTTTTTACTTCTCACATTGAGGAGTTTTCCACGTAAATCTTGTGTGTTATTTCTCTTGCTATTTTTACTCATTTCTCTTTAATTCTCAATTGTCACGATCCTGTGCTTCCGCATTGCGCTGATACCCTAACAAGAGATTAAGTGTTGAAAAAAGATGGCTGGTGCGAACATTGATACTTAAAACTACTCATCGTTTGACTAAGTTGTATTCCTTCTTGTCTCATAAAAAAAAAATTAGAGCATTGTTAAAAATACCCTTCATAAAAATTTGTTTCATAAGAATGAAATGTCACTAAAAAATAAAACTTATATTCATTAAAGAGTATTTTAGGATATGCACATTTAAATAGAGTCAAAAGTAGTCGAATTAACTTATATTTTAAAAAAATATGCACTTTTTTTTCATCTTTATTTGAGATTGAAATTAAGGGTGTCAATTTCATCCCTAAATGGGGATCCAAGCGGGTACCGCCTCATTTGAAGATTCACAAATGGAAAATTTTTTCTATTGCAGATGGGGGAGAAAGTTTTCCCCGATAATAGTACGGGGACATGATCATACCCTCAGCACATGGAGACTCGTCCCCCAACAATTCACCACAATATATTTTATATCGGTGTATAAAAATATTTCATATGTTATGTTTATTTATCTTTTTACACAATTTTTTATAAGTAATGTTTACCGTAATGCCTTAATTATATTATATTTGTTTTAATATTAAATATTAAACTATTTTTTTTACCAACTAACTGCTTAAAAATAATAGAGTATCATAAAAACGATTATTTTAGTCATGGATTGTACTATAATATTCCAAGATATTTGAACCTTAATGAAGTTTTACTAACTACTTAAATTCAACCATTTAGTTAGACGTTTATATCAAGATATATGCTTGAGTTGTGTAAGTTTGATGTGGACTTGTGGGAGCAACTTAATAGTGGTTATAAAATTAAATTTGAGTTTCTTACAAACTTGTCATTGGAGATGCTCTAACGATCAAACTAGCTTATGTTCTAAGAGCATATGTTAAAGATTTTCACAAATAGTAATTATGCATTGAAAAAAGTAATTTTCAATTTTTTGAAGAATAAAATACAAAATTTTCAATACAAAATTTCTATATTTAGTGCACTAACAAGTGACTTAATTATAAGGGTGCATTTTAACATTCCCCTTGTTGTAATACAAACAATTATGTTAGTTTTATTCTACAGGCGAATGTGGTTGTTGATTCCATAGCAAGAGTGGCTACATATTGGTCTAGTCCCTATATTTTTGATAATGTATTATCTTGTATCTTGTTTATGATTCAATAATATTAGCACATTTTAGTCAAAAAAGAAAAAAACTGTGAAAAATAATTTAACCCAAGTCAAAATTCATCAAGTGAAGAGAGATGAGTTATATTGTACTAACCAATATTATTGATATACCTTGTTCATTCTGGTCAGCTTGAACAAAATCATTGAGAAGTATCGTCAATGTTGCTTCAACAATATGTCTGAGAAGGGTGACATGGGAGAACATGAGTCGCAGGTTTCTCTTCTTTTTTCCATGTAACAAAGTTGATTATGCTTATTTTCGTAAAAAGGGTGCTTCATAATTCATATATAGCAATTTACTCTAACATTTTCGTGCATTGCAGTGCTTATACCAGGAGCTTTTGATGCTAAGAGTCAAGCATGAATCTCTTTCCCGGACACAAAGGTATTGATACTGATTAAACAATTTTTTTCTGAAGTTTAAGTTGCTAGCTGGGACACTACTTTACATTGTTCTCTTTTTGTTTTAAAGGAATTTTTTGGGGGAAGAAATCAATGCACTTAGCATAAAAGATTTGCAAAGTCTAGAGAAACAATTGGAGAGAACGCTTGCTGAAGCTCGAAAGCACCAAGTATATTATATTTTGACTATATTCTTATTGACTCATAAACTCTGAAAGAAATGAAACAACTTTGTTGCACCGACACTCCTGATTAATGGCGTGTCCCGGTATCCGATACGACACTTATGATTACATTGAATTATATTATTTTCTCAAAATTTTATTGGTGTTCACGTGTCAGTGTCGTATCCGGTATCCGTGTTTCCTAGAAAACAACTCAAATGTGTAGATAATGCGGTTATTTTAATTTCAGATGCAAAAGCTAATGGAAAGAGTTGATGAATTACGTGAGGAGGTATATAATTATTTTATTTTTTGGTTTCCACATTTATAAAGTGTTCAATCTCCACGTTAACTCTAATGAAATTGAGTAGAGAAAGATTGATATTTTTAATTTCATAAATAATCCTTAATTAGCTCTCACTATTTAAATATTGGCAGGTGCACAAGGTGGAGGAGGTCAACAAACAATTAGAATCCAAGGTATCAATTATATTGTCATTATATATATATATATATATATATATATATATATATATATATATAGTTGAGGGAATGCTGTATATAAATTTCGAATTCTTGATTTCCTTGACCTTTTTATTAATTTGTATGCATTAATTTCCAAACATTGTTACTTTATTCCAGGAAAGAGATATAAACACCAAAATTTGTGACAATTCTACGGATTCCACCGCCTCGAGTAACAACAATATCATTACCAATTTGCTTGATGCACAAGCCAATTAGTTTGAACATGGGACAACAGGGTGTGTATTTTCTTTTTCCACTTTCACTTTTTAGCAACATACACATGTGAACAGTGACATATTCAAGACCTTGGACAAGGGGTGCAAACATTTTTGTTTTGGATGACAAAACCAATCATCGTAAACAGAACATTCATGGACCTAAAAGACATGACATTATTATGCATGATTTTTTGTCTTATAAATTTTGATTTGTTATTCTCGTAAAAAAGTCGGCACATTTTAGTCCCCATTCGTCTATATAAATGACTTATTTATGTCAAAGTTACCGATTAAACTTATTCTTTTTTTGGTACAAATTATTTCACTTATTCTAATATGGTTTTGCTAACAAGTGTTCTTAGGGCACTTGTTAAGGAAACCAAAGTTAGTAGTTTTACATTGGAAACTATAATTTTTTAATTCTTAAGAAGTTGAATTCATCACTTTTTATTATTTTCCAACACAATATTTCTACTTTTATTTTCTTAACTAATGTCCTAAGGACACTCTTTAATATTTTTCTTTTAATATTTACCATTTAAAATTTGAACGAGTAATATTATCAATAATAGATACATCCTGATCATAAACATATCCTCTAATGATAGAGAGGAAAAAACAAGGCAAAAAAGAAGAAAACATAATAGAAGTGATGAGGAAAAATAAGACAAAAGCAAAAATAAATTACTGATGAAGTAATATAATATATATATATATATATATATATATATATATATATATATATATATATATATCACATTTGTACAATTAGGACATAGATCTTACGTTGGCCCAGCGGTAAAAGCATGATGTAAACATGTTGAATTCGAACACACTCTTGGGATACATTTTTGAATGGAAATTAAATGGTTTGTGTCAGAAAGGTTGCTGAAAAGCTGGACCCACTCAGCTGAGGGGAGAGTTCTTTGGGCCTAGTGTGTAAATTAAAAATGGAAATCTGGGCTTAAGGTGCAAAACCAAAAATTCAGGGTGTGCAGAGTGCAAAAATACAGGGATATTAGTGCAATTTTTCAAAGTTGAGGGTGTGCAGGTGCACACCCTGAGTACACACTAGATCCGCCCCTGCATGTGAACATAAGCTAAAAATGCAAAAACTTTTAAATAAAAGAGAAAATGAGATGCATTATCAATGTAAATTAATTTTAGGATTAATATGTGTTCATCCCTGTAATATGAGCGACTTTTGGTTTACCCCTGTAAAAAAAAAATTAGTTTCCAACCCTGTAATATGAAGATTATTTGGTTTTAGACCCTGAGGCCATCTAACTAGACAAAAACGTTGACATGGCATGGTGACTATGTAATTTTGATGACGTGGCATGCTGACTTAGCTTTTATAAATATTTTTCATTTAATTTTTTTTCAACTTTTATTTTTTATTAATTAAAAATTATTTTTAAAAAACATTACATTTTATCTTCTTCAATACTCTCTAATTTCTTCAACCGTTCAAACACTTCATCTTCATCTTCAAACATTCATCATCATATCTTCATCATCAACCTCTTCACCTTCATCATCAACCTCTTCACCTTCATCATCAATTTTTTCAATTGTATTTTCTATTATTGCAAAATAATTTTAAATAACTAAAAACATAAAAGATTTAGATTAAATTCATAATTTGTTCTAACAAATCATCTCAAATCCAGGACATACAAAATTCATCATCTAGTTCATTGTGTTCATGACAAACCCAGATTTTTTTATATAAAAAAAAACATACAAATTACACAGAGACCTCAAAATACATTCAAAAATAAGTCAAACACAACAACAGCAACAACAACACATAAATCTCCTCTATGCTGCAACAACACAACAATAGCAAGAACAACGCGGAAATCCATCTCTTCTCACGGGTTACAAACCCATAATCTTCATCCTTTTCTTCTCTCGGGTTTCCGTCTCTCCTCCCCTCTTCCCATCATCACTATATTAGCACAATTTTTTTTTTTTAGATAATGGACTTCCAACCAAAATCAAAACAGGAAAACAAAGGGTCTTCATCTTTGAAAAACTCATGACAACCACCGTGTAAAAGAGTTGAAGGGAGGAAGATTGACAACAAACCATAAACTAGAGGGACACCTTGTTAGTTTTATTAAACAGAAAAAAAAAAATGAGAAATTGTTTATAGCTTCATGAGAATCAATTTACAGGAAACGTGAAAGCTAGAAAATACTACCTCCGTCCCAAAATATAAGCAAAAATTGGTCAACAAAAGTTAATGTATTTGGTTCAAAATTTGTACCAAATACATCAACTTATGTTGACTCATTTTTGCTTATATTTTGGGACGGAGTAGTACTGCTTAACTCAATCAATTCTAGGATCCATAATTGATTTTACAGCTGAGATCCAAACATGTTCAATCTTTGTTAAATCACGGTGGTCAACTAAAACCGTGTGTTTGTGGTTGTTTGTCGTGGCGGAAAGAGGTCGAAGGAGAAAGGAGAAGATGGATTGGAAAGAAGGAAAGAGATGGAAGAAGAAAGGATAAGATGCTTGATGCAGATCCCTTTTTAATTTTTTTAATTTTGTTTTCTATTTTTTTAATAAATAATGACATGTTAATGTTTTTTAAAAATAATTGTTAATTAATAAAAAATTAAAGTTGAAAAAAATTAAATGAAAAATATTTATAAAAACCAAGTCAGCATGCCACATCATCAAAATTACACAGTCAACATGTCACGTCAGCGTTTTTGTATAGTCAGATGACCTTAGAGTCTAAAACCAAAGAATCTTTATATTACAGGGTTGAAATCTAAACTTTTTTTTAGAAGGAGTGAACCAAAAGTCGCTCGTATTATAGAGACTACTAAATCTCTTGCTTAGGCTAATGATAAACTCACTCTAGCATCCTTAATTACATCCTAAAGGCTATAGGCCTATTGAGAGCTCATTTTGTTCTTCATACAATCTAAACATGTTTGCTTTAAGCAGTTTTAGGAGTTTGGAGAGGAGAGGAGAGAAGAAGAGGGTTTTGGAGTGAAAAATAGAGGGAAAAATAGAAAGAAAAAAAAACATATTTTTTGAAAGTGTTTTTTTTAGAGAATGATAAATTAATGTTTATGATTAATATATTTATAATTTTAATAATATTATAACAACATTGATTGAATTTGAAGAATTCATATAAACTCCCTAAAGTTGATTGATTGAATTTGAAGAATTCATATAACAACATTGTTTTTCAATACAATTTTAAAGTTTTCTCAAATCAAACTATGAAGAAAAATGAACCTCTAAAGTCACTCCCTTTCAAAATCCTCTATTTTTTCTTCTCTTTCTTCTTTTCCAAAGCATTCCCAATATTTGTGTTGAGTAAGATTTCCCTCAAAACTAACAAACAAAGCTTAAGGTAAATTACTTTTCACAACAAACATGTTCGTTTTTAAATTCATGCTCAATTTGAGCCAACCATGAATTCAATTGTTAGGATTGGTTTTGCCATCCAAAAACGCTAGGCGGCACAGTTTGTTGTCCGCTTGCTTTTTATTAATGTGTAATTAATCATTGATATATATGGGTTAAATATGTTTTTAGTCATTATAAATATACCAACTTTTTCGTTTTAATCCTTTTAAAAAAATTCTTCGACTTTTAGTTCCTCGAAAGTTTTCCATTTCGTTTTTGGTCTCTTTCTAAGTAAACTCATATGTAGAATTCATATTTTTTAATAAAATTTTGAAGAAAAGTTTATAATATTATAAGAATCTCTCCCAAAAACATTAGAATTTTTTAACAGAACATGAGTTAAATATGATTTTTTTAAAAATCATATTTAATTCATGTTCTGTTAAAAAATTCTAATTTTTTTGGAGAGATTTTTACAATATTCTACACATTTATGCACAATTTCATTAAAAAAATACATGGGTTGACTTAAAAATAGGGACCAAAAGCGGCGATTGAAAATTTTATAAGGACTAAAAGTTGAAAAAAAATTTTAGAGGGACTAAAACTAAAATTCGATATATTTGTAGAGACGAAAAACATATTTAACCTTATTATATTTATTCTTAGGTAAACACTTGTAAATAATAGCATCTAATATACAATGCGACTGAAATTTACATGCAATATAGGTAGGTATAATAGTTTAAAAGGTATTTTTTACAGCATATTAGTTCTAAAGTTCTTTATATGATATGATTCGTACCTTTTTTTGAGGAAAATATGATTAATTAATGTAGTGGCTTTTTTATTATTCCTTGATTCATAAACATATAAGTAGTTCATGTTCTGTTAAAAATACAAGAATGAATTTTCGCTCAAAATTTTAACAAGCAAATTTTAAGTAGGTTTTTCTTTCATTATTGGAGAGTGTAGAATAGTACAGCATATAAAAAGAGCTAAATCGATTTCCGATTAAAACAATTTTTATAAAAAATTTACTTATTTTTCGATCAAACTTCGCATTATTATGGTCTTTTCCTCTCAAGAACCAAAATGTTAACACCAATTAAAAATAAGTAAATACCAACACCAATCACATTCTTTTAATCTATAAAAGTCAAATATGAGATATTATTTAATGGATCTATACTCATTTTTACTCAAACTAAAGTGATGTTGGTATAATCTTTTAGCGGCTTTTGGTGCATTTTACACCGGGAATGTTAGGCCTCTAAAAACGATTGGTTAAGATTTCAAGAATGGGGAGGCCGCTTTGTGAGAGGTTTGGTCGTCTTTTCGACTTAGCTACTAATAAGTCCATTTCGGTGGTAGATATGTGTGGCTTAGGGTGGGGTTTTGACGGAGAGGTGTGGCAGTGGCGTAGGCGGTTGTGGGCGTGGAGGAGGAGTTGTTAGCGGAGCTTAGGTTTTTACTACTTGACATCTCTTTGCAGCATAATGTTTCAGATCAATGGAGGTGGAAGCTTGATTCTAATGGGGGTTATTTCGTTCGAGGTGTGTATCAGTTGCTTTCTAAACAGGAGGTCACTACTGTGGATGCTTGGTCGGATCTTGTTTGGCACAAACAGGTACCTTTGAAGGTGTCTATTTTGGCTTGGTGTCTGGTCCAAAATCGCTTGTCATCTAAAGATAATTTGTTGGCTCGTGGTATAATCTCTATAGAGGATCAGACTTGTGTGACTGGGTGTGGAGGCTATGAATCGGCTCATCACTTATTTCTCTTATGCTCGTGTTTTGGCCCTCTGTGGAGTCTTATCCGGGGTTGGCTTGGTGTTTACTCGGTTGATCCGCCCACTGTTCGGGATCATTTTATTCAGTTTGTGTCTTCAACAGGTGGTTTGCGTTTTAGACGTTCTTTTATGCAGCTTGTGTGGTTATGTACTGTGTGGGTGATTTGGACTGAAAGGAATAACCGTCTTTTCAAAAATAAGGAGTGATCTATCTACCAACTTTTAGACAAAGTAAAAGTTCATACCTTTTGGTGGGTGCAAACTTGTAATATAAATGTCCGTAATAATTCACACTGTTGGTGGTCGACCCCTTTGTTTGTATGGGTATCGGCTAACCATCTCTTAGATGCTTTTGGGAACTGTGTACTTGTTGATTAAGTCCTTGGTTGGCACACCTTGTGCTAATTGAGAGGCTCTGTTTTAGTAATATATTCCATTTTTGCTTGTTAAAAAAAAGATTTCAAGAATGGTAATTATTCTTTGTCAAAAAACAATGGTAATTATTCAATTTTCTTATGGCATGGCTGAATGATGAGGGGAATCTATTTCCTAGTTATGTTATTTTAATTAATGTAGTAGCTTTTTTATTATTCCTTGATCCATAAACATATAATATAGCGTTTTTTTATTTTTATTTTATTTTATTAACAACTGGAGTACTTTCATAAATAAAATTTAAAAACATCAATTACGTTTTTGCACATCATTGCACAAAAATCTATGTTTTTAATATAATGATCTAACACATTAATAGTTTTTTTTTAGAGAAACACATTAATGATTTTTTTTTGAGAGAAACACATTAATAATTACTCCCTCCGTTTTTTTTAAGTGTCTTTTTTGGAGAAATTTTTTGTTCCTATTTAACTGTCATTTTCAAAGTTCAATGCAACATTAAATATTGTTTTACCAATATTACCCATAATTATTTATTGCAGAGAGATAAATATATAAAATGAGATATTAAATAAATAAAGTCATTATAGTAAAAGTATAAATTATTGTATCAAAAGTCGTAACATTTATTGATTGTTTTAGTTTGTGTAAAATGTCAAAAAATGACAATTAAAAAGAAACGGAGGGAGTATATTCATATCGGCTGCCAAAAAAATAATTATATTTATATCGACTGATAGGCATAATCATAGGGAATGAAAGAATCTAACAATTAAAATTTGTTTTATATCGAAATGATCAATGCATTTCATTAAAAGTCAAGTGAAATAGAACCTAAATATCAATAAAACAAGGAGGGTCGGTAGCAACACTTATTCTAACACCCACATTTTTATTAGATGAAATCAATGCATATCCCACCACTTAATGTTGGGTAGTCTGATTACATGAATCCCTAACCCTAATGCAACCCTAACACCCAAAATGACACATTGAGAGTTGAACCACAGACCAACTTCTAATAGGTCACAGCTGTAACCACTGGATCACTAATGGTTTTTGTGACTTATAATTGCTTTTATTTTATATATATCTACGACAATTATAAAAAGGCGGGTTTGAATGAAGGAATTAAGTAGTGTTTTAATTAAATCTAAAATATTTTTATGCACAATCTAATATATTTTGGTTTGTGATATGAAATATATTTTAATACTCAATAATATATTTTTATACTGAATATGATATATTTTGGTACTCAATTTGAGATATTTTTGAATTAAATCTAATATACTATTTTTATATTGAATATGATATATATGATATATTTTGGTACTCAATTTGAGATATTTTTGTACTAAATCTAATATATTTTTGTACTTAATAATATATTTTAAAATTGAAGAGTAAACCCGTTAAATAGTTATTATGAGAGAAACCTAGCTCAGTTAAAAGGTTATAAATAGAGGAGAGCATTAGAGAATTAGGGTAGTCTTGACAACCCTAATGACTAACCCTAACTTTTCTTTTGAAATAGGGTTACAACAAACAAGAAAAGATTAGAGATCAAAGGAAAACTAGGGTTGTGGAGAGAAGAAGCAAGGAGACAAGTGAGAAGAACCTGGAGAGAGATTTTACCGTAGGAATATCAAATTCTGCAAACCAAAGGTAAGGGGGAGTCTCTATTCATCATTATATATAAGTTATTAACATATCCTTTTTATTATTATTATTATTTTTCTTTCGATTACCACATAACAGTTCCAGCTTTTACATTTAAGACCAATTTCTTGGTGCAAGCTTTTATATATATTTTTTATTTTGATTTGTCATTTTTATTGTTGTCCATCTTTTGTTTTTGCTGTTTTTTAAGGTAGTTTGATAACATAATATTGAATATAATTATAAAAGTAATAATATAGCAAATTTGATAATTATATATGAAGCTCTACAAAACCCGTGCATCGCTCGGGTTAGAGTCTAGTTTTCAAAGTGTAAGACTCATATTGATTGAACCAATAAAATAATACTCCCTACGGTCCTATATATAAGAAAATTTTCAAAAAACTTTTTGGTACTATTTATAAGAAAATGTCACAACTTTTAAGGTGTAGTTATTGTTTAAAAGACTTTTCTACCCCTAATTTAATGTCTTTTTAATATTTGTGAATGTATTTAATGCTTCACAATTTTTTATGAGGGTATAGTTGTAAAAATATTAAAAAAGTTATATTTATTAATGATTGTATTGATTTTGATGTTTTTTTGTTTTTTTTTCTTATAATAAGGACCGAAGAAAGTAAGTGTTAGAGAGAACGTTGCTAACGTCCCTAATAAAATATAGGAACAATCATTAAAAATGACTAACTTGGTTAGATAATGAGCAATCATGTTAGTTTGTTACTGAGTGAATTCAACCACATTTTAAACAAAGTAGAGAAAGATGCCTCCTACTCTCAGTCTCAGGCCTCAGCAATCGAAGAACCAAATTCAATGATATTATCTTGAGAGTGCTTCAATCCATTCACCAACTTGACATCCATTAAAAAATAACAATTTTCATACTAAGCTACAACATCCATTATTTTATTGGTTCCTTTATAGTTTATATCATAAGCTTCTCCAGGTCCAACATGAATTGAGGCCAAAGCATATATTAGCTCCCACGATACCCACATGGTTAGGTTGGACGATGAAAGAAGCATTTATGCTAGATACAGTACAATCCACAAAATCTACCCATTTGTTGTAATCACCATATATCCTTTGACTTGGACATATTGATCACAATGTTGAACGGTTTATGTCTAAGCCTAAATCTATTGGGAGTTTGGAAGGGAGGAGAAGGAATAGCTTTGGGGGAACAAAAATATAGAGAATTATTGAGGAAATCTTTCACATTTTTTGAAAGATTAGTTTTTTAGAGAGTGATAAATTAATGTTTATGCTTAATATATTTTTAATTTTAAGAATATTATAACAACATATATTAAATTTGAAGAATTCATATAAACCCCCCAAATCTTCCAAAACCCTCTTCCAATACAATTTTTTAGTTCCCCAAATGAAGAGTTTTATATTTTGAAGAAAAATAAACCCCCAAAGCCCATCCTCTCAATGTTCTCTATTTCTTTCACTCACTCCTTCTTTTTTTTTCCAAACCCTCCCCTCCCTTCCCCTCCAAACTCGCAAACAAAGCCTAAGAGTGTGTTTGGATGTGGAATGTTTTGAGGTAGTGTAATATTTTGAGGGAATTCAAATACAATTAGATGAATTTCATTGTTTGGATAATAATATTGAGAATTTTCAAAATGATGAAAATTTAGAAGGTATTTTGTTTAAGTTAAATTTAGAGAATTTCAAATGACACCTAAAAGCTAAGAATTTCAAATTTCTTCATTCTTGTAATTTTTCAAATTTTGCATTTTGGTCCTCAAATTTTCCAAAGTTTTCAAATTGACCACAATAAATTTACAAAAATTACAATTTGACCCCTAATATTTTTTAGAAATTACAAATTAACCTCTCATTGAGAAATTTTGCATTTTGGTCCTCAAATTTTCACATTGACCCCAAAAAATTGCAAGTTGACCCTTCAAATTTTTCAAATGTATAAATTGACTCCTCAAAATTTTTAAAATTTGCAAATTGACCCCTAATTTCAATTTTCAAATTTGACCCAAAAAATAAAAAATTATAAAAGTTGCCCAAAAAAGATGACAATGAAATTTTTCACTACTCCATCCAAACAAAAATATTTAAAAATGAAGACAATTTAATTGAATCATTTGAATTGGCTAGAATTCTAAATTCTTTAAAATTTCCCGATTACCTCATCCAAACACACTCTAAGACTTTGTTTGGAGGGAATGGGAAGGAAGGGGTTTGGGGGGCAAGGAAAATGGAGAAATCTTTTACATTTTTTTGAAAGAGTATTTTTTTTTAGAGAATGATAAACTAATGTTTATGATTTATATACTTTTAATATTAAGAATATTATAACAACATAGATTAAATTTGAAGAATTCATATAAACCCTCCAAAACCCCCCAAAACCCTCCTTCAATACAACTTTTTAGTTCCCCCAAATGAGGAGGGTTTTGTATTATGAAGAAAAATTAACCCCCCAAAGCCCTCCCTTCCTAATATCCTCTATTTCTTCCACTTGCTTTTTTTTCCAAAACCCTCCCATCTCTTTTCCTCCAAACTTGCAAAGAATAACCAACAAAGAATAAAAAACTATATCAACACTAGGGGTGGGAATAGGCCAGACCATGCCATACTTTGATAACCCTGAGCCTGACCTACATTTTTATTGCAAGTCTGAGCCTGGCCTATGGCCTTTCGTAGGCCTATTTTTTTGGCATGGCCTGGCCTGGCCTGAAAACCTATTTACAGGCTTACTTCAAATTAAAGTTATTAAATAGTTTTATCTACTTTTAAATAGGTCAAATTGGTCTTAAAGCCTGTTTAATTGTAAGGCTTGTCTATCACTATAAATCAATAGGTATTGCTCTACACCTACACCTGTTGCACCACCCCCACCCTCAGCTGGACCATCATCCTCAGCAGGACCTTCTCATAGGCCACCACCACCACCTCAGACTACTAGCCACCCTAGCCACCCGACCATTCCACCTTTGGACTTTTCGAGTTGGGATTCTGCTACTGTGAGCTCTCTTCTGTTGGCGCAGAATGCGTCAAATCATCGGGCACTTACTACGCTTCAGAGCCATCTGCACGACAGTGGCCAAAGCCCGTGGACACCTGCGTTCTTCTCCGAGCATATCGCTTGGCCTGGGGACAGGCCATTCTTTCCAGGAGGGACAGATGCAGCTGGTGCTGGTGATGATCAGGATGCTGGTGACGATGGTGATGACGACGCCGATGTCGATGCTGATCTGGGTGATGATTCTTCATATGCTACAAACTCTATTGATCGCATGGCAGCTGACTTGATTGACTCTGAGGACGACATGGCCACAGATTCAGATTGATGCAGAGCAGCAGATCTTGATTTGTTTTCCCTTTCATTTTATTTATTCAGCTTTGTACTTTAACATTTTGATTTATGCTTTGTACTTTGAGTATTTCTTTTGTACTATGGATGATGTACCCTTTTTGCTATTATGTTATTTATATTTTGGGTATAACATGTTAGTATAGTTATTATTTATTTATGTTAAAATTTTTTGAAAATCCCAACAAATTTTGAAAGAAAGATGATTGATTCAAAAGCAATGCTTGAACTGTGAATCATCTGAGTGATAATGATAGAATGAGTGTTAAAGCGCGCAGCTAAGGTACTCGTTTTCTCGTTTTTCTAGGTATATTCTTTAATGTGAATAAGTTCTTTACACGCACAAGTTAATTTATTCAGTTTTTAAGCAAGCATGTGTTTAGTTTTGAACCAATGTAGAACTAGCCAAAAATGTGAGGAATCCTCAACCGTTGTATATATATGCAGGAGACCAATACCATGTTTAACTCAGTTAGATTATGTTAAATCTGTTGTTGTTTTAATTTGTATAAGAGCATTGAAATGATCAAGGCAATTTTTTGAAATTGAGAGAAATACTTGACCAAATGAACCTACCCTGTGAGATGTGCGAGTATCTGTTAACCCATCTGAGCCTAATGGAATCAGAATTGTTAACTGTGGACTGTCAATTTAATAAGCTCATCTGCTTATTTAAATTGCCGGAGTTTGTAAAAAAATTCAGTCACAGTTAACTCTTTATTGAATTCTGATAATTGTTTTCTTTTGAACCCTGATCCATCGTTTTTTATTGACCTTTGCCATAATAACAAAGGAACATTCGATTAGGGTATCATTGGAATAAGTTGGGGAGAAAGGAAGGTTTTATTTAAGTCAATGTATGGTGAATGATGTTAATTGATCTTGACAACAAGAAAAGAAAAAGAAATGAAAAAAGAAAGAAAAGCAAACCAAGAAAAAGAAAAGAGAAAAATGAAAAGGTTTGCAAGAAACAAAGAAAAAAAAAGAAAAGTTGTCAAGAATCAATCAAGAATAGAAAAGAAAGAAATTCACCAAGTGTTGTATTGGAAAAAGAAGGAAGTTGTAATTAGAATTGAATGTTTCCTTTTGCTTGGCCATTTGAATTCAAATATCCCACATATGACAATTCTTTTGTAGCCTAGCCCAATTACAACCCTTAAAGTCCTTTTGATCAATGCCTTTTATGCTTTTGGAAATGATAATTAGATAGACACATAATTTGATTGTATGTTATCATGTTTATTGGATGAGTGTTCATAACCCTCACAAATGATTTCAATTGTTCATATACTTTATATAGAAGTGTGTTAGGTTTGGTTCAAATTTAAACATGTTGCTTGTTTAGGATTGTGTGATTTGATGCTTAGTGTTTAGAACTAGTTCACATTCATAGTATGTATCTCGTTTAATGAGAAAATTAACCTTAGTTTGCGCAATCATGTTAAATCATTCATCTATCACTTATTTGCTTCAAACTTTTAATTCTTTTGCATTCTTGCTCAAAGCCATGATTAAAGCTTGTTTCCTTATTTGTTGTGTCCTTTGTTTGAGGACAAACAAAGATTCAAGTTGGGGAGTGTGATAAGTGCCAAAATTGACTTAAAAAGTATATTTATTTTAGGCACTTATGTAACTTATTTCACAAGTTATCTTAGGATAAGCTCATATTTATGGTTCAAAATGCTATATTTGAGATCCTATGTCTTACCCCATGTTTTTATTGCAGGAAATTCATGCTTGAACATGCTGAGCAAAGAAATGAAGTTTGTTTCAAAGCCATCGCTAGAAGCGCAGACTTCCTCGCTACAAGCGAAGATAGGCAGGGATTTCTAGAGGTTCATCGCTACAAGCGATGGACTGGTCGCTTCAAGCGACCAAGGGCGGTTTAAGGCTCCATGCTGACGTGGAGGATCCCTATTGGCCATTAAACTTCCTCGCTACAAGCGACCAACTCATCGCTTGTAGCGAGCGTGCAAATATTCAGTTTTATAAAGCATTTTTGGCTCATTTTCTAAAATAACCAGTTGGAGAACCTTGAGACTTTTTCTTCCAATTTGTTAGGATTGCTTTAGAAGTAGTTTAGGACTTAGTAATTAGGGCTAGAGCTTTGATCTTCAAAGATCAAAAGTGATTGGGTAGTGGAAATCAATCAAGACTTTGGGAAATCAAGACTTGATTTTTATCTTCATCTTTTCTCTTCACTTTTGCATAGTTGCCATGAAAATGAGCAACTAACATCCCTTTGTTGGGATTAGAGGTAATCTTTCTAGCTTTGATTGTAATGAATGATTATGTGAATATATGGTTTAGCAATTTATATGTTTATGAAGTTATTCTTGCTTTTCATTCTCATGATTGATTCAAATGATATTGACAAATACTTTTGAATCTATGTTTAAGAATAATCTTCTATCAAAATAAGAAAATCTAGAAATGGATTTGGGTTTTGATAATCGCACAAAGTTTCGGATCGTAATGCTTTCGGATCGTTTGATTGATTGGGAAATCGTCGATTAAACGATACGATCGATCTCACGATGTCATTTGGGAAATCAATGATATTGTAGAGCGATACGTGATATTTACGCTAAAACGCTAAATTCATATGCATGATTTATTTATTACATTCTTTGCAAGATTGATGAACTTTAATCTCAATGCTTTTATTCCCTAATTCTTTGTCGTTTTAATTCCCGCATTTACATTCTGTTAGTTTATGAAACCAATCGTACAAACCCCTAACTCAAAACAATATCGATTGTTGAACGGTTCGAAGTAAGGCACCAATCCCTGTGGAGACGATAATAGAAAATACTTACTTTTGTTGTATGAAATACTGCTTCAACAAAATGGCGCCGTTGCCGGGGATTAGTGTTAACTTATTTTGAACATCGCAATAGTTTGTAGTGTTTTGAGCTTTTGTATATACCTTGTTAATATTCTTTCATTTCTTTTGTATATATAAACTGTTTGACATTAACCCTCTTTGTTATGCAAAGAAAAGTTTCTTGTTAGTTAATTGTGTTTCAGATTCTCATTGAAAGAAATCATGGCTGATCATCATAATTATTTCAACTATTATGATCCATACGAGTATGAAGCTTATCAACAATATCAACAATATCCGTCTGAAGATGAACAAACGTCAAGAACTGAGAATATTCTGAACATGTTTATGCAACAATCCATGATCAACATGCAAAACACCAACCATAGATTAAGAACTTTGTCATGCCAATTGGAGGTTTTGCAAGTTCAAATGAATTATCTACCAAGAATCGTGGATGTTCAGACCAACAATCAATCCACTTTGGAATGTGGAGAGATTGTTGAAGATGATGTTGATGAGAATGAGGAAGAACCAATGTTTAAAGGATGTGGTATAAAGCTATTAGTGGAAGAATTAGAGATACCACGCAAAGATGAAACTCCTCAAGAAAGGTCAGATACTGAAGAGGCCAGTGTTGTTGATAGTGAAGAAAGTATGGAGATTGAGAAGCCGGAACCGTTTCTTAACAAGGAACAAACTTCTAAGGATGAGGGGATGAAAGTGAGCAAGGTGGAACTTGAACGAGTACAAGATTGCTTATTTACCTTGCTCAGCTTATTCTGGATAGGGAGGTTATGGACTCCACATCAGCTGTTCTTCAAGTTCATGGAATTCCTCCCGATACAAAGGAGTACTAATGCTGATGTGATCTCCGTCTCATTCTGGCCACCCTAACGAAAAAGGCGTCGAGCTAACGACGTAAAACAAGCGCTTGTTGGGAGGCAACCCAACTGTTTAGGTTTGTTTTAATTAGTATTTTGATTTTTTTAACATTCATCCATGCATGTTGGGATAGTGGCTAGAACTCAAAAATTTATTTTTCTGTTTTCTGTCATGGTCGCTTCAGCGACCAACTCATCGCTGTAGCGATGGAATTTACACTACGTCGCTGTAGCGACACACTTGTCGCTTGTAGCGACAGTTTTTGCACTTGCGCTTGTAGCGCCAATCCACGCTTGTAGCGATGGGCTTTTTGCCTGTCGCTGTAGCGACGAATCGCGCGCTTGTAGCGAGCGTATCAGAAAACAGTTTTATTTTATCAAGGCCACTACTGTCGCTTCAGTAACCTCCCAACCACCTTCTTTAATGCATTAGCCGTTTTAAACTTATATTTTCGCTTCTGAACATACTCCATTCATTTCTGCTACATTTCTGCATTGTTCACTTTAACATTTCTGTAATTCTGCAAAAATTTCCCTCTGTACCTGTGTTTAATCCACATCAACAACACTTCAGGAATGGCACCTAAAACATCTTCAAAACGTCAAAGGAACGTTGAAAGTTCCTCGTCAAGACCAAGGGTCAACCTGCCACCACATGATGCAGCTCGTTTCCTCAGCTGGAGGAACCAAGAGAGATATGAGGAGCTGAGGACAAGACGCATCTGGTCAGAGAAAAGGTTCGAGATTTCTGAAGATGGGGAATATGCAGGCTTGGCAGCCATAATAAACGAGAGGAAGTGGGGTGTTCTTTGTACACCACCGAGGAGGATCAACTATGAAATCGTGCGCGAGTTTTACGCGAACGCGATCCCCGCCGATCCGTCTGATGAGTTTACCTTCACGACCTACGTGCGTGGGCGCACCGTCACATTCGACCGCATGTCCATCAACTCATATCTGGGCAAGCCGTTGGAGCTAGTTGATGATGAAGAAGATAATCCGCTTGCACCCACTGCACTGTGTGATTTCTGTGAGCGTCAGAGGAGTGGTGACTGGGACCACGACAGCATAGCACAAGACATCTTCCAAGCGGGGAAGAGTTATGACGTGAGTAGGGCTTCGGGTAAGCCTTTCCGAGCACTCCGTGAGGACATGACCACTGAGGCTCAGGTAATCCTTACCCTTATTCTTTATAACATCCGTCCCAAATCTCACACCTCTTCCACCACTTTAGATGTGACCCCCCTTGTTCACTACATCCTCACTCAGCGTCAAGTGGACGTAGCTAGGATGATTGCTAATGAGATGAGGATAGTCGCTGAGAGTGGACTATTACCCCCGGCCAAACCTAAATGTCCTTTGACTTTTCCCGGGTTGATTATGGGTCTATGTAGGAGAGCTAGAGTTCATATGCCATCACAGGTTGATGAGGAAATTAAAAATCCTATTGATGATAGATACATCAATAGGTATTGCTCTACACCTACACCTGTTGCACCACCCCCACCCTCAGCTGGACCATCATCCTCAGCAGGACCTTCTCATAGGCCACCACCACCACCTCAGACTACTAGCCACCCTAGCCACCCGACCATTCCACCTTTGGACTTTTCGAGTTGGGATTCTGCTACTGTGAGCTCTCTTCTGTTGGCGCAGAATGCGTCAAATCATCGGGCACTTACTACGCTTCAGAGCCATCTGCACGACAGTGGCCAAAGCCCGTGGACACCTGCGTTCTTCTCCGAGCATATCGCTTGGCCTGGGGACAGGCCATTCTTTCCAGGAGGGACAGATGCAGCTGGTGCTGGTGATGATCAGGATGCTGGTGACGATGGTGATGACGACGCCGATGTCGATGCTGATCTGGGTGATGATTCTTCATATGCTACAAACTCTATTGATCGCATGGCAGCTGACTTGATTGACTCTGAGGACGACATGGCCACAGATTCAGATTGATGCAGAGCAGCAGATCTTGATTTGTTTTCCCTTTCATTTTATTTATTCAGCTTTGTACTTTAACATTTTGATTTATGCTTTGTACTTTGAGTATTTCTTTTGTACTATGGATGATGTACCCTTTTTGCTATTATGTTATTTATATTTTGGGTATAACATGTTAGTATAGTTATTATTTATTTATGTTAAAATTTTTTGAAAATCCCAACAAATTTTGAAAGAAAGATGATTGATTCAAAAGCAATGCTTGAACTGTGAATCATCTGAGTGATAATGATAGAATGAGTGTTAAAGCGCGCAGCTAAGGTACTCGTTTTCTCGTTTTTCTAGGTATATTCTTTAATGTGAATAAGTTCTTTACACGCACAAGTTAATTTATTCAGTTTTTAAGCAAGCATGTGTTTAGTTTTGAACCAATGTAGAACTAGCCAAAAATGTGAGGAATCCTCAACCGTTGTATATATATGCAGGAGACCAATACCATGTTTAACTCAGTTAGATTATGTTAAATCTGTTGTTGTTTTAATTTGTATAAGAGCATTGAAATGATCAAGGCAATTTTTTGAAATTGAGAGAAATACTTGACCAAATGAACCTACCCTGTGAGATGTGCGAGTATCTGTTAACCCATCTGAGCCTAATGGAATCAGAATTGTTAACTGTGGACTGTCAATTTAATAAGCTCATCTGCTTATTTAAATTGCCGGAGTTTGTAAAAAAATTCAGTCACAGTTAACTCTTTATTGAATTCTGATAATTGTTTTCTTTTGAACCCTGATCCATCGTTTTTTATTGACCTTTGCCATAATAACAAAGGAACATTCGATTAGGGTATCATTGGAATAAGTTGGGGAGAAAGGAAGGTTTTATTTAAGTCAATGTATGGTGAATGATGTTAATTGATCTTGACAACAAGAAAAGAAAAAGAAATGAAAAAAGAAAGAAAAGCAAACCAAGAAAAAGAAAAGAGAAAAATGAAAAGGTTTGCAAGAAACAAAGAAAAAAAAAGAAAAGTTGTCAAGAATCAATCAAGAATAGAAAAGAAAGAAATTCACCAAGTGTTGTATTGGAAAAAGAAGGAAGTTGTAATTAGAATTGAATGTTTCCTTTTGCTTGGCCATTTGAATTCAAATATCCCACATATGACAATTCTTTTGTAGCCTAGCCCAATTACAACCCTTAAAGTCCTTTTGATCAATGCCTTTTATGCTTTTGGAAATGATAATTAGATAGACACATAATTTGATTGTATGTTATCATGTTTATTGGATGAGTGTTCATAACCCTCACAAATGATTTCAATTGTTCATATACTTTATATAGAAGTGTGTTAGGTTTGGTTCAAATTTAAACATGTTGCTTGTTTAGGATTGTGTGATTTGATGCTTAGTGTTTAGAACTAGTTCACATTCATAGTATGTATCTCGTTTAATGAGAAAATTAACCTTAGTTTGCGCAATCATGTTAAATCATTCATCTATCACTTATTTGCTTCAAACTTTTAATTCTTTTGCATTCTTGCTCAAAGCCATGATTAAAGCTTGTTTCCTTATTTGTTGTGTCCTTTGTTTGAGGACAAACAAAGATTCAAGTTGGGGAGTGTGATAAGTGCCAAAATTGACTTAAAAAGTATATTTATTTTAGGCACTTATGTAACTTATTTCACAAGTTATCTTAGGATAAGCTCATATTTATGGTTCAAAATGCTATATTTGAGATCCTATGTCTTACCCCATGTTTTTATTGCAGGAAATTCATGCTTGAACATGCTGAGCAAAGAAATGAAGTTTGTTTCAAAGCCATCGCTAGAAGCGCAGACTTCCTCGCTACAAGCGAAGATAGGCAGGGATTTCTAGAGGTTCATCGCTACAAGCGATGGACTGGTCGCTTCAAGCGACCAAGGGCGGTTTAAGGCTCCATGCTGACGTGGAGGATCCCTATTGGCCATTAAACTTCCTCGCTACAAGCGACCAACTCATCGCTTGTAGCGAGCGTGCAAATATTCAGTTTTATAAAGCATTTTTGGCTCATTTTCTAAAATAACCAGTTGGAGAACCTTGAGACTTTTTCTTCCAATTTGTTAGGATTGCTTTAGAAGTAGTTTAGGACTTAGTAATTAGGGCTAGAGCTTTGATCTTCAAAGATCAAAAGTGATTGGGTAGTGGAAATCAATCAAGACTTTGGGAAATCAAGACTTGATTTTTATCTTCATCTTTTCTCTTCACTTTTGCATAGTTGCCATGAAAATGAGCAACTAACATCCCTTTGTTGGGATTAGAGGTAATCTTTCTAGCTTTGATTGTAATGAATGATTATGTGAATATATGGTTTAGCAATTTATATGTTTATGAAGTTATTCTTGCTTTTCATTCTCATGATTGATTCAAATGATATTGACAAATACTTTTGAATCTATGTTTAAGAATAATCTTCTATCAAAATAAGAAAATCTAGAAATGGATTTGGGTTTTGATAATCGCACAAAGTTTCGGATCGTAATGCTTTCGGATCGTTTGATTGATTGGGAAATCGTCGATTAAACGATACGATCGATCTCACGATGTCATTTGGGAAATCAATGATATTGTAGAGCGATACGTGATATTTACGCTAAAACGCTAAATTCATATGCATGATTTATTTATTACATTCTTTGCAAGATTGATGAACTTTAATCTCAATGCTTTTATTCCCTAATTCTTTGTCGTTTTAATTCCCGCATTTACATTCTGTTAGTTTATGAAACCAATCGTACAAACCCCTAACTCAAAACAATATCGATTGTTGAACGGTTCGAAGTAAGGCACCAATCCCTGTGGAGACGATAATAGAAAATACTTACTTTTGTTGTATGAAATACTGCTTCAACATGGGTGCAAACTTGTAATATAAATGTCCGTAATAATTCACACTGTTGGTGGTCGAACCCCTTTGTTTGTATGGGTATCGGCTAACCATCTCTTAGATGCTTTTGGGAACTGTGTACTTGTTGATTAAGTCCTTGGTTGGCACACCTTGTGCTAATTGAGAGGCTCCGTTTTAGTAATATATTCCATTTTTGCTTGTTAAAAAAAAGATTTCAAGAATGGTAAATATTTCTTTGTCAAAAAACAATGGTAATTATTCAATTTTCTTATGGCATGGCTGAATGATGAGGGGAATCTATTTCCTAGTTATGTTATTTTAATTAATGTAGTAGCTTTTTTATTATTCCTTGATCCATAAACATATAATATAGCGTTTTTTTATTTTTATTTTATTTTATTAACAACGGGAGTACTTTCATAAATAAAATTTAAAAACATCAATTACGTTTTTGCTCATTATTGCACAAAAATCTATGTTTTTAATATAATGATCTAACACATTAATAATTTTTTTTTAGAGAAACACATTAATGATTTTTTTTTGAGAGAAACACACTAATAATTATATTCATATCGGCTGCCAAAAAAATAATTATATTTATATCGACTGATAGGCATAATCATAGGGAATGAAAGAATCTAACAATTAAAATTTGTTTTATATCGAAATGATCAATGCATTTCATTAAAAGTCAAGTGAAATAGAACCTAAATATCAATAAAACAAGGAGGGTCGGTAGCAACACTTTCTTTTCAACACTTATTCTAACACCCACATTTTTATTAGATGAAATCAATGTATATCCCACCACTTAATGTTGGTTCCATTTTCAAAATGTAAGACTCATATTGATTGAACCAATAAAATAATACTCCCTACGGTCCTATATATAAGAAAATTTTCAAAAAACTTTTTGGTACTATTTATAAGAAAATGTCACAACTTTTAAGGTGTAGTTATTGTTTAAAAGACTTTTCTACCCCTAATTTAATGTCTTTTTAATATTTGTGAATGTATTTAATGCTTCACAATTTTTTATGAGGGTATAGTTGTAAAAATATTAAAAAAGTTATATTTATTAATGATTGTATTGATTTTGATGTTTTTTTGTTTTTTTTCTTATAATAAGGACCGAAGAAAGTAAGTGTTAGAGAGAACGTTGCTAACGTCCCTAATAAAATATAGGAACAATCATTAAAAATGACTAACTTGGTTAGATAATGAGCAATCATGTTAGTTTGTTACTGAGTGAATTCAACCACATTTTAGACAAAGTAGAGAAAGATGCCTCCTACTCTCAGTCTCAGGCCTCAGCAATCGAAGAACCAAATTCAATGATATTATCTTGAGAGTGCTTCAATCCATTCACCAACTTGACATCCATTAAAAAATAACAATTTTCATACTAAGCTACAACATCCATTTTATTGGTTCCTTTATAGTTTATATCATAAGCTTCTCCAGGTCCAACATGAATTGAGGCCAAAGCATATATTAGCTCCCACGATACCCACATGGTTAGGTTGGACGATGAAAGAAGCATTTATGCTAGATACAGTACAATCCACAAAATCTACCCATTTGTTGTAATCACCATATATCCTTTGACTTGGACATATTGATCACAATGTTGAACGGTTTATGTCTAAGCCTAAATCTATTGGGAGTTTGGAAGGGAGGAGAAGGAATAGCTTTGGGGGAACAAAAATATAGAGAATTATTGAGGAAATCTTTCACATTTTTTGAAAGATTAGTTTTTTAGAGAGTGATAAATTAATGTTTATGCTTAATATATTTTTAATTTTAAGAATATTATAACAACATATATTAAATTTGAAGAATTCATATAAACCCCCCAAATCTTCCAAAACCCTCTTCCAATACATTTTTTTAGTTCCCCCAATGAAGAGTTTTATATTTTGAAGAAAAATAAACCCCCAAAGCCCATCCTCTCAATGTTCTCTATTTCTTCCACTTACTCCTTCCTTTTTTTTCCAAACCCTCCCCTCCCTTCCCCTCCAAACTCTCAAACAAAGCCTAAGAGTGTGTTTGGATGTGGAATGTTTTGAGGTAGTGTAATATTTTGAGGGAATTCAAATACAATTAGATGAATTTCATTGTTTGGATAATAATATTGAGAATTTTCAAAATGATGAAAATTTAGAAGGTATTTTGTTTAAGTTAAATTTAGAGAATTTCAAATGACACCTAAAAGCTAAGAATTTCAAATTTCTTCATTCTTGTAATTTTTCAAATTTTGCATTTTGGTCCTCAAATTTTCCAAAGTTTTCAAATTGACCACAATAAATTTACAAAAATTACAATTTGACCCCTAATATTTTTTAGAAATTACAAATTAACCTCTCATTGAGAAATTTTGCATTTTGGTCCTCAAATTTTCACATTGACCCCAAAAAATTGCAAGTTGACCCTTCAAATTTTTCAAATGTATAAATTGACTCCTCAAAATTTTTAAAATTTGCAAATTGACCCCTAATTTCAATTTTCAAATTTGACCCAAAAAATAAAAAATTATAAAAGTTGCCCAAAAAAGATGACAATGAAATTTTTCACTACTCCATCCAAACAAAAATATTTAAAAATGAAGACAATTTAATTGAATCATTTGAATTGGCTAGAATTCTAAATTCTTTAAAATTTCCCGATTACCTCATCCAAACACACTCTAAGACTTTGTTTGGAGGGAATGGGAAGGAAGGGGTTTGGGGGGCAAGGAAAATGGAGAAATCTTTTACATTTTTTTGAAAGAGTATTTTTTTTTAGAGAATGATAAACTAATGTTTATGATTTATATATTTTTAATATTAAGAATATTATAACAACATAGATTAAATTTGAAGAATTCATATAAACCCTCCAAAACCCCCCAAAACCCTCCTTCAATACAACTTTTTAGTTCCCCCAAATGAGGAGGGTTTTGTATTATGAAGAAAAATTAACCCCCCAAAGCCCTCCCTTCCTAATATCCTCTATTTCTTCCACTTGCTTTTTTTTCCAAAACCCTCCCATCTCTTTTCCTCCAAACTTGCAAAGAATAACCAACAAAGAATAAAAAACTATATCAACACTAGGGGTGGGAATAGGCCAGACCATGCCATACTTTGATAACCCTGAGCCTGACCTACATTTTTATTGCAAGTCTGAGCCTGGCCTATGGCCTTTCGTAGGCCTATTTTTTTGGCATGGCCTGGCCTGGCCTGAAAACCTATTTACAGGCTTACTTCAAATTAAAGTTATTAAATAGTTTTATCTACTTTTAAATAGGTCAAATTGGTCTTAAAGCCTGTTTAATTGTAAGGCTTGTCTATCACTATAAAGACCTTAAAAGCCTATTTCACTATAAGACCTTAAATCCTATTTAAAAAGTAAATTATTTGTGTTTTTTCTTGATTTTTATGTTTAATATAAATAAAAAATAAGTTTTAATAATATGCATAAATATGCGAGCTTATCAGGCTTCATAGGTTTTTTTGATAGCCTAAGCCTGACCTATTTACTTAAAAAGACTTTTTAGAAAGCCTAAGTCTAGTCTTTTTCATAAACAGGTCAGATCAGGTTAGGCCTAAACAGACTAGGCCGTAGACCCATGTAGACCGGCCTGACCTATTTCTAACCTAAGATTCAATGCATATCATGATCCACTTTAACTGTTTCTTATGTAAGCTCATACATATCATCAAAACTTGGTTCCAATCCACTCTATAGACTTTGCTCATATATTATTCGAGAGCAACATTTCAACCTTTCTTTCCCTTTGTTTTCATTGATAACCTAGTCAGATGAATGGACTCTTGACAAGAGTCCCTCTAGAACTAACCCACCCCCCATTGAACTCAAAATTGTTTACAGAAAATCAGGTTAAAACACCCCGATTCAACGTTTTATTATAACATATCCAATTATTATTATATATCTAATGATAAGGGATTAGTAAATTGACAAAATTGTTCATTAATTTAAAGGACTAAATTGCAATTCCATAAATACGATAGACTAAATTATAATCCTACAATTTTAAGGACCAAAATAGTAATTGAGTTGAAAAATCAAATATAACTAAAACCCCGAGTTATTTAACGAGAAAATGTTTTTTATGCTTACAACTTTACATTACATCATCGAATCTTCCCTTTTGAATAGAAGAAAACAAATTTCCAAGCTTTTAAAATCAACTAGTTTACCTCTTCATTGCATTGCATTGCATTGCATGATCCATTCCTTCTTTCTTTGTGTAAACTCTAAAATATTCAACTCGTTCTTCAAAGACACGCCTTTCATCATCTACATTTGCAATTCCAAGTTCCAACACTCTCTTTTTTGGTTCCTCAGATGGCACAGTTTACCCCCTCAGGTTTTTCATCTTTCTTTTCTTTCTTCTTCATGGTGTTCTTGTTTTTTTTTACAATATTCGTTATTTTGATTTTTTTTAGCTAAAGATTGAATCTTTGAGATTTTTCTGATACTGGGTTTCTGTTTTTATTGGATTTTTTTCATTGTCTCAGATAGTAAAATTTTCCCCTTTTTATAGCGTTTGTTCGTGTGATTTCCATGCTTGCATGCAGAGAAATAGAATCATGATGGTGGGCTCTCTGTGTCTGTGATTACCATTTCCATAGTGTTCTATACAGTTGTTGATGTCAAGATCTGATGGTGGGGTTATTTGTGTGTGTATATGTGGGATCCATGTGATTTGAGCTGGGTTTAATTTTTGACACTGTATTAGGAAAATAAATGGGTAATTAAAAAATTACATGATTTGTCTAATATTGAATAAGTTAGGTTCAAATTTTTGATCATATTCTTTTTAGCATGGATTTATGTATTGTTGCTAAATAATTTGGGCATACCAAAAAAATAAAATAAGTTAAAGCACTGTTATTGATTATTATGAAAAAGATGATTATGTGTTGAATTTGCATGTTAGGTGATGAATTGAACATGTGAAAGATAAAGTTTAAATTTTATCAAGCTTTAATAAATTTAGTTGTGATCTAGGTTACAAACTGGTTTGTCTCATCACCAATTTCACGTGAAGGTCATCATGGTTGGTAGTGTTTTCCATGTTATAGTTGAATTCAAAATACATGTACTTTATGAAGTTTGGCTATTAGCTATTTTGGATGTCATGTTACCCATGTGAAATGATTCTTTTATTTCATACTAATTGGCATAAGGATGTTTTGTGGTATTTCACATGAAATTATGTCCTATTTTTTTTAACTTTTCTGTAGAGCTTCCAGTAAAATTTTCTTAACCCACAATTGGTGTTGATCTGAAGCTACTTACTATGTTTTGCAGGTAAATCTGATGATCCCACAAATGAAGACTGCAACGAAACAAGTCGACTGGTTGTTTGTTTTGGTGAGTTGTTAATAGATTTTGTGCCTACGGTGGGTGGAGTGTCTCTAGCCGAAGCGCCTGCTTTCAAGAAAGCTCCTGGTGGTGCTCCTGCGAACGTGGCAGTTGGCATCTCTAGGTTGGGGGGTTCATCTGCATTTCTAGGCAAGGTATATATCTATGTCTATTTATTAGGTGGCTTTCTGGTTTTTTGTTACTATCTACAAGCGTTCCATGTTTGATTTGTTCAAATATCCATAGTTAAGAAATCTGTATTGTTATAGGTTATTTGAAATTGATTTCACTTCTCTGAATGATTGTTTAAAAAAGGAATAAAAGAGAGAAAAGAAACTTTTGCTTGGTCTATTATGTGTGTTTGTTTCCAAGTATACAAATAAACTCCCTCAAAAATGAGATTGGGAATGTAACATTGTCATGTTTGGTTAAAGTTCCTTCATTTTCAGGAATATCTTTAACTCGTATCGTGTATTTTCCATTCCCATGGAATAGACACCACTTTAATACCTAACCAACTATAAATCCTATTTCCACCCCGTTCTACTTTTTTCCTCTTTTTTTATTGTTGAATTAAATAAATTTTTAAAATATTCCTAGAAATATCATGTACTTGTAGATTGTACCTAGGAATAATACTTCTTGTAGCAGCATACTGAATTTTAGGAATATGAATCTATGTTGGCTGAGAAATTCTGAATTTTAGGAATATGAATCTATGTTGGCTGAGAAATGATAGCTTAATTCCTTACCATCTGTGTTGTAGGTTGGAGCAGATGAATTTGGGTATATGTTGGCTGATATTTTAAAGCAAAATAACGTTGATACATCTGGCATGCGGTTTGATTCTGATGCCAGAACCGCATTGGCTTTTGTTACACTTAGAGCTGATGGCGAGCGTGAGTTCTTGTTTTTCCGAAATCCTAGTGCTGATATGCTTCTGGATAAGTCAGAGCTTGACCATAACCTCATTGAGAAGGTACCTTGAATTTCCATCTCTGTTTATAAATCGTGGCCATAAAGACCTTTGGTTTAAGTCTGTATAATTTTAATGTAATACTGATTGCAGGCTAAAATATTCCATTATGGTTCCATCAGTTTGATTGATGAGCCATGCAAGTCGGCTCATCTTGCTGCCTTGAGAATTGCTAAAGACTCTGATTGCATTCTCTCATATGATCCGAATTTGAGATTGGCACTATGGCCATCGGCTGAGGCTGCTCGGAATGGTATAATGAGCATATGGGATCTAGCCGATGTCATAAAGGTAGTTTTATTTGTCTAGTTTTATGCTTTTATACAATACACTTTATAAATGCCATTACAAGTCATTCTTTTTTCTTTCTCTGAGTCCATCTGAAGTGTTATTTTCTTATGTATTGCAGATCAGTGAAGAGGAGATTACTTTTTTGACTGGTGGTGATGATCCTTATGATGATGATGTTGTATTAAACAAGCTTTTTCACCCTAATCTCAAACTTCTAATTGTTACTGAAGGGTCAGAGGGTTGTAGATATTACACCAAGGTAAGCTTGCCAAAGTCAATTAACTCAGATTTTAATTGTCTGAATAGGTTTTATAATCCCTCATTGCATTATTTTCTTTGCTCTTTATTCTGATGAGTGGACTGAAATGTTGGTTGTGACTTGTTGAATGTAAATTAACAAATTTGATACTCAACGACGAATAGCAGGTTGTAAAACTTGAGCAAGGTTTGCTTCGAGGTTCAATAATTCACAGTACTATCTTGTCAAGTGAGTGACCAGCATTCAACTAGTAGTGATTACTAAATTTGTGTGCAGGATTTTAAGGGCAAAGTTGGAGGTGTCAATGTTAAACCTGTTGACACAACTGGTGCTGGAGATGCATTTGTTAGTGGGATTCTCTACAACATAGCTTCCGACCCAAGTATTTTCGAGGTAATTTAGATATTTTTACACATTCTAGTTGTTTATTCAGAAAAAAAGTCATGAACGTTTGGAATTTGAAGTTATTTTATGTTGCAGAATGAGGAGTGTCTCCAGAAAGCGCTATATTTCGCAAATGTATGTGGTGCGATCACCGTGACAGAGAGAGGGGCAATTCCTGCACTACCTACAAAAGATGCTGTCCTGCAATTCGATGCTAAATAGCAACCCTAGCTGTTATATAATGCAGTGTTTGTTTTTTTTAAGCTATAGCAATTCGATGCAATTCTTTTCTATCATTGTCATTGAGGCTGTATTTTTCTATTACATAATAAGTTCAATTTGAGTTTCTATCTCAAGCTATGGCTTATATAGTTACACATACATGGCAGCTGAGCACACAGATTCGTGTTCAGAATCAAATTAATTGTTGTAGTAGACTTTAAGATTCTGCAATAAAACAAAGGTACAAGAAAGAAAAATTAAGAAATGATTAATGATAAATATCTTTGTTCATTTTTGTAAACTTTGACAAATTTCAGATTTGGATTAATCAATGATATGAAATTCACATGAATCACATTAGTCATCACATGTCTATTACTTTTGACCGAACACTTTGCCTAGTGCCTATGCAAATATGTTCAGGATGGTGTAAAAGTGTTGGGCTTTTTTAAGTTAAAAGAAAAAGAATATGGAAATATGATTCCATCTATACTGTTAAGTGTTAACAAATCCCCCCTTCCTTTAACCAATCGATTAACCACTAACATTTACCTATAAATACAAACAAACAAAAAATGTAAAAAGGATCTGCCGATGTTTATCTAAGGCATAGTTATTAAGTTCAATTAGTTATCTTTTTTTTTGTTCAATTAATTAATTAATTATGCTTTCTATAAAAGTATTATAAAAATAACAAATAAATTTTATAAAAATATTACACTCTAAAATGAAAAGCATAAAAATCACTACCAAATTACAGTAAAATATTCGATGTATAGTAATAAAAAATCACTACTCCGTTACAAAATATAAACAAAAGAGGATAAAAGAAAATTGATGTATTTGGACCAAATTTTAAATCAAATATATCAATTTTGTTTAAATCACTTTTGCTTATATTTTGTAACAGATCAAATTAAATTATAGGAGACATCACTACCGGTATATAACTATTGGTATATGTGTGTATATATTGATGGTTAATGTTAACGGTAGTTATATATCTATATACTAGCAGTTATATACTTTTTTTTTGAATGGCATCTAGTAGTTATATACTGATAGTGAAAAATTATATCTATATACTAGATGCTAACGTTATATACTAGTATTTCTAAAAAAAAGTTATATACTAGTAAGTATATAATTTGGTCTGACTTCTTAAAAAAAATATTTGGTCTGATAATCGAAGGCGTTAATGTTATATACTATCAGTATATAATTTTGTAACTGACTAAATTATAGAAAAAATCACTACCGTCTTATAGGAAAAATTAAAAGACGTTAATGTTAACGGTTGATATATTTGATATACAAGAATATGAGTTCGATTATCTCAAAAAGAAATGAGTTTAAAATCACATTTCTCCATTTTTCAATACTTAAGGTCTAAGTTTAACCGTTTGGCTCTTTAAACAAAAAAAAAGTTCAGAGATATAGCTAAATCATATCTTATATCAATTTAGTTTCTAAATCATCATCTTTTCTTGAATTTATTGCGTATAAAATTTGACAATTTAATCCTTTTTGAGCAAATTTAATCCTAAAATATAGAAAAATATGTCAAGTATTTAACATCTTAATAGTAATATTACTATCTCCGTTCCTTTTTAATTGTCACTTTTTAACATTTTATACAAACCAAGATAATCAATAAATTTTACTACTTTTGATTCAATAATTTATACTTTTACTATAATGACCTTATTCATTTAATATCTCATTTCATATATTTCTCTCTTCAGAATAAATAACTTAGGATAATATTAGTAAAACAACATTTAATGTTTCATTAAACTTTAAAAGTGACGGTTAAAATGAACAAAAAAATTTCTCCCAAAAAAAAAACACTTGAAAATTAACTGATGGACTAAATTGACAAATTTTATGTACTGCCCAACCCAACCTAACCTGAACAGTTTACTTTAATCTATAAAGAAGTGTGCATTGTTTTGTTTTATTGCTAACGCTGTGTGAAGTAAAAGTCATTTTATACGGTGAGTGCCAGTGGTGTAACAATTACCACGAAAGCGTGTACTACTGTATATAATTTTGTTGCGGCGGTGTCTACGTGTTAGGCACGTGCAAGTTGCAAGCGATAACTAATTAAACTATCTATAACTGCACCGTCATCGCCACGAATACCGTTTTCTTCGGATCTTCAAATCAAACCGCTTCTTTTTGAACCGGACGTCGTCGGAGACGGCACTGACGGTGGCACGCGACGGAATTCCGTAATGGCGTCAAGTAACCCTTCGCTTCGCCCTGAGATCGGACCCGACGGTCTCGCCAGAGAAGCTGCCGTCATCGGCTACACTGAGAGGGTTCTCTTTCTCTCTCTTTTCTCTCTTTTTCTTCGTCGATTCCATCATTACTTTGTTGATTCATTCTTTTTCTTCTTGTTTTGTTGCAGATCATCGAAGAGGAACAACTTCAATTGCATAAGTAACTTCTCTTCATTCAGTTTCTTCTGCAACATTATCACATTCTTTCAATTTACCTCTTTTTATTCTAATCTTCAAATCAAATTTCTTGTTCATATCAAGAATTATTCCTTTTGCCATTCTATGATTCTCTTTGCAATAACAACCAATCGTTTTAGGTCAATTACATTCATGAAGGATGAAAAAGAAATTGCATTTTTTATGCAATATAATATGATATCATATGAAAAAGAACTGGTAATAAGTTTACAGAAGGAAGTAGACTAAATGCTATGAGTTTTTGCATTTGTACTGAAAATGTTAGAATAATAAGGTGAATCGAATCAATTTTCCTCGTGCTGTGGGGGTAACACTCGTAATCCGTGTTTATGGGTAGATGCTCTTTTGTAGTATTGTTAGTAACTGGACGCAATCACCTTAATCTTTAATTTTTTGTTTTTATTATTATTATTATTATTATTATTATTATATCTACAGATACATTCAAGAAAACTATTCAAAAATTCGCAATGTGGAGCGTGAGCTTCAAAATCTCACGCTTGAGATGAAACTTACAGCTGGGCCCAAAAAATCAGGTTTGTGAGTATTATTGTTGCTCCTTCCTTCATAAGTTCAAAAAGGTTGTTATAGTGAAATGACTTTGCTTTTCTTTTATACATGGTACATTCTTTAAGCGCTTGAGCTTCTGAGAAAGAAAATAGAACATTCAACAGAGAAAATTCGTGCAGCCAAGCTAAAAGAAGAACAAGCCCGGAAGGTATTTATTATAATGTTCTGCAATTTTCTCCTGTTTTCATTATGTGAACATGTTAGTGGTTTTGGTGCTATATACTGCACTATGCCAGCAACACTACCTTCTTACTGTGTGACTTCAGATCTTTTCACTATCAGCTCAACTAAATTGCTGGAATAGATAAGATAATTTGGAAAATATTTGTTGATAAACTCATGCAATGATTGTTCAGTAGTGCTCAATGAATTGCTCAAACTGTTGATTTCTTTTCGCGTTGGTGTAAACAGTATGCATTTTCATTTTCATTGGCATGTTGCCCACATTTATCATTCATATTTACTGAATAAAGTTGGACAGTGCATCAGGATACATTCTTACTCAGTGATGATCACATTAATTGCTGATAACATTTTAAGCACATCAGTGATCAGTCTTAATAACTAAATGGAGGTTTTCTGTAATTTACATAAATAGCTTCCCCCTTCCCGCGTTACTTTATTTGTTAAACTAGGATTAATTTATTCAATAAAATAAGATCTCTGCATCATTATTTGTGTGAATAACAAATGAATTGATTTGTTATTCCTATTCCTTTATTTTTCGTTTGCTTTTTTCAGTCTTGTGTTCCCATTAAGAAGGTGAACACAAGATATCCATGTGGATGCAGTATAACTAAATACTCCCTATCTAGGGCATTATTTAAATTTGTGTTCCCATTAAGAAGGTGAACACAAGATATCCATGTGGATGCAGTATAACTAAATACTCCCTATCTAGAGCATTATTTCAATGAATGAGTCTGGAAGATTTGATACACAAAAATATCAATGAGTATTGTCAAATACCTTATAAAAAATAAGGGAAATGCTAACAAGTTTAACACATTGAAACATTGATAAGAAGTTTAAAGTAGAAATTTTATTTTGGGATTTGTGTATTCAACACATTGAAACATCAAAAAGCAACTTTTTTTACATGAAAGTTATCAATTGTTTCCATTTTTAAATCCTTGCTAAGGGCACTTGTTAGCAAGACCCAAAAAATAATTGATATCTTGAATGTTTGTGCTTCAGGTGTGGGAAGCAGCAGCAAAAGTAGTGAAGGAAGAGGAAGCAATAAAGCAGAAGCTATGTGAAGATTTGAGCAATTTGGTAAATTGGTTGTTGATTGAAGATATAATATACTACTTTTAAGCTGGTTGTTTGATACTATCAATCTTATATAGGTTCAAGAGAGCAGTCAGTCTCAGTTTGCACGGCTGGCAGAATTAAAAAGACGATTGGAAGCTTTGAATCCAAGCCACACAACAACTAATGCTAATCATGTATGTTTTTCTCACTATATTAAGCATTATTACATCTGTATAGTTACTGGTGGCTTCTAACCTGCGCACCTAATTTGGGGTATATGCTTGCTACCCTTACTGGGCACTGGAAACTTGTATGAGGAATGTTTGTAACTAGTAACTACCTGAGCTTCATCTATAAGACACCCAGCTAGGAAACTGATGATATTCCACTTAAGTATTCCTTTGTATAAGTTGATTATACTTTTAGACAATCATGTCAAATTTGCTTGGGTCTGTTAGATATATGTTGCTTGTCCAGTTATACCTATTCATGTTTCATACTATGCATGTTTTGTATTAGACCAGTAAATGTTAAAATCATGCACTTGAATTGTGTTAGGATGGGAGATCGGAAAGTTCTTCTCAGGAGAGTAAAACGCAAGATGGTTCCTCTGTTCCCAACGCAAGGGAATCAAGCGGGGGATCAGCTGCGAGTGTTACCGATCAAAGTAATGGTCAGAAAGTTGCAGTGACAGATAGACCTAATCAGCAACCTCCTAATGAAAGCGAAGGAAAAAGTAAAAAGAAAGTCAACTTCCAATTAAAAGGAAAGGGAATTGGTGCTGTGTCTAAGGGTAGATCTTCTGCTCCTGGCTGGACTGGTGCTGGCTTTGACGCTTGAATTGGGTAGATGGCAGGATCTGAATATAATGTTAGAAGATACTACTGTGCTGCTGCATACATTTTGGGTGAGAAGTCCATACTTTATGTACAAGGTATATCCTTCTGTCCTCCATCCGTGTTCAGTGTTAACTTGGAAATGTTGTCTTCCCTCAATTAGTCAATTGTATTATTTTCGTGACAGTCGGTTGACACAGAGTGATTAACCTTCTGACTTGGTTTTGAGAGCACTAATTTGTGAAGTCCTCTACTACGACATTCAGGCAAGAACATATCAATATGTTGAGTTGGATTCCCCTTGTGATTTTGCAAGCTGTCACGCATATGTTTTGATCTCATTGTTTTGAACTGATAAATATTGTGTTATCTTCTTCCATTTTGACTTTGCCCTTATGGTAATATTTGATGAAACAACGGTTGTTGCTTCAGAGAATTTGGATAGAGCCAATTGAGTTGTGAAGAAACTAATTTCGTGTTTTGATAGGAGAATGTAAAGTGAATAACAATTGTGTGATAGAATTCAATCAATGCAATCTTCATTGTTTACATATTCCTCTATACAGATATAGGGAGGATTTAAAAGTTAATTTAATTTTATATTCTTATAATCTTTAAATGTATCTTTTATGAATGAATGTAGTCCCTTTCATAAAAAAAAAGAAGGAATGTAGTCAATAAATATTTTTAATAATAACCTCTCAAAAAAATTATTTTTAATAATAAGTTTAAAATATTTTAAACTGATTTTCACTTATTTTTTTGGTTTCACGACTTTCACTTTTTCCCAGAAAAATATCTTCAACGAATCCCATCCCATAACACTCTCCATCTTTATTGATTGGAATTTCTATGAATCCCGCTAAATTTATGAGGCATGCCGATTTAGTGAAATTATTTTTAAAAATAATTGGACTCCTTTAAATTTTAATTAATAATTGAATATAAACTGAAAAGAATATTCTAGAGAATCTATTACTCGTTGTCCTCATCTTATGTTACACCACACGTAAGCTGCCTCCTCCTACAACGATCTTGCAGCCGAGTGGATCTTCCAAACCCATTCTCACTCTTTAGAAAATTGTTTTTTTTCACATATCCAATTGCTCTTCTACACTAGTAAAAGACCATTATACCCCAACGACAGTTAATTGTCGCTGACTCTTACGTTTGGAAGCCAGCAACAGATAACTGTTGTTGGGGGTATAAATGGTCTCTTATTAGTGTGGGAGAGCAATTGGGTACGTGAGAAAAGCAATTGTCCACTCTTTAAAGCATACATGTAGCATTGCTGGGTTCAGATTGAGAAAAAAATAAAAACATTTGGTAATTGCTGTTTAGCCCTTCAAAGCTGCTGGAAAAGTCCTCCAGTTATGGGAAGTTAGCTTCCGATGGAATAAACATATCGGAACGTAGGTTTCGATGGAAAAAAATTTCTACTAAATTTTCTAGGATCCTAGGCTTCGATGGACATTTAAGTTATTAACCAACCATACTTTTGATTTGAGGGATTGCACCTATCAGAAGTTAATAATAGTGCATTCTTTTACAGCTCAATGATTATCAGGCGAACCTTTTTGGTCATTATACTTCTTTAGTAAATACAGAAAGGAACTAGTTTGTCATTTATACTGGTACATTGTTGGAATTGTGAATATTTGAAATTCAATATGTGATGATCCTTCATAAAAAGTAAAAACCAGTATTCTTTTCATTTTTTTTTTATCCACAAAACTAATGTTCTTTGTTCCACCAAAATCAGAACGTTGAAACAACTATGACTATGAACCACTGCTCGAAATAGAGCTTATATGTTATGAAAATAAAGATAGATATGGGAAAGAAAAGAAAGCAATAATTTCATTCTGAAAAGTCCTAGAGTGTATTTGGATGAAATAATTTTAGAGGGTAATTCAAACTTTTCTACTTAAATTTTGTTGTTGGAATGATAAATTTAGATAGTTTTCAAAATAAATAAATTTTATGAAGTATATTGTCAGAGTTAAATTCAGATAATTGTAAATACCACATCAAAACTAAAAATTTGAAATTCCTTCATTAATCTATACGTGTGAATTTCAAATATGTCCTTATAATTCTTTCAAAATTTTTAAATTGGTCCCTAAGTTTAAAATTTTGTAAATTGGTCCCTATTTCGAAATTTCACAAAAAGCCCAATAAAGTTTAAGAATGAAAATTCTATTACTCTATCCAATTAAAAAAAAAAAAAGGAAATTCAACTGAAACATTTGAAATGCACTCTTAAAGAAATGTGGATAAAAAGTTAAATGTGTTAGTGAAAGAATTACTATTGTTCCAAAGTTTAAACCTTCAGGTAACAAATGCAAATTATTCTCATATCATATATGTCATATGCATGCATATATATATATATATATATATATATATATATATATATATATATATATATATATATATATATATATATATATATATATATATATATATATATATATATATATATATATATATATATATATATATGGAAAATAATGGTTATTTTCACAAGCAGAAATGATATTGAAACGAATATCAATGTCTTTAGAAGCTTTTTGTCATGAAGCTAAAATTGTAGGTAACTAAATTTTCATGGTTAGCTAGTTAGCATCATTGTATGATTGGAATGGAGTCTACCAAGAAGAAGAATAAGAAAACGACAACCGTACTCAAAATGGCTATGCAACACTGTCAAGTACTACTAAGCAGTGGTGGGACAAACCATTTATATCATCAAATCAAAAAATTTGCATTGCATTTCGTTCTCAGAAAAAATAAATCACTGCTTTCTTGCAATAAAGATTGTCAGGTACCAAGTACTGTATTAAATCTAAGTGACTTAAGTATCAGATTGAACCTGTAACCATAATACCCTTACTTTATAATAGCAGAGATTTAGAAAGAGTAGTTATTTAATAGTACATTTTAAACAGTGTTACTGGTTACAAATTAGGAAAAGTTGTTTCATAGAGTACACAATCTGTGCACTCCTTGAGAGTGGTTTGATAGCACAAGACTTGATGAATTTATGCCGCATTAAAGAGATTCTTCTCATGTATATTTCAAAAGAAAAATAAACTTGCTTCTTTATAAATTTTGTACCCATTTTAATATGATACTGATCTGTCCGGTAACGACGGATGAAGGCAACGGTGACGGTGCGGTGCTCTGGCACAATGGCGGTGCAGTCTTCACAGTGGAACGAAGGGTGCATACAGACACGTTAACACTCCAACGCTCAAGTCAATGTGGGAAATGAGGTTGAATGTGTAAAAGTGTGTGGGAAATGAATCGTACCTTGTGGTGACGCGTAATCACCCTTATAGGAGAAGGAGCGCTAACGAATTCCATGAAATGCCGCGCCTCATCAAGGAGCCATTGGAGGCCACGTGTACAGTGTAGGAAGACGGGGCGTGCTTCAATGCGGTTGCGTGCACGAGGACTAGAGTGTTCACTCAGGTCACAATGTCTTGTTCCGAGGGTTTTGGGTCCACGTGTCTTCATAGAATTGACTTTTTAACCGGTCCAGAACAGATACAGAGGAGTCACTAATGCACTCTATATAATCCACACTCTTGTCGATGGAAATTCAAATATGTTCTACAACTTAAAAATGAGTCCCTTGAATTCATATGATTCTCAACTAAAATGTATTGTTGAACAGAATGTATTGTTGCTATATAGAACGAGCCCTTATTTTCTCAAGGAATCTGACTAATACAGGATACACGTGAGTATGTGACCAAATTTTAGAAATTTCTTATTATTTTCATGTACTTGAGTTATGAAGTAAGAGAGATGGTGAAGCTTCAATATCGAAATGTAAACAAACATTTCAGCCCTTTGTTATTATAGTATCAGAATGTATCAAAATTTTAAATATGGCTTTAAGTGTTTCTTCTACTGGTAATTTATTGACTAAATTGACAAAATAAAACACATTTGATTATTAAATTAACTAATGAAAAATACATTGATGATGAAATGACTAATAATACATTCAAATATATTCTTGTAATTTTGGTAGAGACTATAGTAACAATGAAGGTATTGCTATCCCCGTGAAATGGTCCGTTTTCTTTTTTTTCCTAGTCATTTACATAGCCTCACAAATGCAGCTTACTTTTATTTTTTACATACATACATATATAAAAACACACACACACACACACACGTAAGAATGACTTTGTCTAATATCCATAAATAAAATGGTCTTATACCATGCACAAATGTCTTTTTTACAATTGAATCAATAAATTATATCATATCTCATTAAATTTAATACTAGTTGGATTCATTGATCTAATGATGAAAACTAACTTGTGGATGATACAAGACATATCTCACTTGTGCACCATATAATTGGTCTATAAGAATACACTCATAATTTTAAAATGTGACCCACATGTCCAGTGCTGAAGTTATTTAAGATTGAAGGATTTATAAGTTGCATTTTCCTATTCAAGGTAGTTCAATATTAACATGTCTCTTACACATTTATAAGTTACATTATTCAACAAAACTTGAATAGTTTGCCAATACATAGTACTACTGTTGCACTTTATCTTTCAAAATACTTTAAAAGATTCCTCCCTACCCATGGAAAAACCACTTTTTTTTTGCATGGTGTACTGACCTAAAGTATTGATAAATTAATTGAATTTTCCCTTTTCCCTTAACAAAAAGATTGGTCATGGCACTTTTTTCATGTTAAGAAAAAGTGAAAATGTATGTCAGCTTTCTCTGTGTGAGCCTTTTCTCCTAATCAATAACACAATAATTGAATGCATAAAACATCACCTCAACAAAGTCCAGTTGTTGTAGTGAAAATAATTGATATGAATTCAGTGCCAAAACGTTGAAGGACACACAGAAACAAACAGATCTATAAACCAACCATGTGTTACTCTCCAAACAGCAAAACATTAAATTCGACACAGCCAGCCATCTCCAGTCTCAATCTTTTTACATGTTTCCACCATTTATGAAATACAGTATCAGATATACTTAACTATTTATTGTATTGCTGTTTTGAATTTCCCGCTAATTTTGTTTTTTGGTATAGTAACAGTATCAACTACCACATCAATGTTACAAGCAGAAATTTATAGATTCATAGGATATAGGTAGTATTCATAATTGTCTGCAATAATTAATTCTCGCCCAATTTTGTCATTTACTCCAAGTTTAGAACCAATGCTACTTTAAAATTGTAGCACTTTCTAAACAAAAATGAAATTACTTTGGAAGTTTATGTTAGTGATCAAGAGTAATTGCAAGACATTGTTTAATGTGCACAAGCAAGATAATCGTGCATAATGTTCAAGTTTGTTTTTCACCAATGAATCACTAAATCACATCATTTTTCATCAAGAATTCGAATTTGGTTCTCCCATACAATTAGTTTTTAGATGATGTTCATTAACCATTTGAGCTCAATTAATCAAAGATAGTTGAAATCTTTGCTCGTCTACATTTTTTTTGAAGTGCAAGTAAACAATATTAATTAAAGAGGAAGTCCTCAACATTAACATGAAAGTTATAAAGTTAATTTTTTTCAATCAAAAGAGAAAGTAAAAGTGATTTTTTTCTTTACTAAAATTGTTTTCACGACCAAAAGTAAAAGAAAAAGGGGTCATGTTCTGGCTTGGTTTCATTCAACACATCCTCTTAGTACCAACAAAAGGAAAGGGGGCTGTAAAGAAAAACAAACAAAAGGGAAAAAGCTCGCATTGAAATGCACGTTTTCATGCAAAATCACCTTTTTTTTATATGAAATCATGCAAAATCGCATTTTAAAATATAATTCAACAAACTAACGTTGATCTCTCCCAAATTTCCATGCAAAAACTAGATGGTATATGATTCTTTCTACGCATATAATAATGCACTTTTTCTCCTGGTTCAAAAAGCTACGTATTACGTATCTCTTCATAATCTTTGGAGTTATCTAATTTTGAAGACTGTAGGTACGAGAAACTGAGCCGCATACCAAGTTTTATAAACTAACCATTACATAATTCTTAGCATGTTGACTCAAATATTTGAACACGTCTTTTGATACACACAAAAAAGAAAAGATTAAGAAAACAAAATAATTTTTTAAATAATTATATGAAGTGAAGTTTTTTAGTGTGGTAAATTAATGTGTCTAAACATTTGTGTTCAGACAAGAATTATTCTACTTATTTTATTTCTGGTGTTCAAAAATAAAAAATGCCTTAATTATAAAAAAGAAAATGCTAACAAGTGCACCAGGACACTCTTTAAAAATTATAAAAGAAGATATTACTTTGGTACCCATACCAAACCCCAATATGGCGATTAAACATGGAAAAGTTAGTACCATGACTCTCTAAAGAAAAAAAAAATTGAGTTTGATTTTTAGTCACCTTTTTACAAGTAATTCAATCCCGTATAAAAAAAAATAGATAAGGATGTTCATTTGCCTATTCAATGATTAATTTCATAATGGATCAAAAGGGCCTAAGCCGTTGACATATCTTGCGACTTCTAATAGGAACAAGTGTTTGTTTCATGGTTGTAAAAGTTATTCCGAGGAATGTGAATGTTACAAAGATGGATTTTTGTGTTTGATACAAAGTTAAAAAAATAATTCTTGGGTATATCGCATTTTCAAGAATAAAACAACTTTCACTTTCCCATAATTTTATCCAATAAAATGAGTGGGAATAAAACATTTTCATGAAGGTGAAGACAAAATTTAAGTAACCACTGAATAACATCCAAATAAGAAGAATTTAATATAAATCAAACAATTTTTTTAAAAAAGTACCCAAAATTAAGATTCTCATTCTTATTTTACGGGAAAGTTATTCCTAGGCATAATTTTTTCATCCACGAAACAAATGCACCCTAAAGACAAAAATTACAGAGTTAGAAAAAAAATCATATCAAACAGATAATTTTAAAAAAATATTAATGCAAAAGATAATAGTTTTAGCTAGGTTTCGTTTTGGTCCCTTAAATCAGTTTTATTTTATTTTGGTCACTTAAATTACAAACGTTATACAATTTGGTCACTTAAGTTTTTTCATTTAATTTTGATACCTTTATGAACGTTTAACATTTTGGTCCTCAATATGAAGAACAAAAGTGTTTATATTTTGTAATTTAAATAATCAGAATATCTATCATTTGTAAATTAAGTGATCAAAATGAAACGAAATAAACTTAAGGGGTGAAATTGTTTGGCGTTTGCAATTTATGAGATCAAAATGAAACGAAATAAACTTAAGGGACCAAATAAAAACTTAAAATTAGCTTAAGGGACCAAAATATAATTTGTCCTTTTTTTTGTCAATAATTTGTCCTTTTTTTATATACCAAATAACAGGAACGGTTATATCTTAAGACTTTTTTTTTTAGGCATAACAAAATTATAATAAATTAAAACAAAGAGATACAGAGACTGGAGGGACATAAAACCTGACACAGGAGTAACCCAAACGGGAGTACATCTTGATAAAAACAGCTCAAGTGGATCAGCCCTAAACTATCCTAACAAATATTCACTTATTACGAGCGCAATCCAGCGAACCCGTGTACGGGCGCGAAACCAAGTTACAAAAAATATAACAAGTGAACATTTGCGAAGAACATTAGGGTTTTAAAATTGACGAATGGATCAACCGCTAACATGATATCAAAATCCAAGTGTCAGCAACTCCTTGAACGCAGCAGCAAGCATAAAAGTTCTTTCGAGCATAAGAGTACCAGAGTGAAGGCAGACATAATGCCTTGAAGCCTATGGATCTCAACCGATCCGGAACATCAGAGAATCAAATGTCATCCCACCAAACACAACCAATTTCACGCGTAAAAACTCATATCGAGAGATGAGTCCAAAACGCTATAGAAACCACAAACCCTTTCGGATTAACAGAACCAGACCCTTTCATGTTTTTGAAACACACAAACCTTTTCGGGTTATTGAAAAAGAACCACTGCAATGAGTCTCTAGTTTGTGGCCACCACAATCTCTGATCTTCTAATAGAAGGAGAAAAAAAACACAAAAACACACACGAGAACAAAAACAAACACATAAACACAAAAGTAAACCGCCTCCAAAACAACACAGTCCAGCAGCAGCAAAGAAACCTCCACAAAGCTTCACTGTGGCGCTTGGAAAAACGAAGGCGGCGGCTGACAAAAAAACCCTAAACCTTCCGGAGATCCCGACGACACGGTGGTGGAGGGTAAACGACGGATAGTGGTGGTGAAGAGGTTGTTTCTTCTTCACTCTCTCTTAAGACTTAGTTTCTGCCGACATCCAATATAATATTGGTTCGGTGGAACCGTTGAATTTGGGATTTGATTGCCTCTAGTTTACGGTGAGTATTCATTTAAGGGAAAATGAAAATTTATAAGGGTACTCCCTTCGTCCTTTTTATAGGGTATTTTACAAAAATCACATATATTAAGAAAAGTTGTTGGAGTAATAAATTTGTTTTAAATGTGTGTGACTATTACTATATTACCCTTATTTAAATATATATTTAATGTTAACTTTTTATATACCAAAACAAATTGGTAGTATTAATAAAAGGTATATTTGGAAAAAGAGTAATCAATGCATCTATGAATTTTTGTATAATCTTATATTTATGGACAAGACTTTTTTGTAAACTACTTCTATAAAAAGAGACAGAAGGAGTAATAGATTGAGAAATTAATACTCCCTCCGTCCCCATGTATATAAGCACTCATTTGACTAAAAATTTGTCCCTATATATAAGTCATTTTTCAAATTACTAGATGCATTTATTAATTTTTTTTCCTAAACATACCTCTAATTAATACTAACTTGTCTTGAAATATGAAAAGTTAAATTTAATACACATACAAACAAAAGATAATTTGATCCTCCCTCCGTCCCTTTTTATAGGAGTAGTTTACAAAAATCACGTGCATTAAGAAAAGTTGTTGGAGTAATAAAGTTGTCTCAAATGTGTGTGACTATTACTAGATTACCCTTAATTAAATATATATTTAATGTTAACTTTTCAAATACCAAAACAAATTTATAGTATTTATAAGGGGTATATTTGGAAAAAGAATAATCAATGCATCTAGGAATTTGTATATGATCTTATATTTAGGGACAAAACTTTTTTGTAAACTACTCCTATAAAAAGGAGACGGATGGAGTAATATTAACACTCAAAATTGACACATTAATTGCACTAACAACTTTTCTTAAGAAATATGAAAATGACAAAGAGAGCTTATGTATAAGGATTAGGGACTGAGGGAGTAGTTAGTAATTTTTTTTTTTAGAGGAATAGTTAGTAAATCTTAACAATCCATTTAAATAAAATGACATTTCCGTTTAAATAATAAACTAACACAAGTTAATTTAGTAAAAGAAATTAACACAAGTTAAGAACGTGTGAATCATTCTTTTATTTTAACTAAAAAGAGAAGAATTTTAGAACAAATTATGGCACTAGAACTGAAAATAAAATAGAAACAGAATTCATTAACTTTGATGAATCACCTCAAATTACAAATCAAAAACTGTACACAAGAAAAAGATAAGTAGGATAATAACACTTAGAAAGACATGGTAATTATGTTGGCCATGGATTCCGCTGCAAAATCTTAAGTATTAAAATAAACCACGTGTAACATTTCATAGTACACACTGAGGGACCCACCATCCAAACACAACCTCCATGGAAGATGGATCCATACACACGATGACCATGAACATGTAGCATCTCATCACGTGAACTCTATCCCCATGTGACAACCTCTGTTTCATGTCTCCCCGTTTCCCACTATCACCATCACCAAAACGACGCTCTCTTATCTCTCAAGTGCCGACATCTTTGATCAAAGACATGTTTAATATTCCACACATATGTAAGACATCAACACATATGATTATGTTCAAATAGTTCATTTTCTTAAATCATTACTAGTGTCGTGTTCAATGCTAGTGTTTGACAACTTCCTATACGTACGGACTCACCATAACGGTTAACGTTTCATTCACCAACATATCCAACACCTTCCCTTCAATTTCTGCGACCAACTTTTCACCTTCTTCTTCTTCCTTAACCTTATCCATCACCTCCTTCATCTCTATCAACCCATCAATGTCTTCCAAAACCTCACATTTCGCACGTGGGAAACTCCGAACTCTTTTCCACACTGTATCCAACAACAACCCATGATAACACTTAGGCCTAATAAGAATTTCCGACAACACTTCATCGACTAAATCAAACAGTAATCTACGGTTACAATGTGGACCCAGATGATTCTTCTGCGTAAAGTTGCTATCTTTAGATGTTGGGTAGAGCTCAAGACGGTGAAAAATTGATGGGTCTAATGGATGTGTTGAAGAGAACCATTGAAAATGTTGAAGGTTGGTTACTGTTGCTCTGTGTATTCCAGAACGGCTTAGAATCGTTGTTATGTATTGATATTCTGATCCTTCATTCTCAGCTCCGGTGACTGCGGCGGAACCGTTGGATTTTGATTCATCGTTGGTGGTTCCTCGGGTGGCGAGTGTGTACTTGTGGCACGAAAAACTAAATAACTGTGACATGTTTTTTGCTTCTTGGACATCATCATTGACCTGTGTTTGATTTTTTTACAAGCAACTTTTAATCCAAAATATTCAAAAAAATGGGAAGATAAAAACATAAAAAAAAAACTATATATTTTTTTCCTGGCAGGAAAAAAGTGAAGATTGAAATAATTGGTACCTGTTTTTGATGAATTTTTGTAGCTGGAAGAGAAGGGTGTGTTTTGAGATGGAGAAGATTTGGGACATTGTTGTTAGAAATTGGATGAGTCCTCTTGCTATTGGTTTTGATATCATTAGCTCTAGTTGTTATGAACGATTCTTCTTGCTTGTTTCTGATTGATGATGATTTTTGTGGAGGCTTGTTTCTGTTTATCCGTGGACTCAAATTCCCATGTGCTGTTTTCTTGCATTTTGGGAAAGATTTTATGTCCTCCTTCTCTGACATTGCTTGTGTTTTTGGCTTTGTTGAAACTCTTGAAACTTGTGCTTCAATGTTGACTACAGGTGGTGGTGATGATTGTTTTAGTACTTGATGTGTATTTTGGTCTCTTGGAGTAGTAGTTGGTGAATGTTTATGGTTGTTATCATTGAATCTGCTGAGTCTTGGGGAATGAGATGTGTTTGTTGAGTTTTTTCCTTGGTTTGATTCAACTAATGGTTTCATTGATGGTTTAAGAGCTTTCTTGAATTTGATTTGAGCAACAAAATCTTCTTTTACTTTTTCTTGTTCTCTGTTTTTCACTGTGTTGGTGATGTCAATACCAACTTTTCTACTCATACTCTCTTTAACCTGTTTAACAATTTGCCTTGCATAGTGACTTGGACTTTTGCCATTGCTGTTATCATCAAAAAATTTCCTTTTTGAAAATGAAGACCTACGAGTCTCCAAATCCTCACTGAGATTCATGTTCTCTTTGTTGATTTGTAGAGATAATCTATGCTCAACATATGATGTTCTTTCTGAGGACAATGTTGGAGTTTTGATGACACTGTCTGTGCTGTGTCTGTGTTTCATTATTTTGATGTCTTGCTTTGGTCTATTTTGGTAATGGCTTTGTCTTTTTGGAGTGGAGAAAGATGAAGAAGATGAGGAAGAAGGGGAATTTGCATCAGGAAGAAGATCAAGACCCATTAATCTTGCAACCAAAGTTGGTGTCTTTGTACCTGGAGAGCATAGATCATTGAAACTTCCTCCTTTAGTTTTGATTCTTATGTTCTTCTGTATTATCAACAAAACAAAAAAAATACTAGTTAAGTCACCAAAATCATCACTATTACTATTAATTACTGTGACAAAGTCCAAGTTAATAAATAAACTTACTGGGATTTTGAAACTATCTTGTTTTGAGATGGATGAGAGTGTACCATCTTCTGATTCCAAGCTATTCCTAGGTGCTTCAGCTCCTGAGTTATACAAAACCATGAAACAAATATTATTCTAAGAGTAAGAAAACATAGTAGTAGTTAAAATAGAGAATATAGAGAGAAAAAATGAGGTACCTTTGGGGAGAGATTGTATGGGAGAAAAAGAGTTGAAAGATGATTGTTGTTGTTGTTGGTTAATGGAAAGGTGAAAGGGATGAAAATCAAAGGCTTGAAAGACAGCACACATGCAACCAGAAGGGATATCTGTTTCAACAGCTTCTCTTCTCTTGGAGTTGGAGGATCTTCTTCTTCCACCCCAATACCAATCCTTGCCCATAATTGGTAAACTAGTGAATATGAAAGAAGTTTGAAAACAAGAAGTGATATTGAAAAAGGTTGTTAAAGTGGGAAAATCAGAATGAAAATGACATGTATTTGAGACCACACAAGAGAGAGAGTGTATTTGAGAGGAAAATATGAAAAAGATTGTTGATATATAAATGATGATAAGGAGTGAAGAAGCGAAAAAAGCGGATCCTTGAAGCCACAAACGGTCATATTTGATGTAAGGAATTAAAGGACAGTTGAATTTTGTGATGATGTAATGTAATGTAATGCCACTCTTTTATCTTTTATCTTTTTCCTTTTTATTTTATTTTTATTTAGTTAAATATTGTAAACTTTTGAAAAGAGAATATTACCTCTCTTTTTTCTCTCTCTCAAATCCTATCTCTTTTTGCACTCACTCCCAAGCCTGCTAGGTGCAAACCAAAATCAGAGAAAACCAACCCTGCAGCTCATTGGGAACTGAGATGAGTAATGGAATTAAGAAATCATGAGCGAGCATGGTGACGATGTGACCACGCACCTCTAGCTCACTCACTTTCTGCTCCTTTTTTTTAATGTATGTCGAGTATTATATATCTACAAATTTTCTTTGACGAAGATAATCATATTAGATCAATATGTATTACTCCGTCCCAAAATATAAGTAAAAATGAGTCAACATAAGTTGATATATTTGGTACAAATTTTGAACCAAATACATTAACTTTTGTTGACCAATTTTTGCTTATATTTTAGGACGGAGGGAGTATTTTTTTTATCAAGATTTGAATTATAGTTTGCTAAGTTGTGGAAGTCTAACACTTCGACTAGATCCAATCCTATGAAGTTCGGATACGTGATATGGGCAGCGGCGGATCTTCTCAAGAGCCCATGGTAGCCATGGCTCCCCCAGATTTAGTATAAATACTATATTAGGCATAAATTGTAAGGTAGTTCGCGAGTGTCGCAGTGAAAAGTGAAGGTGTTTTGCAACAAGAGGTCGTGGGTTCGATTCACTCTATCTCCTTTTTCAGCATATGTTTTTATTTTTATTGACAAAAGATGTCCTAGTAGGACTTGAACCATTGCTCTTAAGGTAGTATTAAGTCTTGCGAACCGTTGCACCATATAAAAATTTATGCTTATTCTATGAAACAAATTATATATATATGATACAAATATTTGGCACCCCCAACATTTTTAGTCAAGATCCGCCACTAGATACGGGTGTGGGTACGATACGATATGGGTGCGCGGATATGCAGAATTTTTAAAATTTAGAATACGATACGGTTAAGATACGTTAACAAAATTTTTATACTAAAACTTATATGCATGTAAAATACTTTAAGAAAACTAGCATTCATTACTCTTCATTATTATATTACTCTCTCCGTCCCTATTTATAGGAGTAGTTTACAAAAAAATTTTGTCCCTAAATATAAGATCATATACAAATTCCTAGATGCATTGATTACTCTTTTTCCAAATACACCCCTTATTAATACTATCAATTTGTCTTGGTATATGAAAAGTTAATATTAAATATATACTTACTTAAGGGTAATCTAGTAATAGTCACATCAATTTGAGACAACTTTATTACTCCAACAACTTTTCTTAATACACGTGATTTTTGTAAACTACTCCTATAAAAAGGGACGGAGGGAGTATTATTATTATAAAAGTCACAATTTTTTAAAAATAATACATGTGATCAAAATAAAAAATGTAAAGTTTTCTTATAAAATTGAATCATATACATTTCTACTGAATTTTTACAACATTGTCTCACATTTTTACTCTTCATCTATATGATATGTGTAATATCCCGCTCAGACGTAACTTTTATCGTTATTAGAAGAATTAAGAGAGAGTAGTGGCAAAGTTGTAAATATGAGAGAAATGGGTATATAAGGAGATAAGTATGAAAATTATTCATTTTCACCATTCCTTTCTCTCACTAAAAACAATCAGATTTTTCTCTCCCTCTCTCTCTAAGAAATCGGTCAGCATCAGCAGCTGTAGGATATCAGTTTCCTTCTCTAATTTCTTGAGTTGAAAGCAAGCAAGCTTTTGAGGATAGTTGAAGCAAGAAGAAGCATAAGGAAAGAGCAAGACAAGCTAGGGTTTTGGTAAAGGAAAGCTGTCAAGAATCAGCACAATACTAAGTGAGTTCCATAGAGTAGCAGTACCTTTGTGGGTTTAATTGTGTGAGGATTATAATTGAAATTTCTAAGTTATTAGGAAAGAAAATTAGTTTTCCCCTATTATGATTTTATGCTTGATCCCGTTTAATCCTCAAGCACAGTACATTTTAGAGTTTCAAACTGAGTCCCTGGCATGTTTTTAATGATCATTGAGCAGTGCGGTATCAAGTTTTAAGATTAAAACATGTTTTTCAAAAAATCTGTGTTCTGCTACAGTCGCAGAGCGACGCCATGGTCGCAAAGCGAAGTAGTCAGAAGCTGAGTTCGCAGAGCAAAGCTTTCAGACGCTCTGCGAAGCTTCAGAAGCTGACTTCAGAGTCTGAAGGTTTAGACGCAGGTGATCGCAGAGCGACACTCAGGTCGCAAAGCGAACTAGCCTGCCAGAGTCTGAAGGTTCAGACGCAGGATTTCGCAGAGCGAAGTCAGGAGATCGCAGAGCGAACTTGCCCAGAATGACATTTTATTTTCAAACAACTGTACCATACCAATGATCTTTGATATGCTTTGGGGTAGGGTTATACATGAACCTTCAAGGATTAAACTGGGACAAGGATAGATATCATACAGAGAGATGGGTATTTAATCCATAAGTTATCAAGTAGTTAAGGGGTTAGTTTTCAGGGCTCCCTTAACTAAGCAAATTAGTATGTACTCATTAAGCGTACAAATACGAGGAATTTTATTATTATTATTATTCAAGGCCTCAGATAGGCATAAGGGGTTTAGATACCTAACATGATTTAAGTGGCTTATGAGAACGATAAGCTTAGAACCTTATATTATAGGTTAAGTAACACATGATTATTTATGTAATAAATGCATCAGATATGCATAAATTCAGATAATGCATCAGATATGCATAATTTCAGACAATGCATCAGATATGCATATGTTCTGAAAGGTGTATCAGATATACACATACAAGATAAGTTATGTATCAGATATACATAACGATAAGAGGAGTCCGGTGATTAGCCTCAGATAGGAATTTTCATCGGTTATCAGAGGAATGTGCTTCGGGGTTACTCCACTCGGGGGCATTCCATAAAATAAACTCAGATAATATTGTTTGTTACACGCTAACATCTAACATGTATGTTCAGTTTATACTATTTATGTTATCAGGCATTATATACCTCAGATAGGTATCAGGTGGTGATCATAGGAGTCCCCTCGATCACTAAGTTATCAGGACATAGTCTAAGTTATCATAGCTATACCGTTATCAGATAAAACTCTTTATGGGAAAGATTAAAGCTTGTCGATCATAGGATCCCCGAGATTGCCAAAGTAGGCATGGCGACCCTAGGTTCCCCGAGGTTGCCAACGGTAGGTTGGACTGGAGCTCACTGAGACATTATGTCTCATCCCATTCCTTCTGATGCAGGTTCACAGGTTGCACGCAGCAAGGGTAAGGAGAAAGCTATGGATTGAGCATGCCGGTTTTCCTGATGTTTCAGTATTTGTTTTCAGATGTTGTATTATGATGTATATTATTAGAAAAGGATATGTATAAACACTTGGATGTATTATTACTATGTGATGTAATATTATGAAAGTTTGTATTATTACTATGTGATGTAATATTATGAGATAACTTTCAGTATTGTAAATTAATGTATCCAGTACGAAATTTTAATACTCGTATAAGATCCTAGACAATCTTTATATGGGTGTTACAATATGTATCTTTGAAGTATCTTATAAGTATCATTGTGTATCTGTGGAGTATCTTATAAGTATCTGATCAAATATTTTTTAAAAATTAAAATAATTAATTCTAATACTTCGTGGATACGTATCCGCGAGTATCTGTAAAATATTGATATCTGATACGTATCCGATATGAGTACATCTTCATTTTGGAGTATTCATGCCTCATAGATCCAATCTCAATTGATTTCAACTCTCTTAGCTTGTTTGGATACGCGTATTTGTTGACATGATGGTGACAACTTCAAACTTGTACATAATCGCGCGTTAATGTGTTTAGCATCATGCATGATTCCAAACAGGGCATTAATTTATATCCTAATCATAAGTACTTAGTCACCTGAGAGTTCGTAATATAATAAAACAACAATCTGAAGTGATTCATAAAATATACTTATATTTTTACGGGTCGTAAAACATCTTATTAATTAGGATAATAATACAAGGTAATATATTTGGATCCGTGATATTGCTATGACCAAAAACCTATTATACTATGTAATTGTAAACGTCCCTAATAGACTACAATATATTTGATAGTACATATAACCCTGTGTGCATGAGGCAACCACTCAATCTCTCAGACTAAGAGCAAGTTTATAACTTTCAGATATCTTGATTTCTATTTCTATATTGACCTTTGGATCCTTCGAATTTAATGTTTCAAATACAAGAAAGAGACATTTGATAATTATAACCGGGTTGTGTTTTTTTCCTTCCGTTTTTTCGGGTCATCCTGCCAAATTATATATGGACCATATCACTTCTTGTTCAAAATTTGATTTGAAAATACGAATGCTTTTGTTATGAATGTGAAATCATTAATTAGGTTTGACATCTTTTTTGGGTCATATGTTGGTCTCACATTGAGTACAAGTAAGTTCAATGTGGTACTTAAATTATAAGACTCTCTAATCTAATGGATTAATATTTTAGATGGGTTTCTTTTAATAGACTTAAATCATAGCTCATAATAATTGGTTTTCTTGTTGAGAGTTTGATTATGAAAAATACTATCTATAGGTTGAGTGAATCCACCAAAGAAAATGAACTACCACTAAGTCCGTTATAATAGAGTGAACATTGGCTTAAAATAGAGTGAAAGTTGACCTTTATAACGTGCACAAGTAAAATAGTCGTGTACTATGCACAAGTGCTTTTTTTATCATTGAATAAAAAAGTCACAACACATTTTATTTAATTTAAAAGTGAGATTTTTTTATCCAATGATGGAAACTAACTTGTGTATAATGTAAGACTTATCTCACTTGTGCATCGTAGAATTGTCAAAGTTGAAAGTGAAAGGTGAATGAGAGAAAGAAATGATCAAAGAGAGAGAGATAAGACATAGTCAATTGGTTTTGGCGGAATAATGGTAGGTAGAGAATCTCTCCTCTTATGTGAGTTATTTTTGTTTGATTGAGGAAGGTTTATTAATATTATTATACTGTGTTTGGATAAGGAACTTAATTAAGTGTTTATAGTATAAATATTTATCATAAATTGTTTGAAGTAAGTGTTTATAAGTTTTCAAATAACGAAAGATATAATTAAGTGCTTAAGCCAACAAGGACAATCAAACACAAAAGATTAGTCTATAAATTAAGAGAGTGTCATGACTTAAGTATTACATTGAGTTTTCTTATTTAAATAAAGTGTGATTTATAAGAGTCAACATCCCTAACAACTTTTAAGAGTTAAGAGTTTTCTAAAATCATACTAACTTTGACAAAAAAAATTAGGTGGGGTCTTTTCTACAATATTAATGCATTAATCAGAGTCATATATATAACATATGATATTTTGACACACTAAAATTCCAATATGAATTTTTTTTCATCCATTTTTGCTTTTTGCATTTTAATCCCAAATTAACAGAGCATCACTTTTTAAAATGTAAAAGCCAATTTTTTATTTTTTTTTTAAAATGAAAACAATACACAACGTTTTATATATATTAGTGTGCCATGACCCACTGGTAAAAAAGAAACTAACGAAGACCTAATAATCAATGTAAATTCATAATGTTTTCTGCTCTAGCATCAGAGCAAGGATTTGACTGGCTCCTAATTTTTGCCAGAGCATTGATATCAGAAATTACTCTCTGATTCATTCACCCACTCATTTTAAGCTACTTCTACAATATAATCTATGCACCATTCATTTTTACAATATACCTAACAAAATGCAATACCATTCAATGTCATTGTGAATTTCTAGATGGATCAAATCACCTCAGTTTCCTTCAGTCTGCCCCAATCCAATTGAGTTACAACCATAATTCAAATCTACATTACCCCATGTGTTCAACTTAAAATGAGTCATGCATTAATAATATACATATCACAGTATGAAGAACACCACGTGGTCACAAATTTTCTGCTAGGTTGGTGACAGTGGTAACTCTGCTAGCTGAAAAAATTACCCACTACTCATAGTCAGGCCCTATAAAAGTTAAGTTAATTATAACGTTGCTTAGATTTTGGATGACCATATTACTGCATCTCTGCATGGTAGTAAGTATTGTAAATTTTGTAATCATGGTGTCAAATAAAAGGGACCAGATATAGCTTTCAAGTGTTCCCTATTACCTATATAGATTCGAATTTAGTTTTTTTTATATAATTCTCTCATTGTTTGTTGGTTAGTTCAATATACTACTAGTGGCTGTCTTTTAAAACTTGTCTCCTTTGTTTTAGTGTGGTCCCAATAATCTGCGTTCAATATTAATTAGCTGCAAATTTATCATATTTATTTTTAAAAAAGAACCTTATATATTCAACTATGTGTATGTTTAATACTCACGGATTCACAGTATAACACAAGCTAAACACCATAACTTCTAAAAATCACTGTGGAAGAATTCTATATTCAAGACGATAGCTGTCTACCACTCGGATTGAAATTGACTGTATTCGGCGATTTGCAGTATCCACACGTTCACGTATGTGTGTATGGCCGTTCGAATAAGATCAGACAATCCTGATTTAAGATTAGTACTTTTGGAATTATGAAATAAGAATTAAATTAGCTTTCACCCTACTATTCGATCAAAATTAGACGACCACCGGTGTCATGAGTGTTTAACTTTGTGAAAAAGTAGATTGCATCAAATTTAATTTCCTTCCACTCAACGAAATGCATCGATATCAATATACTTAATCATTCATAGAAATATCTTGTGAATAAATTTATTAGATTTTTATATTGAGTCTAACTCAACTTTACAAAATCCGTTTATAAGATAATTTTATAAAGAAATGACAGACACTTTTATAAAGTCATTTGAGGTTTTATCTCTATATTCTATATGACACTATATGTGACAAATATGTCGTTTTATTTGAGGTCTTTCTCTAGACTCTAGATTCTAAAGTCATTCGAGGATTTTTCCAAGAATTTTCACCATCCTGATAATATGTATGTTTGATTTAGGATTATTGAAAAAGACAAATATGTCATTTTAGTTATAAATTTCTCAAATGGTTTTATCGAAGGCCAAGATATTTTATGACACTATCATGTGATACTGTAGAAACTAATTAATCCTCTATGGAACAATAGGACCCCGTGTGTCTCATCTTTAACTTACCAAACTTGGTTTCTACAATTTCAAATAATTGAATGTGGGATGGTGATACTGATTGACATACATGACCATGCATTTGTTTAATTTCAATCAATCTCAAAATTCAAACAATGTTCCTATTTTGAAAGCTCTACTTTGTTATCCGTTACATGGATTTGCATCTTGCATTATGAAACATGAACGTTCTGTTTATTATTATTATAACAAATAATAAATACTATTTTTAATTGATCACATGAGGTTATCTGTTGAGCTAGATTCAGTTGCTGGCTGCGCAAAACTTTGTAGATTCGCCCTTACATCATTCCTGACCCTCGTACACTTCAGCTCCATATTTTATTATTTAATGTGAATCACACAGATAGAGAGAACAATGCTTCAAAATTTGAAGTGATAGAGGGATTTGAAAAATACTGCTTCCTTTGGCTCTATTTATAAGAGAAGGTTGAGTCAACAAAAGTTGATGTATTTGATTAAAAATTCAGTTCAAATACATCAATTTTTGTCGATCAAACTTTTTCTTATAAATAAGACCGGAGAGAGTAATATATATTTTCATATTAACCAGGAACCATACGATGTATTCATTCATTCATTCATTCATTCATTTTCTTATAAATAAATTCTTACATGATCACAACTATTTGAACACTCTCTAGGCACACACATTTGAAAAAAGAAGAAAAAAAGAATTAAATAATGTGTATTTTTAAAATAACTAAATGATATATACATTTTGTGTGAATGTGCCTAGATGATGTATTTAAAATATGAGTATTGATATTTGAACAACCATTTGAAATAACTTTTGTGACAATTTCTTTTTTCTCTTTTTATTGATAAACAATAGAGAAAGAAAAATGAATAGAGATAATAAGAACATAATATCATTTCTCCTAAATTATTGTGACATACAAGTATTTTGCTTCCTTGTATTATTTTTCCTATTCTAATATAATATCTTTTGTTCTTTTTTTGAGCCCTTTGAGATTTACATTTTGAAATGACGAGTGAAGCCAAAAAAGACAAAGGGTATCTAGCTACATACATAAAAAAAATAATTAGCACCTCTACTTGAAGGAGCTGTTAGATTCCTACGTGACAAGATATAGTAAAAGGAGCGTATGTTGTAGCCATACAACTTAAATTAAAAGCTAGGTAGGGTCCTAATGGGCACAACATGACATATTTTGAAGCATATTACATTTACATATAGCACAAAATTTTTTCATAGAGAATATATATGTCTCATAGTACTGTCGGGGTATATATAAAAGGTTATGCTTTAAATTTTGAAAACATCCATTATTATTTTTTTGGTATGAAAAAACATTCATTATTGAGTATGGGAAGGAACTGAAATGAAATAATGTCTATGGTCGACCCCATTTCTTTGTTTTTGATCCAAAAAATAATAAGAGACAGAGGAATGGAGCACACATATGCATACATTTAGAGGCAATCAATTTACCCTTTACTGTGTAGGCCTGATTGGGATGAAGAAACTTGGTACATTTTGTGATGATGTCAAGCACAGAGTCAAAAATATTGTAAATGACCTGAACTGGAGACAAATTTCACTTTTGTTTTTTATTCACGTTTGAGTTAGTTTACTTAATTTTTCCAAAAAAAGAAGATGAGCTTACTTAGCAAAAAAAAATGTATATATAGTTAACTATTGACCTTTAAAAAAAACAATCTTACTATCATTGTTTTACAAATCGGACAATTGACCTGGCTAGTTTGTCGATTGATTGAATTTCGATTATATTGTTGTATGGTTGAACCGGTTCAACCGCATTAGTTCAAACAATTTTAGTTTTTAATTATTTGCAATTTTTGTTTATCTTTTTACGCTTTTAATACATTTGATTTTATTTATTCATCTAATTTAACTCGACTCTAGTTGAATCGATTGAATCATGACTAGAGATCTTACCGATTCGATATTATGGTTTTTGAAATTTTCCTTCAATGTTTTTTTTTTTAAGAAACAAATATTAGTTCCAATTCAGCTGAATCAAACATGTTACCTCAGAATCTGCTTTGAGGAAATCAAATTGTGATTAAGACGTTTTAAATATGGCCATTTAATTGTTTGCAGTAAATAATGATATAAGGTATTAGATGTATTTACCTGAATTTTTTTCAGCTACGAAACTTATGGTGGCAGCCTGGCAAGGGGTAATTAATTAGTCCATGGAAAGGTACAAATTTATGCCTCAGGAACATTTCTAATACGGACCATTCTATGATTTTGTTTGTCTTCTGGGAAAATGTTAAGAAAAGAAAGATATAAAGCATAAGAGTATTAAGAATATGAACTTTCATAAAGAAATTCTCTTGAATCCAGAAATTGGAATAGCTGGTTTGTTTTATAACAGTAACAGATAGAAACAAACATATTGTGTTACATGCGGATGTGGTGTCATTTTCTTTACGAGAGTTTGGAAGAGAAGGAACTTTCTCATAGCATAACTCAAAAGCTTTTCAACTGATTCAAATCCATTTTCTTCATGCAGAATAATTCGAGTTAATTACTATGTAAATTTTAATTAAGCGGCAATATCAGTGCCCAACGGTGATATTTTTACATCCCATATTCCTGCACACTCTTTTTCAACACATCATTTCATCTTTATCTATATTATCTTATCAGATTATCAACGTATCACATCATTCTCTTTATTTATTTCTCTCTCAAGATCTATACACTCGTATAAGGTGTCCACCAAACATTTTTGATCGGTACCAATGTGGACTTGGCAGTACAACAAATTATTCAGTCTCAACATGGACGATTGGACTGTGGGGTGCAATTTCGGCTTCAGCTTCTGTGTCTTTCCCTTTGCTGCTTGCATGATTTTTCTACAGTACAATGCCATCAACAAGAAATTAAAGCATAGAAAAGTTGGTGGCCCTTTCTATCAGTACAGATTTCATCTTCCCGCTTTACAAAGTGACAAGGGCAAGGGTTAGGTAATGTAGCAATTTTATTGTAACATGATAGGGGTATTCTTGCATTGTTAATTTTAGGCTTAATTATTTGGTATAGGTCCCAAGACTAAAAAAATAATAAAAAATTGTAATTAGGTCCTTGAACTAATATAATTTTTTTACAATTGGATCCTTCTGTTACAAATGAAAGAGTCATCGACAATACGTGCAATTATATATACTCCATTATATTAATAAATTTTTGGTTCCTTCAAATTTTCAAAACCACAATTTATTTATTTTTTTGCAATTTGGGATTTTCAATGAGTTACAAAACTCCTGGTATTACTCTCTTATTTCAATTCCAACGAGTACACATATTTTTGGGTATTACCCTCTTAATCTCTTACTATTGTCATTCTCATTTTATTCCAAATAACAAAGTGTAACACCCATATAGAGATTGCATAGGATCTCGTACGAGTATTAAAATTTCGTACTGGATACATTAAATACAATACATAAAGTTTACTTATAGATAATACAATACATGAGTCTTTGATACAAACTGAAATCCGATACACAATAATTCTTAAGAATATACATCATAATACATCATCTGTATACAACATCCATAAACAAAGAAGTCAGCACGATCAATCCAAAGCTTTCTCATTACCTTTGCGTCGTGCTACCTGTGAACCTGCACCAGAAGGAAAGGGATGAGACATAATGTCTCAGTGAGCTCCGGCCCAACCTATTGTTGGCAACCTCAGGGAACCTAGGGTCGCCATGCACTAACTTTGGCAATCTTGGGGATATCTATGATCGTCGTCATTCTCTACATATTTCGCGATCAAGGAAAACTAGGATCGCTGAATGTCTTTTCTTATGTTTAATCTCATACTTAGTGATCTGGGGACATCCTACGATCACTTTCTGTTTACTGGTGACTTCTTGGTCTTTCTCTTAATAGATATACATTTACATAATCATCTTTCTTAGTCTTTAAGTTAGAAGTTAGCGTTGAACAAACAATGATTATCTTGGTTCATTTTATGGAGTGCATTCCAGGTGGAGTAACCCCAGAATACCTCTCCCTGCTACCGGTGAAATTCCTATCATATCAGGCTAACACCGGACTCCTCTTACTTTTGTGTGGCTGTCCTCGCGAACGGTAACTTCACCGTTCCAGCTGTCCTTTCGGACGATAACTTCACCGGAACCCCCTGTATTCTAACTAACGAGACTACAAGAGACACATTAACTTTTTCTTGACTATGATGCGTAGCTGCCCTCACGGACGGTAACTTCACCGTTCCAGCTTAATCTGGAACCCCCTGTATTCTACTGGTGAGACTACAGGAGACACATCAAGTCCTTTCATTAACTTGTTCTTATTCTTTAATTAATTTTTCTTGAATGCTTAACCTATAAAAGGTTCTAAACTTTGAATATAGAATCAGATCTTAGATTCGCACCTACTTACTTAAGTGCATAGAAATCTGTTTAGTTAAGGGAAACCTGAAAACTAATTCCCTAACTACCATAATAACTTATGGGTTAATGCACCCATCGCACTATAAGATATCTATCCTAATCCTATATTATTTCTTGAAGGTTCATAAATATTTCTGCCCTCAAAGCATATCAAAGATCATAGCGTGGTACGGTTGTTTGAAAATAAAATGCCATTCTGGGCAGTTTCGCTCTGCGACCCCCAGACTTCGCTCTGCGAAATCCTGCGTCTGAACCTTCAGACTCTGAAGTTCAGAGTCTGAACCTTCAGAACCTGAAGCTTCGCAGAGCGTCTGAAAATTTCGCTCTGCGAACCCAGCTTCTGATCACTTCGCAGAACGAAGGTCTAGGCGATGGCTTGGCAGTGGCTAAGCTCTGCTACTTCGCTTTGCGACCCTGGCGTCGCTCTGCGACTGTAGCAGAACACATAATTTTCTGGAAAAAACTTGTTTTTAGTTTTAAAACTTGATACCCACTGCCCAGTGATCTTTGAAAGCATGTCAGTGACTCATTTTTAAGACTCTAAAACGTACTGTAGACAAGGAATATACAGGATCAATGATAGAATTAAAAATAGGGAAAAGTTAACCTTCTTACTAATAACCTATAAATTCAGTTATAACTCCTCACTCATAGTGGGTTCTATAACCCTGTGGAGCTCACCTTAAACTTGACTGGTGCTTGCTAAGCTTTAACTTCAAAACCCTATCTTCAACTTACACTCCACTTGATTCTTTCTTAGCTTTCCCTTGCCTCTAATTCCCAAAAATTCTTGCTAGCAAGAGTTCTCACAAGAGTTGGATGAAGATTTGATGAATTTTAGATGGATGGTGGTGACCGAAAATTCTTAGAGAGAGAGGGAGGAGAAAATCTGTTGGAGTAGAGAGAGAATGGAAGGAGAGATTATGAGAAAATATCTTGTTTTCCCTTATTTAAAAATCCTCTCTTCCATAATTACAAGTTTGCTATTGCTTTCATATTAAACCTCTATTACCGTTAACAGTTACATCTAAGCGGGATATTACACAAAGTAACCCTATTAACAACAAAAATAAAAGACAATAGATCAAATCTATACAATACATACTTATTAGCCTCTACAAAATGCATGTACAAGCTTGTTAATTGAGTAACAAAAGTAAGTATTTTTAAATTATCGTCTCCTCAGGGATTGATGCGCTATTTCGAGCCGTTCAACAATCGTTATCATTTTGAGTTAGGGTTTCGTAACTTGGTTGCATAAAACGAATTGAACTTAAAAACAGAAATAAAACGACAAGTAGTAGGGAATAAAAGCGTTGGAATAGGAGTTCATCTATCTTGCATCGAATATAATCTAAAAATCATGCATATGAGTTTTAGCGTTTTAGAGAAAATATCACGTATCACTCGACAACGTTATTCGTGTCCAAATGACGTCGTGAGATCGATCGTATCGTTTAATAGACGATTTCCCAATCGATCAAACGATCCGAAAGCATTATGTTCCGATACTTTATGCGATTATCAAAACCCAATTCCATTTCTAGAATTTCTTATTTTGATAGAAGATTATTCTAAACATAGATTCAAAAGTATTTGTCAATAACAATTGAATCAAACATGAGAGTGAAAAGCAAGAATAACTTCAAAAACACATAAATTGCTAAAATCATATATTTGCATAATCAAAGTTTACATCTAAGCTAGAAAGAATACCTCCAATCCCAACAAAGGGAAGTTAGTTGTTCATTTTCATGACAACTATACAAAAGTTTAGAGAAAAGATGAAGATCATAGCCTAAGTCTTGATTTCCCAAAGCCTTTGGTTGATTTCACAATCCAATCACTTTTGCTCCTTGAAGATCATAGCTTCTAGCCCTAAAAACTATCTAAAAACTAAATCCTAAATTAATACTAAACTGAATTAAAAAGCTATATCTGATTATCTATATAAAAACTCAGCTTTTGAACCTATTTATTAGTGTTCTGTAATTCAGGACTTTGCTCTACGAAGTCATACTTCGCTCTGCGAAGTCCTTTCTTCACCAATGGGCTTCTGCCACCTCAGCCTTGCACAGTTTAAACCGCCCTGCTTCGCTCTGCGAAATCACTAGATGAGATTCTTCAGAAAATCCCTGCCTGGTCTCGCCATTCACTCGCCAAGCACGCGCTGAGCGAGATTCTTCATTCTACTCTTAGTGATTTCTTGCTATTTTCAAGTCCTGGCTTGCTTTTTCCTACACAAATGGGGAGGAATAAGGTATACAAAGAATAATTGGCATTTATTCAATAATTCCATGCTTTTCCTAAGATAACTTGCAAAACAAGTAAGAAAAGTGCCTAAATAATATATGCATTTTAACCACTTTCTGGCACTTATCACACTCCCCAACTTAAATCTTTGTTTGTTCTCAAACAAAGGACGCTACAAATAAGGATACAAGCTTTAAACAACGATTAAGACGCAACACGGCAAAAGCAGAGGTTTAAACAAATTTTCAGAATGCATGATTCATATGAAATTTGCACAGGCAATACTAATGTTCCCATTAATCTAAGATTGCACTAAAAATTTGAAGTAATACTAAACACAAAATTTATATCATACAGCTCAAGTTAATAACATATTTATCAATGAACCATACCTAACACACTTCTTTAGAAGTAGATGAACAAATTGAAATCAATTGTGAGGGTTATGAACACTCATCCGGCAAGTATGCTAACATTCCGATCAAATTATGCGTCCATCTAATTATCATTTCTAAAAGCACAAAAGCATCGATCACATGGTCTTTAAGGGTTGTAATTTGGCTTGGTTACAAAAGAATTGTCATATGTGGGAAAAATTGAATTCAAATGGCCAAGCAAGAGGAACATTCTTTCTAATTAGACACTTCCTCCTTATTCAAACACAACTCTTGGTGATTTACAAATTTTTTTTTCTTTTGATCTTGACAACTTTTTGATTTATTGACTTTTTTTCTCTTTTTTTCTTTTCTTTTTCTTTGTTCCTTTTCTTTTCTTTTCATTTTTTTTTCTTTTTTTCTTTTTTTCTTGTTGTCAAGATCAATTACACAATTTCACCATTACTTCACATACACAACCTCCCTTTTCTCCCCAACTTAGTCACAAAGATACCCTAATTGAATGTTCCTTTATCATTTGGCAAAGGACAATAATCATGATGGTTAAGAGTTCAAAATGAATGTAAAATATCAGAATCCAATAATGATTTAACTATGAACTGGATTTTTTTTACAAACTCCGGCAATTTCATTAAGCAATTGAGCTTATGAAAATTTGGCAGTTCATAGTTAACAATTCTGATTCATTAGGCTCAAAGGGGTTAACAAATACTCACTTCTCACAGGGTAGACTTTTTGTGGTCAAGTGTTTCTACTCATATTCAAAAAATTGCCTTGATCATATCAATGCTTTCATACAATTTAAAACAACATTCAGATTTAACATAAAAGAATCGAGTTAAACAAAAAAAAAATGCCGGTCTCCTGCATATATACAATGACTTTGAGGATTCCTCACATTTTGGCTAGTTCTAAATGGTTCAAACATAAATATATTAACAAAGCAAACTGTATGGTGTAACTTTTGTACTAAGTACATATTCTCATTCCAAGTTTAATCCTAGAAAAACAGGAAACATGTACCTTAGCTTTGCGCAAATCAATCAAATCCTATCATTACCATACATCTGTGGTTGAATCTTACAGCTTAGGATCAATCCATATTTGAGAAGATTTGTCATTTTTTTACTAATGATCCATAGCGAAAGCAGAATTTTTAACATTTAACGCATATTCAGAAATTAAAAAAAATAACAGGCACTAATAATGATGATTCAAAAGCCAAATAATAAAAGAGTACTTAACATTACTTAACATAAATAACATAAGAATAGAGTACAAATACAAATAACAGAAAACACAAGAAGTTTTAAAGAGTACATCGAAAACATAATAAAAAAAAAATGAACAACAAAAGCAGCAAAAGCATCAAAAAGGAAAGACTCATGGAGTGCGAGCCTCGTCATCCTCTGTGTCCTCATCATCACCATCGTCATCATCATCATCATCTCCAAGTCCTCCAGCAGCTGCACTGCTACCACCCCCCTCTGAGTAATCAGGCTTGTCCCCAGGCCAAGCTACATGAGATGCAAACATCTCAGATGTCCCGATCTGGAACGCAGGATCCGCTGGTCTGCCCATCTGCAACTGAAGCCGGTACATAGAGTCATGCATCATAGCCATGGCCCTATGGTTTGACACATTCTGTTCCCATGAAAAAGTGCAGGTATGGTGGCCCTGTGGTGCAGGTGGGGCTCGGGGTCGAGGTTGTTGTGCTCTGGATGCTCTCTTCCCAGTGCAATGCCTCCCAATATAGTCATCCGTAATAGGATTCTTTATAGTTTCAAAGATGTGAGGAGGAATCACTACACGTGCATCCCGGCAGAGACCCATGATTAGGCCCGGGAATGCAAGATGGCACATCTTCTTAGCTGGTGGTTTGATGCCACTCTCTACCACAATCTTAAGTTCATGTGCGATCACCCTAGCAACATCCACTTGTTTATTAGCAAGGATGTAATAAATCAATGGGGTGACATCTAAAGTCGTGGAGGATGTGTGGCTCTTAGGTTTAATGTTGTGGACAATGAGATGGAATATAACCTGAGCAGGTGTGGTGAGGTTATTCTTTAAAGCTTTGGTAGGTTGGCTAGATGAGTTAAGCTCATAACTCTTCCCGGATTGAAAGATGGTTTGGGCTATAAGGTTATGATTCCAGTTTCCTCGGTTTTGGTACTTATGGAAAGCACACAACTCATCAATGTCAAGCTGGAGGGGGTTTTGAAGGTAAGTGTTTATGGCCTCGCGGTTGAATCGAATGACGCGACCACGAACCATAGTCTGATAAGTAAACTCCCCTTTAGGATCAGTAGGGATGGCATTTGCGTAGAACTCCCTAATAATGCCGTAGTTTAAGTTTAAGGGAGGGTTTACCAAAATTCCCCAGTTGCGGGAATTAATCAAATGTGTTATCTCCCTGTATGTGCCTTGCTCGTTAATGATAAACTGCCTTTCGGCCCAGAATGTTCTCTTGAGCAGCTCTTCATACCTCTCCTGGTTACGGAGGCTTAGGAATCTTGAAGCGTCATAAGCCCCTTGTGGCCTTGATCCGGATGATTTGGTTCTTGGTCGCTTTCCGGTTGGTTACTTTGGTGCCATCTATAATAATAAAAATTAAATCAGCAAACATAAGAATAAACATAGGCAAAAATGAGATGAAACAAATTGAATTGAAAAAGAAGCATAAAACAAAATTCTGTTCTGTTCTGTCATGGTCGCTCTGCGAAGCTGAGTTCGCAGAGCAAAGTTGCGTTCGCAGAGCAACATTGAGTTCGCAGAGCAAAGTTGAACGCAGTGTTCTGGGTTTTCCAGAACAATGGTCGCACTGCGAAGCTGATTTTGCTCTGCGAAGATGACAGTAAACAATTTTTTTGTTTTACACAGCACTACCCCCAAACCTTAAGATTTCAGTTCTGATGCTTTTCCTTCTATCCAACATTAAATCTATAACATGAAACAAAACTTAACCCCAAACCTAACCCTAATCTTAACCCTAAATTGAAATTAAAAATGCAAAACCCTACCCTAAATCACATTCAACCCTTTCATGAATCAGAAATAAGAAATGAGAGAGAGCAGAATTCGTACCTTGTGCTTGCAGAAATGGAAAGAATTAGAAGCAACAGACACGCAAGTAATGGAGATTGGAAGGATTTGTGAAAATGGGTTTGAGTTAAAATTTTAGGGTTGTTTTGAAATGTTAATAAAAAATGGAGGCTTTTGGGTTTTTGGGTTACTGAAAAGTAACGGTTGAGTTTATGGATGGGGAGTGGGATGGGTGGTTGGGAGAAGTAATTATGGTTAGTGGCTTTGAAAATTGAACTGACAGAATTCGCAGACTTCGCCCTGCGAAGTACCTTTGCTCTGCGAACTTCAGAGTTAGCTTCGCAGTGCGATGTAAACCTGGCTCTGCGAAGTCATCAGACTCTGTAATGTTTGCAGTGCGAAGAGACTTTGCTCTGCGAACATGACAGGTTCTGAAATTTTTTAAAAATGCAACTTTTCAAAAAATTTGTCATTTTTATTTTCACCTATGGTCACTAAAAAGCAGTAATAAAGCAGAAATACTTACAAAGTTGGGTTGCCTCCCAACAAGCGCTTGTTTTACGTCGTTAGCTCGACGCCTGATTCGTTAGGGTGGCCAAAACGAGACGGAACGCACATCAACCTTAGTATTCCTTTGTTTTGGGAGGAATCCCATGAACTTGAAAAATAGCTGATGTGGAGTCCATAACCTCCCTATCCAGAATAAGTTGAGCAAGGAACATATGTCATCTATTACCAACTCAAATTCGGCCTTGCTCACTTTCATCCACTCCTTTTCACAAGTTTCTTCCTTGTTAAGAAACTGTTCCGTCTTCTCAATATCTATCATTTCTTCACTATCAACAACTCTGGCCTCTTCAGAATCTGACCTTTCTTGAGGAAGTTCTATTTCATGTGGTATTTCTAATTCTTTCACTAATTCCCTAATACCACATCCTTCAAACATCGTCTCTTCCTCACTCTCATCAACATCATCTCCAACAATCTCTCCAAATTCCAAAGTGGATTGATTGTTGGTCTGAACATCCATGACTCTTGATGAAAAATTTAATTGAACTTGCAAAAGTTTCAATTGGATTGATAACGCTCTCAATCTTTGGTCCGTATTGTGCATGTTGATCATGGATTGTTGCATGAACAAATTCAAAGTATTTTCCGTTCTTGACATTTGTTCATCTTCAGATGGATATTGTTGATACTGTTGATAGGATTCATACTCGAATGGAGTATAGAAGTTGAAATAATCATGATGATCAGCCATGATTTCCTTTATGTTGAGAATCTGAAACGAGTGTGACTAACAAGAAATTTTTTATTTGTATAACAAAGAGGGTTAATGCCACACATATTTATAATGTACAAAAGAACCCAAAAATATTAACACGATATATACAAAAGCTCAAAACAATACAAATTATCGCGATGCTCAAAATATCTAAACACTAATCCCCGGCAACGGCGCCATTTTGTTATTGAGTAACAAAAGTAAGTATTTTTAAATTATCGTCTCCTCAGGGATTGGTGCGCTACTTCGAACCGTTCAACAATCGTTATCGTTTTGAGTTAGGGTTTCGTAATTTGGTTGCATAAAACGAATTGAACTTAAAAACAGAAATAAAACAACAAGTAATAGGGAATAAAAGCGTTGGAATAGGAGTTCATCAATCTTGCATCGAATATAATCTAAAAATCATGCATATGAGTTTTAGCGTTTTAGAGAAAATATCACGTATCACTCGACAACGTCATTCGTGTCCAAATGACGTCGTGAGATCGATCGTATCGTTTAATAGACGATTTCCCAATCGATCAAACGATCCGAAAGCATTATGTTCCGATACTTTATGCGATTATCAAAACCCAATTCCATTTCTAGAATTTCTTATTTTGATAGAAGATTATTCTAAACATAGATTCAAAAGTATTTGTCAATAATAATTGAATCAAACATGAGAGTGAAAAGCAAGAATAACTTCAAAAACACATAAATTGCTAAAATCATATATTTGCATAATCAAAGTTTACATCTAAGCTAGAAAGAATACCTCCAATCCCAACAAAGGGAAGTTAGTTGTTCATTTTCATGACAACTATACAAAAGTTTAGAGAAAAGATGAAGATCATAGCCTAAGTCTTGATTTCCCAAAACCTTTGGTTGATTTCACAATCCAATCACTTTTGCTCCTTGAAGATCATAGCTTCTAGCCCTAAAAACTATCTAAAAACTAAATCCTAAATTAATACTGAACTGAATTAAAAAGCTATATCTGATTATCTATATAAAAACTCAGCTTTTGAACCTATTTATTAGTGTTCTGTAATTCAGGACTTTGCTCTGCGAAGTCATACTTCGCTCTGCGAAGTCCTTTCTTCACCAATGAGCTTCTGCCACCTCAGCCTTGCACAGTTTAAACCGCCCTGCTTCGCTCTGCGACCAAACTTCGCTCTGCGAAATCACTAGATGAGATTCTTCAGAAAATCCCTGCCTGGTCTTGCCATTCACTCGCCAAGCACGCGCTGAGCGAGATTCTTCATTCTACTCTTAGTGATTTCTTGCTATTTTCAAGTCCTGGCTTGCTTTTTCATACACAAATGGGGAGGAATAAGGTATACAAGAATAATTGGCATTTATTCAATAATTCCATGCTTTTCCTAAGATAACTTGCAAAACAAGTAAGAAAAGTGCCTAAATAATATATGCATTTTAACCACTTTCTGGCACTTATCAAAGCTCTGCAAAATTTTATTGGATATACATACAATATATGCTTATAAAGTGGGAAAAAATGGATGTACATGTTTTACAAAATTTTATTGACCTATTAGCCTTTTAAGAAATATATGCTTATTAGTCTTTTTATAAATAGGTCAAGTGGTCTATTTAAATTTTTTAGTACAAATTAGGCTAACTTTAGACAGACTAATAGACCAGGCTGGACTTTTAGTAAGGCCAGACCAGGCTTAAAATCAAGCCTTTGACAGGCTAATAGACCAGACTTAAGCCTTAGTTTTTTCAACTAGACCTATGACCTATTTTAGCAATGCCCGACCCAACCCAGCTTATTCCCACCCCTATATGTATGAATTGGTTTGACACTAAAGAGGGTTGACTCTAAAAAAATTACCTTTCTAGGCTATGGAACATGAAGAGATTTAACACACAAGAAAGCTTGTACAATTGCTTTAGTTGTTCTTGAGTGTGTGGAAGGGTCTAGCTGCTTTAGCTTGTAGCATAGAGATGGCGGTTGCTATAGGGAGTTGTTGTGACCCCCGCCTCCTAGGTTGAAGGGTCTAGTGTTGTCGTAACCACCATAGTCACCGCCATAACCATAGCCGCCGTCATAGTCATTGTGGTGATAGTTGTCGGGATTGCCTCTTTTGTGACGTGATCCATCACCATGGCCTATATGATCTCCATTAGGGACATTATATGCGAAGAAGTCAGATGCGTCACCTCCGTACCCAGCACCATGGTCAATGCCGCCACCTGTGCGGCAACCAGCATCTCTATGGTCAACACTATCTTCGTAAACCACGTAGTCCTTGCGGCCAACGTCGTCGTTCTCGCGGCAAACATTGCCTTTGCGACCACCGCCTCTTCCTTCGACGTCGATTGATAATGTTTTGTCATTACTGATAGGGTTACTAATGGAGGAGCCATTGAGAGTCTAAGCCAAGGATGACCACTTGTTGGGATCTGCCATCGAGAAAACAAGTCAGGCCTGAAAATAGGTTACATAGAAGTTATTGAACAATTTACAGAAGAACTCTAACCCTAAACCATGGCTCGTAATACCATGTTGAAAGTACTATGAGCGTTTGTTTGATGGTTGAAAATTTTATTCCTGGGAATAACCTTTCCTGGGAAATAATAATAGGCATCTTATTCCTGGGTATCTTAAAAAAAATTGTGTTTGGTAAATAATTGTGAGATTCATGGGAATTATTTGTGATAGTGGATATATGGGTAGTTATTTTAATTTTATTACTATTTACATGGGAACCTTTTATTCCCACCCACTTTCTTTGGGAATAAAATCATGGGTAAGTGGAAGTTATTATTTTCCTAGGAATTTTTTATTCCTGGGAGTTATTTTTTTAACTTTGTAACAAACATAGGAATCTATAATTGCAACCTCCACATTCCTGGGAATAATTTTTTAAACCAGGAAACAAACACTGGGTAAATGACCCGCTCCAAATATGAGTTAGTTTTTCACTATAAAAATATAGAACGTTCAGTATTATCATGTGAAATTCAGTTTATATTATTATTGTTTTAATAATTATTATTATATCTTATTGTAAAAAAACAATAAATGTATTTATTTGCTTTTAAAAAATTTAAATATAACGAACAAACCAACAGACTGATTCTCGTGTAACCAAAAAAAAAAAACCAACAGATTATAGTCTCCTATTAATATTGTGATGAACCGAGCTTTATAAAACCACTATCAATGTCACTTCAAATAATTATAATTTCTCTATTTCCCAATATAATAGAAAAATATCACAAAGATCCTCAAAGAAAATTTTGAAAAAAAAAAGGTTTAAAAGTATTAATATATTTCATAGAGATATGAATATATTTCCAATTAAAATGTTCATTCTCATTCCCATATATAATCTTATTATTCTTATATTTTTATTTAGATACTAATATATTTCCGTTTAAAATAATATATTTAGATCTTCATTAATTTAGTTAAATGAAATGATAGTAAATAAATACAGTAATTTATTTTACTTTATTAGGTAAGTTTGATGAGTACAATAGCACCTATTTAATATTATAAAAAGAAAGGAAAAAGAAATACAAAAAGAGAGTTGAGGGGACTAAACCATATTCAGCCATAAGCAAAAAAAGAAAAAAAAACTAACAAAAATAATAGCTTGGTTAACCAAAACTATCTCTAAAAACTCAATACCCTAATAAAAAGGACAAAACGAGAATTCTTCTTTTAATTTATGAAGGATTAATAGTATCATCAATAAAATGAACATGCTCAACCTGTCTTGCGTCCCAAGTATCCTCAGGAATTACCACATTCCCTATGTGCTTGTCTGTCTTCCAGAGATGTGAGATGCGAGATGCTAAACTTAATTCTTTTTTTGCTATGTGAGATACTAACAATTGGAGTAAAGGTATCATTTGATGCATAAGTTTTCATAACATTACCCAAATGAGTTGCAAGAGCTCTCAATTCCTATTGTTAACATCCAAGGATAATTTTATATCAGCAGGTTGATCTTTCTCTAGTTTTATCACCTTCTGCCTTCAAATGGTCATCACTCTGCACAAAGTTTTCACTTCGTACATGCATTTGATCATCTTTCTGCACATCCAATTGAACTTCCTTCTGCATCTAAGTATTTAACTTCTCATGATTCTCATAATTTGTGATATATACTTCATTGAATGATGGGATGGGTTTAGCTGGTGCAAGAAAATCAGTGTTGTCAGGGATAGTATCAACCTTATTAGCAACATTATCCATAAGAGTGTGTTTGGATGGGGGAATGTTTTGAGGTAATGTAATGTTCACTACAAGAAAACAGAAAAATAGAGTCAGATTTTAGCGTCGGTCACCGACTCCGACGCTAATTGCGTCGGTTTAGCGTCGGCTAAGCCCTTGCTAATGCTGAACAAACAATTTTATATATTTTTTCGTTATTATTTTGACAAAGTTAAGTCTCAAATTATACAAAATAAACATGGCGTCTGTGTGGCCGAAGCTAAGATTGAATTTTATTTTTTATTTATTCATCTTAAAAACAAAAGTGTCTTTTTCAAAATAAAAGTAAAAGAATTTCACTCTTCCTTTATCCTTTCTGACCATCGAATCTGCTCCAATTCCTCTTTTCCCTTTCAACTGAAACCCTAAAAATCCTTTCCCTGTCAAAACCACGTTAATCCTCTCTCTCTCTTTGTTGTAACCTTCACAATCGAGAATCCTTTTCCTGGTTTCAGATCTTCTCTCTTCTCTCTCTCTCTCTCTCTCTCTCTCTCTCTCTCTCTCTCTCTCTCTCTCTCTCTCTCTAATGTAAATTGTCTAGCGCCGAAGACTGATTTCATAGAACAAAGAAAGTAAAGCAAGTGATGGCAAAAACGACGTCGTTTCTTCTCTCTGGAACTACAGATTTTATTCAGGTTTCCTCTCACTTTTTAAATTTCCCTATACAATTTTTTTTAAATCTTTCTCTGAACCCCGATTTGTAATTATTCCAATATCATGGAAACAATTGATAATTTTTCTTGATATTTGTAAAATCATGTGATAGAAATTGTTCATAAAAAATTTCAATTTAATTTTAATTTTTCATAAAAAAATTGTTAATTAATGTAGGCAAAAAAGTCGAAGCAGGATTTGAAGGAAGCGACTCATGAGGATTACTTTGATGTTGAGATTGATGGAAAAGTTGAAGGTGTTTAAGCTTAACGCTTTGTTATGCTTTGATTAATTATTTAGATCATTAGGAAGAAGTTGTTGATGTAGAAAGTTTTGATGCAGTTACACAGAGTTATGTGAAATTTCTGGCGTAGCAATAATGAGAGTTAACTGGTTCTGATTACACTGGTTCTGAACCAATACTTAGCACAATTAAAAACAGTTATGCAGCATAAATTAAAAGTGCAGAAATAAACAGAACACAAGGCTTGATAACCCAGTTCGGAGTAAACACCTCCTACTCTGGGGGATACCAATCCAAGAAGGAAATCCACTATTGGAATTAATCCTTAAGACTCAGACACTGACTCCCAGTTCCTATCCCAAGCAATCAATCTCCACCTAGTCAGACTTCTACCCATTCAAGCAACTGCAACCCAGCCACTTGAACACCCCTTGAACTAAACCCAGTTCTGAAACAAAACAACCCAGTTTTTGAAGAACACACTTCAAAACAAAAACTTCATTCTTGCTTAAAAGCTTTGAATGAATTACAACTCAAAATACCTAAACCAACTCAAACAGAGTGGTGCACAGACAAAGCTAAAAAGCTTACACACTAAGACTCAATTTCTGAATATAAAACTCTCTAATTTCGTTTTACTTGAATAGCAGCAAAGCTCTCCTTATATAGCCTTCAGCAATCAGCATAAATTAGATTCCAATCTTCTGCACATGATTTGTTTCTGAATTATGAATGATCCAATAAGGAAACAAATAAACCTGCAATGTATCTTTATAAAGATTCTGCAGAAAAATACGAACTTCATAAAACTGAACCAAATCTTCATAAAATCTTCACCAAATCAACCAGCATTCTAGAAGTAATATGCGAGGATATATCCTTGATAAATCTCGCCAAGATTCATGCAGAAATATCTTGAAAAAATGCAGCTTCTGAAGAAGTCAACAAAAGTCAACTCTGCTACAGAGCGTCTGATGCTTCAGACTCAGGATTCTGCGTCTGAAGGAATTTTCTGCTTCTGAAGGGCAAAACAGCTTCTGAACAGCTTCAAATGGATTTTCTTGCAACTGAAGACTTGTTCTAAATATGGAAATGCTTCTATTCAACACATTGGATTTGCCAAAATATGCAGCCAACACCAAAATACTCAACAATCTACCCCTTTGGCAAATTTTTGGCTAAAACCAATGTTTACACACTCAAGTTCTTCAATCTCCCATTAAATTAACTCAGCAATGAAGAACTCCACAATTATATAACATATCAAAGAGATAGGCAGCGGACACAACACTCTCTGAGCTATGTTAAACATTATAAACCAATCAGTTTCAGCTTCTGAACACTGATACACACATAACAGCTTCTGATACACTTGAAGCTCACAAAACACAGTTACTGATCAACTCCTGATCATCACAAACACTCCTGAAGCTTCACAACACTCCCCCTGCAACTCAGCATTCAACATTAAAAACTCCCCCTTAATTCTGAACTGCAGTAACTTGTGGGACAAGTAACTTTTGAAACACTTCAGGAATACATCATAACTCAGGAATATAATAACCTTGTACTCCCCCTGAGACACACACTCCCCCTCAATATCACCAACACATCTCATGTTGCATTGGTTATGAATTCTGAGCAAAACCTGCAACTTCTGAACCACACTACAATCTGGCAGCACACACTCTAAACAGCTCATGTCTGATCTTAAACATAAGTTTTTCTCCCCCTTTTTAGCCACAAAATTATGACAAAGCACTGATTTCACACTGGGGACATAAATCAAATAAGCAACTGCACAAAAATCTGCAAAAATAATCCCATTTTCAGATTTAGACATATGTTCAGGAACACTCTCAGCCTTAGCAAAAATGGCAGGTACTCTTTCTTCCTCACATCCAGCTTGCTGTAATTGCTATAAGTCCTTGTACAGGCAAACATTTGAAGAATTCAAACCAGACTTATTCCTCTCATCAATCTTCTTCTGAAGTCTATCAATTCTCTTCTGCACAGAGAGTATAATGGCAGTAAATTCCTCAGATTCACTATCATCCAGTTTCTTTTCTACTCCAGGTTCAACAACCTTGACTTTGGGTTGCACAGACTTGATATTCTTCAAAACTTTCATGTTTAAATGCTCAAACATCTGATGGATTTTGTCTTCTTCTTCAGATTCCCACAAATAACAATTATCTTCTGATCTGTGGCCCCTCATCTGAACATTACCTCCTTGATCAGTTACCAAACATTCTTTCTTATTGAAATTTACTTTCAGGTCTTGATCACACAACTGACTGATACTGATCAAATTAGATGTTAGCCCTTTAACTAGCAACACATCATTAAGCCTTGGTAAACCATCACCAATTAAATCACCTATTCCAATAATCTCACCTTTTGCTCCATCACCAAATGTTACATATTTTCTGGGATAAGGCTTTAAGTTGCTTAACAGTTTCTTGACACCAGTCATGTGTCTGGAGCAGCCACTATCAAAATACCAGTCTTTCTTAGATAGTGCTTTCTGAGAAGTATGAGCCATTAGACCAACAGTCTTACTTTTGGGTCTCCAAACCTTCTGAACATTGACTCTTTTTGGAAGCAGGTTCAACTCTTCTGTGTTTAAAGTGCTCAGGATAACCATAAAGCTTGAAACAAAATGGTTTGATATGCCCCTTCTTACCACAGTGATGACAAACCCAAGTATGATTTCTTCTTTTGTTTTTGAAAAATTTTCTAGGGTTGCTTCTGAGGCTGCTTCTGAGGTTGCACTTGAGCTTGCTTCTGAGCTTTCTTCTGAGATTGGATCTGAGATCTCATCTTTGATGTCCCAATCATAGAATCATAAGATTCAGAAGCAGGTACAAATTGTTTAACAGGATTTTTCTTCTTGAGGTTCAGACTCTCATCCACAAATCCTAAACCCTTATGTTTCCCTTGTTTCTGAACATCCAGAATCTCCTCCAACTTATCAGTACCAGAGTTCATCATCCTAACTTGCTTCTTCATCTGATCAAGTTGGGAATTCAAATGTGTTACTTCATCATTAAGATCAGCAATCTGTCCTATATGAGCACATCTTTCAGACTGCAGCTGACACACAGTTTCCTTCTCAGTCTCTAATAACTTGATCAATTCTTGATTTCTGAGATACAATTCTTCATAAGAAACAGCCGGTTCCTCAAAAATCAATTCTTCATCACAGGCTTCAGATTCTGATGAAGTTTCAGTTTCTGATGAAGTTTCAGATTCTGAATAGACTACAGGCACAGACTTTGAGCAAGCTTCTAAGACCATAAGAGCACCAACATGTTTGACTGACTTACTCTCAACCTCTCCTTCTGAGCTATCCTCATCAGACCAAGATACAGCAAGGCTTTTCTTCTGCTTCTTGAGAAAATTAGGACATTCAGTTTTGATATGTCCATAGCCTTCACACTCAAAGCACTGCACACCTCTTGATTGTTTGCCACTTTCTTCAGATTGTTGCTTATTGTTGTTGAGTCTGAGATTCTGACCTTTGTATTTGGATTTCTTGTCCACCTGTTTCAGAATCTTTTTGAACTGTTTTCCTACTAACACAAGTGCTTCTGATAGATCATCTTCATCTTCATCAAGCTCTTGTTGATTAGCAGCTTTAGAATTAACAGCAAAAGATATTCCTTTCCCTTTCTTATGAGGCTGTTTGCAGAAAGCAATCTCAAAATTGAGCAAGGACCCAATCAGCTCCTCAACCTTCATGGTGGTGATGTCATGAGCTTCTTCTATGGCTGTAACCTTCATATCAAATCTTCTGGGCAGGGACCTGAGGATTTTTCTGACTAACTTCTCATCTGTCATCTTTTCCCCAAGAGAATCAAAGGAATTTGCCATGTCCAGCACATTCATGTAAAACTCCTGAACAGTTTCATCCTCCAACATCTTCAAGTTTTCAAATTTTGTTGTGAGCAACTGAAGTCTGGATAGCTTAACCTTAGAGGTTCCTTCATGAGTGGTTTTCAGAATTTCCCAAGCATCCTTTGCCACAGTACATTGCTTGATGAGTCTGAACATGTTCATGTCAACACCATTGAAAATTGCATTCAAGGCCTTTGAGTTTCCATGTGACAGATCATCTTCAGCTTTGGTCCACTCCTCTTCAGGCTTCAGAATCTCAGTTTTGTTACCATCTTTGTCCAAAACCACAGGATGATCCCAACCTTTAATCACAGCCTTCCAAGTTCTGCTGTCAATGGATTTCAGGAAGGCACACATCCTAGATTTCCAGTACTCATAATTGGTGCCATCAAGTAGGGGTGGTCTGTTGACAGGGCCTCATTCTCTCTCCATAAAGCCAGACATTAAAAACTCTGATCACACCCAAAATACAGGCGGGGTGCCTGCTCTGATGCCAATTGAAATTTCTGGCGTAGCAATAATGAGAGTTAACTGGTTCTGATTACACTGGTTCTGAACCAATACTTAGCACAATTAAAAACAGTTATGCAGCAGAAATTAAAAGTGCAGAAATAAACAGAACACAAGGCTTGATAACCCAGTTCGGAGTAAACACCTCCTACTCTGGGGGATACCAATCCAGAAAGGAAATCCACTATTGGAATTAATCCTTAAGACTCAGACACTGACTCCCAGTTCCTATCCCAAGCAATCAATCTCCACCTAGTCAGACTTCTACCCACGCATGAGTATTAGAATCCACTAACTTCCTATTCAAGCAACTACAACCCAGCCACTTGAACAACCCTTGAACTAAACCCAGTTCTGAAACAAAACAACCCAGTTTTTGAAGAACACACTTCAAAACAAAAACTTCATTCTTGCTTAAAAGCTTTGAATGAATTACAACTCAAAATACCTAAACCAACTCAAACAGAGTGGTGCACAGACAAAGCTAAAAAGCTTACACACTAAGACTCAATTTCTGAATATAAAACTCTCTAATTTCGTTTTACTTGAATAGCAGCAAAGCTCTCCTTATATAGCCTTCATCAATCAGCATAAATTAGATTCCAATCTTCTGCACATGATTTGTTTCTGAATTATGAATGATCCAATAAGGAAACAAATAAACCTGCAATGTATCTTTATAAAGATTCTGCAGAAAAATACGAACTTCATAAAACTGAACCAAATCTTCATAAAATCTTCACCAAATCAACCAGCATTCTAGAAGTAATATGCGAGGATATATCCTTGATAAATCTCGCCAAGATTCATGCAGAAATATCTTGAAAAAATGCAGCTTCTGAAGAAGTCAACAAAAGTCAACTCTGCTACAGAGCGTCTGATGCTTCAGACTCAGGATTCTGCGTCTGAAGGAATTTTCTGCTTCTGAAGGGCAAAACAGCTTTTAAACAGCTTCAAATGGATTTTCTTGCAACTGAAGACTTGTTCTAAATATGGAGATGCTTCTATTCAACACATTGGATTTGCCAAAATATGCAGCCAACACCAAAATACTCAACAATCTCCCCCTTTGGCAAATTTTTGGCTAAAACCAATGTTCACACACTCAAGTTCTTCAATCTCCCATTAAATTAACTCAGCAATGAAGAACTCCACAATTATATAACATATCAAAGAGATAGGCAGCGGACACAACACTCTCTGAGCTATGTTAAACATTATAAACCAATCAGTTTCAGCTTCTGAACACTGATACACACATAACAGCTTCTGATACACTTGAAGCTCACAAAACACAGTTACTGATCAACTCCTGATCATCACAAACACTCCTGAAGCTTCACAACACTCCCCCTGCAACTCAGCATTCAACATTAAAAACTCCCCCTTAATTCTGAACTGCCGTAACTTGTGGGACAAGTAACTTTTGAAACACTTCAGGAATACATCATAACTCAGGAATATAATAACCTTGTACTCCCTCTGAGACACACACTCCCCCTCAATATCACCAACACATCTCATGTTGCATTGGTTATGAATTCTGAGCAAAACCTGCAACTTCTGAACCACACTACAATCTGGCAGCACACACTCTAAACAGCTCATGTCTGATCTTAAACATAAGTTTTTCTCCCCCTTTAAGTGTGTTAGGTCTGTTTGAGGTTTTATGGTTGCTGTTTGGGGTCTGGTTCAGGTCAGTCAGGGGTGTTTTGGCTTGTTTTTTCCTACCCTGTTTTGATAGGTTTTAGGCATGCATGTATGCCTCTTGAGCTAGCCACTACATCATGTCTTTCTCTGTATTATATGTATTGAGTTATCAGTGATGTTGTTGTCTCAATCAATTTTTTTGGGATATATGTAGGTTTGATATAGATGAAGATGAGACCAAAATAAAAATGAAGGTGAAGTCTGACAGTGATTCAAAGAACATTTGTGTTTTTTTCAGATTGCTAAGAACATTCAAAGAACAAAGTCTGGTAGTGAAATCAAAACCACATACACATGACAAATATCATAGTTGCTTAGGTTTAGTAAAAAAATAGACTTTGTATTGTTTTACGTTTTGTGATTTGGTCCTCATTACATTGGTAACTAAAGTTCAAAGGTTCATTTTAGCTTATTTTTCATTGCAATGTTCAAAAGACCACTATGAAGGTGAGAAAAACACACAAGATGGGGGGGGGGGTTGAATTGTGTGTGGGTTCTCAAAAGCTTAAGTTAAGTTCAGAACTTGATGTTGATCAGTTCTGAACCTTTTTCAGAGATTGTTAATGCAGCGGATTAAAGCTTAAAAGAGAGAAGGGAGGAAAGACACAAGATGTTTTTATACTAGTTCCTTCCACAAGTTGGAAGTAGTCTAGTCCCCTTGTTACTAACAAGAGATTTGAACTATAATCAAACTGATTACAATTGCTCAGACCACAAAGGAATGAGACTTCAATGCTCAAACACCTAGTAAGAGACTTCTAGTGCTCAGAACACACAGTAATGAGACTTCCCTGCTCAAGACACTAATTCAAGAGACTTTCAGATACTCAAAAGCTTAAATTAAGTTCAGAACTTGATGTTGATCAGTTCTGAACCTTTTTCAGAGATTGTTAATGCAGCGGATTAAAGCTTAAAAGAGAGAAGGGAGGAAAAACACAAGATGTTTTTATACTAGTTCCTTCTAATAGTTCCTTCCACAAGTTGGAAGTAGTCTAGTCCCCTTGTTACTAACAAGAGATTTGAACTATAATCAAACTGATTACAATTGCTCAGACCACAAAGGAATGAGACTTCAATGCTCAAACACCTAGTAAGAGACTTCTAGTGCTCAGAACACACAGTAATGAGACTTCCCTGCTCAAGACACTAAGTCAAGAGACTTTCAATGCTCAGAACACAAAGTAATGAGACTTCCTTGCTCAGAACACAAAGTAATGAGACTTCAGATGCTCAGTACGCAGACTGAGACTTGAACCAACCTGAATTACAAGGAAAGTAAGTTTGGGTTGAACACTTGATCAAATATCAGAGGTGTTCACTTAATACAACTCAATTGAGACTCTAACTCTTAAGAAATTCTAGGATAAACAATTGTAAGAATTCTTAAGTTAATTTGTGACAGAAAACGTAAAACAGAGCAAGTTTGCAGTTCAGGTTGCAGGTTGTTTTTCTGTACAGAGTCTTGGCCAATTATCTTCAAATCATCACCCTTTTATAGATGATAATAGAGCTGTTGAGATTGCCCATAAAATTAGCAAAGAGCCGTTGCAAATTGAGGCTAGGTCAGCTGAGATTGTGTGCGTGAAAACAGAGCACACAAAGTTTGAAAACATTCCTTAAAAGCTGGGGAATGTTTCTGAGAAGGAGGCAACCAATTGCAAAGAGTTGTTCTGACATTTGCAGGCATTAAATGCTGAATGAAACATTTGCTTTTCTTTCCACGTCAGACTTCAGAAGCTTCTTCAGGAACAGTACTTCAGAAGCACTGTTCATCAGACGCTCCCTTCAGACGTTGACTTTTGTTGACCTTCAGACGCACTGTTCATCAGACTATCCCTTCAGATGTTGACTTTTGTTGACCTTCAGACTCAGCCTTCAGACGTTGACCAACGTTGACCTTCAGACTCAGCCTTCAGACGCACCCTTCAGACTCAGCCTTCAGACCCAGTTTTCCTTCAAACTTGCAACATAGCTTCTAAGCTTTCCTCCTTGCTCTTAGCTTGTTCTTCCATAACCAATATTAATTAACCAACATTAAGAACATGGTTCTGCACAACTTGAACAAAGCATTAGCAAATACCAATTTTCTTTTTAACACTTTGTTATCATCAAAACCTTAAAGAGAGCTGTTCATACAAATTGTTCCAACAATCTCCCTCTATTCAAAAGAGAGTTGTTCACATTTTGTTCCAACACACTATAGGATCAGTTAGGCCGACTGTAGTTAATTTTGTTTCTTTATAAAGATAATTTTAGCGTCGGCCAGACCGACTCTATCAGATATAATTGACTTTTGAAGGTTGACTTTAGCATTAGCAAGTCTACATGATTTGGGTAACATTCTGATGTTAGATTTATTAGCCTCGGCTGAGAGTTAGAGTCAGGCTAAAACTCGGCTAAACTGACGCTATGTTAGCCTCGGATGCCAGAAGCCGACGCTACCCGGTAGCTTCAAGTTTTTTAGCCTGCTCGAGCCCAACGCTAATCCGACGCTAAATCAATGTTAGCGTCTGTTTTGTAGTGGTTTTGAGAGAATTCAAATACTTTTAGATGAATTCTATTGTTTGGATTTTTTGGCTTAATTGCAGTTTTGCCCCCTATCTTTTGTCAATTGTGCGATTTTGCACCCCATCCTTTTAATTGAGCGATTTTGCACCCTCTCTTTTACCCCCTTTCTGATTTCATAGCCCCTCATGTGTTTTAGTGCTGATGTGGACAATGATTAGCGACGTGGCACACAATGATTGGGATAAAACGAGTACACATCAGCAAAAGCCACCCAAAATGACCATTTTGCCCTTAATGACTTCTTCCTTCTTCCACCCTAAAAAGGTTACTGCGTCAAGAGCGCCACAAAAATAAAACCACGTTTGCAGTTTTTCAATTACCTTCTTTCAAGATTCAAGTCCAATCGTTGCCCAGCAGTGACTTTGTCAATCTCATACCTGTCACAGACAATCAATAAATAATTAAATATACAATATAGTACAATCTTAGGGAGAAAATCAAATTTGCTTCAGGTGGAAAAATATTTGAGTATAAACTTCCAAGGTACATACCTCAATTCAGTCCTCATCTTATCTATGTCATTACGAAGCTTTTCAGTCTCGCGTTGCAACAAAGAAAAATGATGCTCCTGCATCACCAATCATCAAAAGGACGACTTAAACATTTGATGGAACTATGAATTTAACAATTACAATGTCCTGTCCTGTCTTCTCAAAAGTATAACAGAGAGAAAAAAACCACAAAAAAGTGCATAGTATGCCTATAGAATATGCCTAGCTATCTGTTGAGATGTTGTGGTAACGCATTGACCAATGAGCATCCAAATACACAAAAGACTTCAAATATATCAATACCAAATCCAAACTCCAAATATTGCATCTTTATTTATAAATCCGGGGGTGATATTTGAAACAAGAAATAGAGCATTTGATTTCCATCAGCAGAAGCAATTGAAGATTTGGAAGTTGAAACTACTGAAAGATATGCTTCTGCAGCTGTTAACCTTAGCCAAACACCAATCACTTTCCCCTAAGGGCAAAATGGTCATTTTGGGTGGCTTTTGCTGATGTGTACTCGTTTTATCTCAATCATCGTGTTCCACGTCGCTAATCATTGTCCACATCAGCACTGAAACACATGAGGGGCTATGAAAACAGAAAGGGGGTAAAAGAGTGGGTGCAAAATCGCTCAATAAAAAGGATGAGGTGCAAAATCGCACAATTGGCAGAAGATAGGGGGCAAAACTGCAATTAAGCCTAATAATATGGAAAATTTTCAAAATGATAGAAATTTATGAAGTATTTTGTTCAAGTTAAATTTAGAGAATTTCAAATGACACCTAAAAACTAAGAATTTCAAATTTCTTCATTCTTATAATTTTTCAAATTTTGCATTTTGGTCCTCAAATTTTCCAAAATTTTCAAATTAACCCCAATAAATTTACAAAAAATTGCAATTTGACCCCTAATATTTTTTTGAAATTACAAATTTACCCCTTAACTTATTCAAAATTATAAATTGACCCCTCAAGATTTTTGAAATTTACAAATTGACCCCTAATATCAATTTTCAAATTTGACCCAAAAAAATAAAATTTATAAAAGTTGTCCAAAAATGATGACAATGAAATTTTTTATTACTCCATCCAAACAAGAATATTTAGAAATGAAGTCAATTTAATTGAATCATTTGAATTGACTAGAATTCTAAATTCTTCATAATTTCTCAATTACCTCATCCAAACACACTCTAAGGGTTAATATATCTATATTTCTATTGCCATGGTGGCATTGATTATGTAAGAAGTAATTGAGAAATTTTAAAAAATTTAGAATTCTAGGCAATTCAAATGATTCAATTAAATTACTTTTATTTTTCAATACTTTTGTTTGGATGGAATAATAAAAAAATTCATTGTCATCATTTTTGGCAACTTTTATAAATTTTAATTTTTTGGGCCCAATTTGAAAATTGAAATTAAGGGTCAATTTGTAAATTTCAAAAAAATTGAGGGGTCAAATTATAATTTTTGAAAAATTGAGGGGTCAATTTGCAATTTTTTGGGGTCAATTTGAAAATTTTGGAAAATTTGAGGATTAAAATGCAAAATTTAAAAAATTATAACAATGAATAAATTTGAAAATCTTAGCTTTTAGGTATCATGTAAAATTCTCTAAATTTAACTTGAACAAAATACTTCATAAATTTTCATCATTTTGAAAATTAAAATTATTATCCAAGCAATGAAATTCACCTCAAAGTATTTGAATTCCCTCAAAACATTACATTACCTCAAAACATTCCCCCATCCAAACACACTCTAAGTTCCTTGTTATCCCGAGGAATTGAATCACTATCAGATCCTGAAGAGGGTCGGCCTGACACTAAGTGAGGCCTAAAGTGAGATCTAAGATAAGACCTTTTAATTTTTCTCAAAGAATCACTTTTGGCTTTTACTTTTTCCACTCTATGGCATTCTCGCACACCCTATTTTTTTTCAAATACCTTTTATCCGAATTTTATAATCCAGACACAGTTTCGATTATAAAATCTGAAACATTCTTGAGCTGTTGGAACATAGAACACCTTCGAGATGTTTGTGAAATCTCTGTGAAACTACAGTTCGGATTTTATAATACGAAGTACTTTTAGACATTTCGTATTATATAATCCGAAACATGCTAAACACCCCAAAAAAGCATAACTTTGGCGTAAAAAAGGTAAAAAAAATGATCAGTTCGGATTATATAATACGGAATGTCATTAAACATTCCGGATTATATAATCCGAAATGTATCAGTACAGAAACAGAAGCATTGTTTTTTTCTCTAATACATACATATTATGTACTCTTGTGAAATAAACAAGACGTCTTGAATAAATAACAAAAAATGTTGTAATTGAAACGATAATGTACAACTCCAAGATAAGTAGCCTGCAAGATGTCTGGTCTTGTAATGGCAGACATTGTTCAACTCCATGTACAGGTGTGCAAGGGCAGCAGCTCCCCATGCATAATTAGAGATAAGCTCCAAGTCTCTGAAGTACCTAAAGTAGGCAACATCCACATAGTGGGCGCTCTTGTCAGTGAAGAGTGTGATACCCAACAGGTAGAGCAAATATATGCGGAGAGATTGGTCCCACTTCTTCTGCATCTCAACCAAATCACCAGCACGGTAGGCCTCTTGTGCCTCCTGAAGACGCTCCTTGAAAGCATCCTTCAAGAAGCTAAACCGTGTATGGCTTCCTTTTGTCTTCTCTACCTCCACCCATGCCTCCCCCGCATCAACCCCCAACAACTCCATCATCAACTCAACAACATCAGCCCTGGTCATACTCTCGTGGGACAAGAGCATACCCTCAATGGGGAGATGCAGCAAACATAACACATCATCAAGTGTCACTGTCATCTCCCCAAATGGAAGATGGAAGCTCGAGGTCTCCGCGTGCCATCTCTCCACAAATGTCGAACATAGGCCGTGGTCAATCTGGTCGTAGCTGGTATCCTGCAGCCACTGAAGACCGGTGGCTATCAGACCATCCTTAAACCATTGTGCTACCATCCGCGCTCTGTTTGGTTTGTGAATTGCCTCAATCTTCTTCCTGTTATTGATGTACTTTAAATTGTCATGTCACTACAAAAATTAAAAACAAAAAATTAACATCAGTTTTACAGTAATCAGAATAATGCATGACAATAATTAACAACAATTTACAATCATTAAAACAACATAGAAATTCAATTTTCATTAAACTAAAAGGTGTAGTGTCTTACCACTCCATCAGCCGTCATCCTGGCCACGTGAACATGGTACTTCGTCAGCACCGTCAAGTCGTGTGGGCCACCAGGATAGTCATCAAGCTTCTCTGGCTCTGGCACACGCTCCAACTGCTCGTCATCGTCCACCTCGACCTCTAGGTCACCCTCCACCTGCTCCTCCATCTTTATCTGAGGCTTGTACTGTAGCTCAACATAGTTCCCCTGGGAGGTTCCCTCGCCATCAGCACCAGCACTGTGTGCCCTTCCCCTGCCCTGCCACGCCTGGGCTCTCCCTCCTTCGCTTGCAACCTCTCCATACGCTCCCTCCTAACAGAAGCATGCATTGTTGTTCTTTGACCCCTGGTGTGATCAACAGGTTGTTCCATACATGTAACATGCATAAAAGGGTTAAGTACTATCAACAAAAATACACAAAAGTCAAAAAATCTTCATACTGGTACAGTTCAGATTATAAAATTGAAACTTCAACAATCCAGTTTCAATTTTAAAATCTGAACTACTTCGGTGCTCAGAAAAAAAAATGAACTCAATGCAAACATGCAGAGGGAATGAGACCTAACCTTCAGTTTGGCGTTTAATAAAGCTTGAAATCTGATGATTTTGAGCAAAAAAATCCAAGATTCGACCAATTTGTTGATTTTCAGATTTTGGGATAAGAAGAGAGAGAAAGTGAAAGTGAAAGTGTAAAAATGGGAAAAGTTGCTGCTCTTATATATATATATATAATTATTTATTTCGATATAGTTTGGATTATATAATTGAAACTGGTTCCGGATTATATAATCCGAAGGGCATTTTGGGAAGAAAAAAAATAGGGCGCGTGAGAACCTTATAGGGTCGGAAAAGTATTAGCCATCAATTTTTGTGTGATTATTAATGAAGATAGGTTACAACCCCCACTATTAGAAAATTGCTCTTCCCCCAACAAAAATTGTCCACTCCCATACAAACTGACGAAAATACCCCCAGCGTAACTTAAGTCACACTGGTTATACACCCGCGTGACTTAAGTCACGCTCGCTATATCAACGTGACTTAAGTCACGCTGAGTAGTTACAAAAACAAAACAATTACAAATTACAAAACAGAAATATTATTACACAATAGATTTATTATTACATTACATTGCAATTCATTACATTCAACAAAGATTTATTATTACATTACATTGCAATTCATTACATTAAACAAAAATTTATTATTACATTACATTGCAATTCATTACATAAATTAAACAATTTTTTTAAAAAAAAATAATCGATTAATCATAATGACCAGTCTTCTTGGGGTAGGGGGCCGCTAGATGAACCCGTCATAACCACCTCTACCGCTAGCGGTAAAATCGATTAATCAAAATGATCCTAACAGGACTCAAAAATTCCCTCGTCGATTAATATAATGATCTCAATCGTCGTCATAAAAAAATAGCATAAGATCATTATGATTAATCGATCAAGGAATTTGAGGCCGTTTACGCCGATAGTAACAAAACTTAAAAAAAAAAAATTAGAGAAGAGATGGGAGATGGGAGAATGAATGAGAAGAAATGAGAATGAGAAAAAATAAAAGAAAATGTTTCAATTTATAGGTTTTTTGCTTGAATTCTATTGGTCGAAGGAAGTAATTGCTCTTCCCTGGTTGGCCACCGTTCAAACCACCGTCCAACCTACGTGAGTTAACTCACGCTAGCCTTTAACTTGCGTGAGTTAACTCACGTTGTCCACCGTCCACCAGCGTGACTTAAGTCACGCCCATTACAGGTCAACGTGACTTAAGTCACGCTGGCTTCTGGTGTAGCAGGAAACTTCATTCAATGCTGTCAAAGAAGCCATTAATGACCCCAAACCAATACACACTCATAATTGATCCAAATTACACCATTTCAACGACATAATCACACATAACCACATAATCACACATTATCGATCCAAATTACACAAATTTGTCGTTAATCACACAATAACATAGTCGATCCAAATTACACATAATCGATCCAAATTATACATAATCGATCCAAATTACACAAATTCATCGTTGATCACACTTAATCACACATAATTGATCCAAATTACACATAAACGATCCAAATTCGTCGTTAACGATCCAAATTACACATAAACGATCCAAAATTCGTCGTTTAATACAGAAATTCATTAAAATGCAACATTACATACACAAATTCGAACACGTTACACTATTACAAGTTAATAAATATTACACTTCAATGGATCGGACACAAAGATGTAAAATGTTATTTTCAATCAGTAGCTTAAACATGTAACCTACATCGAAATCATCACGGATAATATCTGGATAATAAACCGTCTTCCAAAAGTCCTCCTCCTTATCCTCCCCCCTAGTCCACACATGGCACCTGTACAAATACATTTGACATTCTTTGATTTTCACCTAGATGGACAAAGTATGTGTCAAGTTGTGCCTTCAAATCATCCAACTTGTCGGTTGGGGTTAAATAGACCCTAACCGTCTTCTTCACGTGGGAGTATCGGACATGAGCTTCAACTTTGTCTTGGGACATGTTTCACTTCACAAAATAAATAAATAGTTGAATAATTAGAGACATATAATTTTATAAAATGCGAGCAATAAAAATAACGAATAAAAATGTTTTATACATCACAAAAAATGTTACGTTGCCAACCAAGCAACTCATCTCGCTCTCGCCATCTTTCGTTTGTAAAAAAAATGAGGCGGTGTTTACTTCATAACCGCGAGGTTTCGTAACACCGGTAGGTACCGGTTTAGGTTTTTCTTCAATGTGAGCTTGAAATGGAATTTTGACTTTAAGCTTCAAATCAACAGTTGGTTTGACATCAACGGAAGCTTCGTCGGAAGCTTCAATTATGCCCGGTTTCGGCTCAACGCCATCATCCACCATATTATCAACCATCACTATGTCTATTGAATAGAAAAATAACAAGGAAACAAATATAAATAACTTGCGCAACAAGTTAAGAAAAAAATAAAATTGGCGCAAAATTTGAAATACTGGGCACCAACATGACTTAAGTCACGCTGAGCTAACACCTGCATGAGTTAACTCACACAGAGCTCCATCGTGAGTTAAGTCACGCCCAAGTCGTGTACCAGACTGCTAAACATAGCTCAAAAACCAGCAAAATTAGAGAGGTTAGATGGTACATTACCTGATCTTTGACATTTGACAAGCGTAGAAACTTGTTTCCTGACGATTTGCAATGATTTTGGCTCAAGATTATGCTTCAAAAATTCTCACTTTTGTGTTTTTTTAGTGGTGAAGAGGGAAAGAAATGGTGTTTTGAAGTTGTAACTGCTGGGTTTTGTTCCAAAACAGTAATCCACGCAGCGTGAGTTAACTCACGATGGAAAGCAACGTGACTTAACTTAGGTTGCCTTCAGTGTGACTTAAGTTGCGCAAAAGATTGCGAGCGTGACTTAAGTCACGCATGGGTATTTTTGTCTTTTTCTTTGGGAAGGAGCAAATTTATTTGTGGGAAGAGCAATTTTCCTACTATTAATGCAATTTGTGCCACGGATAGCAGTGGATTTGAGGGATAGGGTTCGTGTGTTAATGTGCTAAAAAAACATTTTTTGATGTTTATGTTTGTATCGTTTTTTTTTAAGAAAATTAAATGTTTTCTTGTCAAAGTAAAAAAGAAATCATGTTTTTTGTTAAAATTTTGTTAAATACTAGTTTAAACCGGTGGTTTGTTGAATTTAACTTTTTAAAATTTGTGGTTTAGTTCATAAACCCTTTTTATATGGATTTGTCATTTATGGTTCAGTTAACCATATTTTTTGCACCCCTATTTGTGTGTCATTGTTTTTTTGTAGTATATAACAAAAGGTAAATCTTAACGAGTGCTCTCGGGACACTCTTTAAGGCCTTTAAATGATAACTTTTTTTACAAAAATATGTGTAATCAATACATCAGAAATTGAAATATTTGACTTTTTTATAAACTAATTTCTTCTTTTAAAATCTTTAAAAGTGTCCCGAAGACACAGGTTGACAAGGCCCATAACAAAATTATATAGGAAGAATAAAGAAAAATTGGTCAAGGCGAAATAATTTTCCACTTAGGAGCCCTTCGCGTGTGTCGTTAAACTGCCTTTCATACTACTAACTACTAAGCATTTTCCTAGATATAGATATAAACAGGAGAGAGTATATAATGGCAAATAAATCTAGAATAAAAAGTAAAAACTGAAGGAACCAAGATCAAATATAATAAAAGCTAACAATCATAGAATACTTCCACACATTGTAACACAAACTCAAGATTCTCCCAAACATGATTAATGTTGCCTTGGGATTAATAAATCTATTCACATTGGATTTCTTCAACAATCTAGCACTTCAATATCTCCAATAAATGATTAATACCTTGGTTAAAATATCCTTTGTACAAAAAAAAAAGGCTTTCCACAATCTAAAGAAAATAACTGAGCTGCTCCTCTTTGTTCCTTGAACCTCCTTCTCCATACAAATCATTCCACTCCTTCAACCTGCTCATTGTTGAACCTTCTGCAGCAAAACTTGCAGTTACCTGTTTTTACACATGCATCTATCAATTTTTATGCATAAAAATTAAGCTGGAAGAAGACAAGGTATTCATTCTTCCATGTGTGTGACATTGTTAAATAATTAAGCTTAAATTCCTCAATAGAATGTGTAATTTGATCATTTACATTGAGAACAAAAAAATAGGATTGAACAAGTGTCTCATCAGATAGCAATGGATAGAGACAGAATATGAATATGATAGTTTATCCTTTCTTGTCTCTCTTACCTAACCATCAATCGGAGCCCAAGTGTATTCCAAGAGAGGCACATGGTAAGAAATAAACCATGGTGCAATATTCGTTTATATAAATGGAAAGTAGGGTTAATTGAAAGTTGAAACTCATGGAATTCCTAACAAAGGTGAATGCTTGAATACTCATAAGTAACTACTAACTTTTGCTACCAAATGTCAAATTTCTATCCCAGAATCACCTTTAAGAATTCCTCGATAGTAATGAAGTTTCTATCTTATAGTATATCAAAGAGTGCAAGATAAGGCACCCAAATCAAGTATTAAGACCCTCTGTTTGGATAAACAACTTAATTAAATTAAATTCTTATAGCATAAGTGCTCATGTATAAGCTATTTCTATAACAAAAGATAAGATAAAGTCAAATGGCTTTCATATAAGCTATAACTTATTTTCATAAGCTATCATGAAGAGATTACGGACATATGCTGAAAACATTTTATGAACATGTCATAAGCTGCTTCCATAAGGTATACCAAACAGTCTCGCAAGTACTTATACCAATAAATAAGCTCAAATAAGCGAATAGAAAAAAGCCCACAGAAACTGACGTGAACAGTTGAAGCCTAAAATACCTTATTCTTTGCCTGTCTAATGTCTTCCATGTTTAAAGGCCTGAGGGCAATCACTTGATCTACTTTATCTTCATCGGTAGCATTGTAAGCATCTTCTAAGATTTCAACTTCTTCCACCTTTTTCTGAAAAAAAAAAATGTATTTTACTTAGCTTTGCAGAAAAAAGACCATTTTAACAGTTAATATATTAGAAGTAATTAAGTAGCTACCATTTCTTTTTCCTTCTCCTGTTGTATTAGCTCCTTAAGGGGGCGATATGCTGCAGTCATGCACAAGTTCTGTTTACATAAATCAATGTCAATAAATTATCACCACAAACCAGAAGTAGGTAACTAGAAATAGAGAATGACCAACAAAATGAACCTTAAGATCACTTCCACTGTATCCTTCTGTCATAGTTGAAAGCTCTTTGAAGTCTAAATCTTCATGTTTATCCTTAGCTAGAAGAGTTTTCAATATCGTTTCCCTGTTTTCAGCAGAAGGAAGACCAACCATGATCCTGCTCAAGATTGCCATGAACAGAAATGTCAATCACATATCTCAAAAACAATAGTCTGCATCATATCCTGAAAGCAAACCGTGCAATGATAGACCTAAGAGATGCTTCTTTCAGTGCTCAAAATTAAAGAGCTGTTATTCCTGCACGTTTTCTAATGGCAAACGTAGAAAATTAGTGGATTAAGTTAGTTTCCAGAATTTGAACCCTGAAACTTTTGCTGAGTTTCCAGAGTTGTTATTCTTGCACAGTTAACTTCACAAGGTTTATTTATCTAAAGGTAGACTCAATCTGGTAAACAATTTAATCATATTTTAAAAGGTTAAATTTTAGACCTTTACTTAAAACAAAATTTAATGAAATCGATTTTTATCAGAAACTTTTTTGTTTCTTATGAGGACCTAACAAATCAATGAAGATGGTGAACATAATAAATGCCGGTCCTTGTTCAAATGATTGCAATTGAGCAGAAGCAACAGATGAACATGATTCATGACAAACATGTGGTTCTACCTTCGCTGAAACCGTCTTATAACTGCTTCATCAAGGTCAAATGGCATGTTCGTGGCAGCAAGAACAATAATTTTCTCATCAGGCTTTGACAATAGTCCATCGCATCGTGACATGAATTCATTTTTCACCCTTCTCATTGAGCTGTTGTCATTAATGCTAGACCGCTGCCCAAGCATGCTATCCACTTCATCAATGAAAATAATAGTTGGGGCAACCTTTGCCGCTAGTGAAAACAGAGCTTGGACATATTTTTCAGCTTGTCCGAACCACATTGAAGTGATGGTGGACGGAGAGATATTGATGAAACTTACTCCAGCTTCATTTGCAATTGCCTTTGCAAGCATTGTCTTGCCTGTACCAGGAGGTCCAAAAATCAAAACACCTTTACATGGCTTCAGAACCCCATCGCCTTTGAATAGATCTGGTCTTTTAAGGGAAAGCATAACAGCTTCTTCAACTGATTCTTTAACATCATTCAAACCACCAATATCTGAAAAGGTCACCTTTATCCCATTTGCAGGGATAAGCTCTTTTCTTATGCATTCCTCCAAGTCATCGTCACTTTCTGCAAGCAAGCATAAATTAACAGCAACGCAAAACAAACGGAAACAAGTTAAACATAAAGGTTGAGCTTAAACTAGGGCTCATGATAACATATGATGAAAGTACTCTGTATTAAGAGTATATTATTCCAATGCAAAAGGGTCTCCTTTTATAGGAGAGTACATAATGGCTAATAAATGTAGAATAAAAACTGAAGGAAGAAAGATAAAGGTCAATATTATAGAATATTTCAATAATGACTATCTTATTGAAAGAATGAGAGAGAGAGAGAGAGAGAGAGAGAGAGAGAGAATAGGAGAAAGAGATCTCTCCTTCAAAGGTTTCCCCTTCTACGCCAGAGCCACTGCTCTATAATTCTACTCACTAACAGTATTCTATATCCCGACAGTATCACTAGCTTTTTTGATAATTCCACTGTAGATTTAGAATTCCAGAAGAACTTGTTTCCATCTGACTGGAGGACCCTTTAGGATGCAAGATTTTTTTTCCAACAACAAAAAAACCTTTTCCCACTAAGAGGAGTTTGCTATATGAATTGGTCACGTCGTAAAGTCCTATATTCGATCCATCTACTCAGCACCATTTAGTGTGTAAGTATATATATATTGAGAGAAGAAGAAAAAAAAGGAGGATAATGTATACTTCGCAATAAAATAAAACAAGGAAGAGAACAGCCAAAACGAAAATGTTTATCAATCCACGCTACGGTTCAACCCTGCTACATATATTTGCATTCTCCACCATAAGTTAAAACATGGAATCATAATTATGTACACTATGTTCAAATGCAAAACTAGAGATAACGAACAAACCTTGATTGCATCTTTGAACTGGGCTAACAAGTCGAGCCTCAATTGTTCCCCCTCAGTAGATACACGTTTGCATTCTTCCTGAAAACAATGAAGCATGAATCCTAGTGTTTTCAATTTACAAAGTAAAAATGTTTCTCTTAAAGTAGATTTAGAATTCCAGTAATACTTGTTTCCATCTACTAGGCACCCTTTAGTAAGCAAGATTTTTTTCCAACAACAAAACCTTTTTCCACTAATAGTTTGCTATATGAATTAGTCAAGGTCGTAAAGTCCTATATTCGGTCAATCTGTCAGGCACCATTTAGTATGCAAGTTTTTTTTATATATATTGCAGAGAAAAAAAAGGAGGATAAGGTACCCTTCACAATAAACAAAAAAAAGGAAAAGAAAAGGCGAAACAAAAATCTGTATCAATTCATGCAACGGTTCAACCCTGCTACATATATTTCCATTCTCCACTATAAGTTAAAACGTGGAAGCATACCAAATGTCCACTATGTTCAAAATATCATATATGCCAAACTAGAGATAATGAACAAACCTTGATTGCATCTTGGAATTTGGCTAACAAGTCCAGCCTCAATTGTTCCCCCTCAGTAGACACACGTTGCATTCTTCCTGAAAATAATGAAGCATGAATCCTAGTGTTGTCAATTAACAAAGTCCAAATGTTGCTCTTAAAGTAAAATAAATAAGAATCTGATTACTACCAGGTAGAAGTCACATTCATGTAATAAAAAAGGAAGTCGTTATAATAAAGAAGAGATACAACATGGAACATGAAAAAATTAAATGCAACAAGGCTGCTCAATCTCTCGACAAATCATAAACAACAACTCCCATGTAACAACCGTGAGAACATGAAAGATCCAGGAAAAAAGTATGGTAGTGAGATTAGGAGACAGAGCTATTCAACATAACATTTAACATACTAACAGTTGCCATTCAAAAAAAAAAGAGAGACAGACATTCGTGAAAATGAAAGCATTTTCCTAACCAGGTAAACATATTTACATACACTACACACAATGACATGAAATTTGAGACTCGATAACAATACCTTCGTAACAAATCTACAAGAATTTCCTAAAGATAAGATCCCAAAGATTTTCCAGAGGAAAGTAAGTGTCCTAAATGCAAATTTGAGGCCTATAAATTGATGAACATTCATTAGTTAATCTTGTTGAATTACATCTACTCAGTCAAAATAATTCACCGGGTGAGTTAGGAAAGTGAATTAGAAACATAAATACTTTAGGAGGGGAAAGACAAACTCAAATACTTTGGCAGGATGGGAAATGAGAGGCTGGAAATAAAAATCAAACCCTTCAGTCGAGGGAGCTGAAGTAAATCACTTTTGCATGGCCTTAAGCTAATGGGCTTATGTGAATAGGATGTTAGTTTTGCATTAGCTGGTTATAAACTAAACATGAGAAATAGCAAGGACAGGCTACCCTTCTTTACAATTTAGATACACAAGTGTCATATCAAGGCGTATAAGTGCATATAAGAAAGATAAAATATTTTGAGGTATTGAACGTCTTGTAATTCTTATATATTACGTAATCCGTTTTAGAGGTAGTGGTGTAACAGAAGAATACCATCGTCATTTTATTTTGATGTTGTAACTCCCTGCATAGTGACTCAAATTTATCTCTGCCAGCAAGAGCTACAAAAAGAAAGGAAACAGTCAATGAGCAAAACTTAGTTACAGATTAAACGTTGCCAGATATTCAAGATTCCAAAGAAGTGGTTCTAAAGATATACCATTTTCCCAAACAGTATTTCTCAAAACAACGCAAAAGCTTACCCAACATTCCATCCTAGTCCAAATTAATATAAGTAAAAAAACGTTACCATGTTTAGATGATCACTTACAAAAATAACTTGTTGATACACTTATTAGTATAAGAGGCAATACATGTAGATTCCCATTAGCATTTAGAAGATACCATATTCAAGTGCCCAATTACAAAGCTAATTGCTTGTTAAGGTGAAAATCCCTTGAATATTCTAGTATTAAATTACAGTGGTGTGAAATTAAGTCCAGTAATTTGATCAGAAATATGAAAGTACTGCTAGTAACATGAAGGGTATGACTGGAAGAAAAATATTACACCAAAACTATGTATTCCTTTTAAATATAGGTATAGATTAATAATTAAAAATAAAAATATACTAGTAACATGACACCCGTTAGACCTTTATAACTTGAACTAGTACGACCCCCTGTTTCAATGCCCTGTCACATTTAATTACCTTGGTATAATATTCGAACCACATATGCTAATATAACATTGGCATTTGGTAAATATAACTGCTGTAAATTTGGGGGTTCCTACTTAGCAAATGTAAAATTCAGACATGAATAACAAACGATCAGAGCATTATGCAAGTGACATTCAAAAATGCTCCTGACATTCTCGGCCAACTATATTGCCTAGAACGATCAGAGACATGGGCCAGCAAAAACTTAAAACATCACATCAAGGAATAAACACACAAATAAAGAGTTGATATCCAAAACAAAATCAGCAGGTCCGGAATAGAAATACCAAGAACCAACGACCATTTATGGTAATAACAACAATAGATTTCGCTAGATAGACCATCCTTGGAAATACCGGCTTCAAAACCACCAGTAGTGGAATCAATTATGAGAACAGCACAATCAGCTTGGGACGTCCCGGTGATCATGTTCTTAATGAAATCCCTGTGACCGGGGGCATCAATTACAGTACAGTTGTACCTGTTTGTCTCAAACTTGGACAAAGAAATGTCAATTGTGATACCTCTTTCACGCTCAGCCTTGAGTTTGTCAAGCAGCCAAGCATACTTGAATGAACGCTTGTTCATCTCAGCAGCTTCTTTCTCAAAACTCTCAATGACATTCTTGTGAATACATCCAAGTTTGTGGATCAAATGACCAGTAGTGGTTGATTTCCCGGAGTCGACATGACCAATAACCACAATGTTAATACAAACCTTTTCCTTACCTATTAGTCCTTGAACTTGAAATCACAAAAAGATCTGCCAATTCAACACAGAAAACAACAATTCTGCATGAAATGAAAGAATAGAAAAAGATTAACAGAGTAAAAACAGAAACAATGGCGCCTCAAAAGAAAAAGAAATGTATCACACAGTATCATTGTCTTGATTAAGAATAGATGAATTAGAAATGAATATTTACCTTGAAAGAAGAGTAAGAATGTTGTAGAAAGAAGATTAGTGATACCCATTATTATGTTGTTTATGTTTATTTATAGTAAGAATGCTGAGAATTCCAAAAAGAAATCTCGCGGGAGATTTTTTTCGCGAATCGTTGCCGCCCGGAAAATACGGGGTTAGTTCTTGTTCTTATATAACTAACTTTCTTATTTATTTCTCACAGTTACATATTCTCAAATCTCTATTATCCTCCACAGGTACAGAGGCAGGAATTACGTTTAGGGGACATGATGTTGAAAGTATAATTTATTAATGAAAAATTTTCGAATGAACATACAAGCAATTTCATTAGAAATTATAAGATAAGTTCAAAGTAAAAGTATACAAGAAATTTTAAGATATAAGAATGATAAGTATTTTGAGATTTGTTAGTGAATGAATAGCCTAAAGTGATTTTTGAAGAGCATGAAAAAGAAAATATGAAACAAATAAAATGTAAATGTATGAGAATGAATTCTCTGTGAAATCGCGAGTAGTGAATTGTTGGCGGTGACTGAGAATTCGCAAACAAAATGATAGACAATGAATCAAAATTGAATTCTAAATCGTGATTCTCGTTAAAGATTATGGTTCTTTTATAAATTGCAAACAAAATCTCAAAAATTTTTTCACTTTAAAAGATTCGAGTTAAGGATTAGTGCAATAAAATCTAAAAATTTAAGTGTTTAAGGTATAATATATTGATTGAAGAAAAAGCTCATTATATAACTTTTTATAAAGTTCACAAAAAATAAATATAGAGGAAAAAAATGTTACACATTGGTGTAAAAAATTTTTTAAAAAAAAAAAGTTTTTAGGGACCGTAGCATTTGTTGGTCCCCCTTCTAGCTCCATCCCTAATTCTCTAATGTGTCTTTGCTTAGTTTTTTTTAAAAAAAAAAAATTATTTTTCGTTAGTCAATTTCATTTATAAAACTATAAGGAAAAAAATAGACGTTTGAAAATGTATTTGTAATATACATCTAAAAACAATAATGACAACATCGTATAAATTCAATGGCTGAAATGATATTCATCTCCATCCCGTTAGATAAATATGATACATGTGTCCACCCCTTATCTGCGCGAATACCCGCAACATTGCTACCAATTACTAATAGGTCATCTACATGCAAACATATAAGAATCATACTTGATGTTGTAGCTTGCATATACACACAGCATATCCAAATGTGCATCTTGTGAATCCAAATTGAATCAAAATCTATTCTTTTGTTGAGAGCTCTAAGAGCTTGCTTTTGACCATACAAAGCCATCTGAGGCTTGTACACCATATCTTTTTTCCCTTTGATCACAAAACAAGGAGGTTGGGGGACAAACACCATTTCTTTAATCGGACCATTTAAGAAAGCTAACTTCAAATCTAGGAGAAACATAGACCAACCTCTTGCACTTGCTAAGGAACCCCCTAACCTGCATGTTTCAGTCCTTGCCATTGGTGCATACCCTCTAAACTCTATCACTTGAATCCTCATCAGTTGCATTCCTTTCTTCATAACAAGGATCACTTAACAAAATATTCATCAATGGTGTGTTGGAGGTGTCTTTCTTCTGCCAATCTCATGATTCTGATTCATTTATGATGACATATGTGCTAGGATTGTACAACACTACAACCTATAGGCTTTAGTAGCATGATAGCCAATAAAAATCATTGCCTCACTTTTATCATCCAGCTTCTTTCTTATAGCATCATGGATATGTTTGTACCACTCCAAACTTCTTCATGCACCTTTCTGATCCTTTTGGTTGGAAACCTGTTAAGCACATAAGTTGCAGTGGTTATACCTTCACACCAAAATGAATGTGGTGTGTTTCTTTGCTTCAACATACATGATACATCTAACATTTATAGATTTGTTTTATTCCTTCTTTCATCCAATTTATTATGTTGTGGAGTGTATGGAACAGTGACTTCATGTTGAATACATGATTTACACTAAAAGCTTTAAATGCTTTGGATGCATATTCACCACCTCCATCAGTTCTCAACACCTTGATATTTCTGTCACTTTGATTCTCAACAAACACTTAAAATCTTTTGAACATATCAAACAATTTATCTTTTTAATTGATTAGATAAATCCACTTCTTTCTGTTGTATTCATCAATAAATGAAGTGAAATATTTGTTTCCAACTATTGACCCACAGTACCTCAAAAGTTCCTCACACGTCAAAGTGATTTCTTATATATTTAATCTAAAACTTTGATTTATGATTTTAGAAGGTAATATTATATAATTCTCGGATTTTAAAGTGAATTATTTTATAATTTTTTAGGGATAGTTTCTTTATAAAAAAAAAAATAGTTATTATAAATTTTCTCCATAAACTGTTTTTGTTGTTCAAATAATGATCCCTCATCGTGGCATGTTAGTGGCTATGCATAAAACATCATAAAAATTGAATTATCCTAGAGGTTCTAATGATGCTACATAAGCATTTTTCTTGAGGTTGAATGATAGACCTCTAATTAGAGCTTAATATGTATTGTTAACAGATACACCTATGTTGTTAATAGATATATAGATACATGAGTGCTAGATGGTACGAAATATCAACATAGGAAACACGCAAATGTGCCCTATCAATATAGGAAACATCATATAAACGACTTCCTTTTTGTCGAAAAAACTAATTCAAAAATCTGAATCCTTGATTGCATAACCGTCACCATCAATACTCTTTTATGCTGTTCAATTCACTCCTATAATCATCACCATCATCCACTCGTAATGCCAAATAAATGTAGAATAAAAAGTAAAAACTGAAGGAACCAAGATCAAATATAATAGCTAATAATTATAGAATATTTCAACATAAACTCAAGACTCATCCAAACGATGCATGTTGCCTTGGGATTAATAAATCTATTCACATTGGATCAATATCTCTACTAATTGATTAATGCCTTGGGTTAAAATATCCTTTGTACCAAAAGAAAAAAACTGGCTTTCCACAATCTAAAGAAAATAACTGAGCTGCTCCTCTTTCTTCCTTGAACCTCCTTCTCCATACAAATCATTCCACTCTTTCAACCTGTTCATCATCGATCCTTCTGCAGCAAAACTTGCAGCCACCTGTATTTACACATGCATCTATCAATTTCTATGCATAAAATTTAAGCTGGAAAAAGACAAGGTGTTGTTCATTCTTCCATATGGGTGACATAGTTAAATAGTTAAGTTGAATTCCTCAACAAATGTGTAATTTGATCATTTACATTGAGAACAAAAAAAGAGGATTGAAGTTTGTATTTAATAGTAAACCAGACAGTGGGCCTTAATACTTGATTTGGATGCAAAGGAAGGCACCCAAATCAAGTGCTAAGGCCCTCTGTTTGGATAAACAGCTTAAATAAATGCTTATAGCATAAGTGCTTATCATACAAGTGCTAATGTATAAGCAATTTTTATATCAAAAGATAAAATAAAGTAAAATTGTTTTCATATAAGCTATAAGTAACAAAGGTGAATGCTTGAATGCTCATAATGCTAGCTTTTGCTACCAAATGTCAGATATCTATGCCCAGAGTCACCTTTAAGAAGAGCTTATCGAAATAAGCTGAAAACAGTTTATGGGCATGTCAAAAGTTGTTTCCATAAGTTCTACTAAACAGACTCACAAGAGCTTATACCAATAGATAAGCTCAAATAAGCCAATAGAAAAAAATCCCTAACTCTACAGCAATTGAAGTGAACAGTTTAAGTCCAACACACCTTATTCTTTGCCTCTCTCATGTCTTCCATGTTTAAAGGCCTGAGGGAAATCACTTGATCTTCTTTATCATCTTTAGTAGCATTGGAAGCATCTTCTAAGATTTCAACTTCTTCCAACTTTCTCTTCCTTTTCTGAAAAAGATGGATTTTAATTAGATTTGCAGAAAAATGATGACTCTAACAAATAATATATTAGATTTTAAGTAGCTACCTTTTTTTTTTCCTTCTCATGTTGTGTCAGCTCCTTAAGGGGGCAATATGCCGCAGTCATGCACAAGTTCTGTTTACATAAATAAATGTCAATAGATTATCACCACAAAAGAAGTAGGTGACTAGAAATAGAGAATGACCAACAAAATGAACCTTAAGATCACTTCCACTATATCCTTCTGTCATAGTTGAAAGCTCTTTGAAGTCTATATCTTCATGTTTATCCTTAGCTAGAAGAGTTTTCAAGATCGTTTCCCTGTTTTCAGCAGAAGGAAGACCAACCATGATCCTGCTCAAGATTGTCATGAGCAGAAATGTCAATCACATATCTCAAAAACAATAGTCTGCATCATATCCAAGAGATGCTTCGCTCAGTCTCAAAATTAAAGAGGTGTAACTATTGCACGTTTTTTTATAGGCAGACATTAGTAAATTAGTGGATTATGTTAGTTTCCAGAATTTGAACCCTGAAACTTCTGGTGAGTTTCCAGAGTTGTTATTCTTGAACAGTTAACTGCAATTATATATCTAACGGTAGACTCAATTTAGTGAACAATTTAATCATAATTTCAAAGGTTAAATTTTAGACCTTTACTTACAACAAAATTTAACGAAATCTATGTTTATCAGAAACTTTTTTGTTTCTTATGAGAACCTAACTAATCAATGAAGATGGTGAAGATAATGAATGCTTATCCTTGTTCAAATGATTGCAATTGAGTAGAAGCAACAGGTGAACATGATTCATAGCAAATGTGTGGTTCTACCTTCGCTGAAACCGTCTTATAACTGCTTCATCAAGGTCAAATGGCATGTTGGTGGCAGCAAGAACAATAATTTTCTCATCAGGTTTTGACAATATTCCATCCCAACGTGACATGAACTCGTTTTTCACCCTTCTCATTGAGTTGTTGTCATAAGAGCTAGACCGCCGCCCAAGCATGCTATCCACTTCATCGATGAAAATAATAGTTGGGGCAACCTTTGCTGCTTGTGAAAACAGAGCTCGGACGTTCTTTTCAGCTTGTCCGGACCACTTTGAAGTGATGGTGGACGGAGAGACATTGATGAAACTTGCTCCAGATTCATTAGCAATTGCCTTTGCGAGCAGTGTCTTTCCTGTACCAGGAGGTCCAAAAAGCAATACACCTTTACATGGCTTAAGAACCCCATTGCCTTTGAATAGATATGGTCTTCTTAGGGGAAGCATAACCGCTTCTTGAAGTGATTCTTTAACATCATCCAAAGCACCAATATCTGAAAAAGTCACTTCTATCTCATTTGCAGGGATAAGCTCTTGTCTTATGCATTCCTCAAAGGCATTGTCAGGATGAAGTTTCTGCAAGCATGCATAAATTCACAGCAACGCAAAACAAACGGAAACAAGTTAAACATAAAGGTGCAATACACACACACTGGAAAGAAGAAGAAAAAAAGGAGGATAAGGTATCCTTCACAAAAAAAAACATGGAAAGGAACAGCTGAAACATAAAAGTTTATCAATCCACGCTACTGTTCAACCCTGCTACATATATTTGCGTTCTCCACCATAAGTTAAAATGTGGTAGCATGCCAAATGTACACTATGTTCAAATTATCATATATGCTAAACTAGAGATAATGAACAAACCTTGATTGCATCTTGGAACTTGGCTGACAAGTCCAGCTTAAATTGCTGTGCCTCAGTAGATACATGTTTGCATTCTTCCTGAAAATAATGAAGCATGAACCCTAGTGTTTTCAATTGACAAAGTCAAAATGTTGCTCTTAAAAGTAAAATTAATAAGAATCTGATTGCACTACCAGGTAGAAGTCACATTCATGTAATAAAAAAGGAACTCGTTATAATAAAGAGGAGATACAACGTGGAACATAAAAAACTTCGAATGCAACAAGGCTGCCCAATCTCTCGACAAATCATAAACAACAACTCCCATATAACAACCGTGTGCAGAACATCAAAGATCCAGGAAAAAAAGTATGGTAGTGAGTTTAGGGGACATAGACATTCTTGAAGATAAAAAGTATTTTCCTAACCAGGTAAACGTACATACACTACACCCAATGACATAAACGTGGTAGCATACCAAATGTACACTATGTTCAAAATATCATATATGCTAAACTATAGATAATGAACAAACCGTGATTGCATCTTGGAACTTGGCTAACAAGTCCAGCTTAAATTGTTGCGCCTCAATAGATACACGTTTGCATTCTTCCTGAAAATAGTGAAGCATGAACCCTAGTGTTTTGAATTAACAAAGTCAAAATGTTGCTCTTAAAAGTAAAATTAATAAGAATCTGATTACACTACCAGGTAGAAGTCACATTCATGTAATAAAAAAGGAACTCGTTATAATAAAGAGGAGATACAAGATGGACCATAAAAAACTTCGAATGCAACAAGGCTGCTCAATCTCTCGACAAATCATAAACAACAACTCCCATATAACAACCGTGTGCAGAACATCAAAGATCCAGGAAAAAAAAGTATGGTAGTGCGTTTAGGGGACAGAGACATTCTTGAAGATGAAAGCATTTTCCTAACCAGGTAAACGTACATACACTACACCCAATGACATAAGCGTGGTAGCATACCAAATGTACACTATGTTCAAAATATCATATATGCTAAACTAGAGATAATGAACAGACCTTGATTGCATCTTTGAACTTGGCTAACAAGTCCAGCTTAAATTGTTGCGCCTCAGTAGATACACGTTTGCATTCTTCCTGAAAATAATGAAGCATGAACCCTAGTGTTTTCAATTAACAAAGTCAAAATGTTGCTCTTAAAGTAAAATTAATAAGAATCTGATTACACTACCAGGTAGAAGTCACAATCATGTAATAAAAAAGGAACTCGTTATAATAAAGAGGAGATACAACATGGACCATGTACCGTCATCTTATTCCTCTCACGACGCGTGGCAGTCCACCCCGGCCAGCTGGACCTCATTGCCCACGTACCCGCCACGTGGGCGTGATCGGGCACCCGCAGAAACAGCTCGGGTACGGAGCAGGCCCCCAAACCACATCCGTAGCGAGCTGACCTTGTCAAGACCCGAGCTAACGGCCACATTCGGACCCGTCTACAAAGTCTTTCCCACGTTCCCATCGTAGACCGGGCTTCTCGGACGAGGACCAGGTCACCGCTCCAGGTGGCTGGGGAATCCCGTAAGATCCGGCCTCATTTCCCTAGGATGGGGGGACGTATAAGAGGAGGGCTGCAACGGTTCACAGATCATCACGCTCATTTTACACAGAAAAAACCCTAGCCAAGCTCTTGAGTCTGAACATCGCTCAGGGGGTTGGTACCATTGTTCACCTAGCAGGAACAGTTGGCGCCCACCGTGGGGCCAGGTAAAACTTTCCCAGGCCTCAGTTTTCCTTAACCAAACACTCAAACAAGCCGAATCATCCAGCTCGTAATGGCCGGATCCCGAAACAACAACGCCGATCCGGACGCCGTTACCGCCATGCAGCTCCAGCTAGAGGAACTGCGCCAACAGAATGAGGCACTGCAGGCCTCCGTTCAAACTCTTCAACAACAGCAACATCAGGAGCAGCAAGATGACCAAGAGGGTCCGGAGCTAGAGGATCCCCAGCCCTTATCCGCCGAGATCTGGAACGCACCGGTCCCAGAGAATTTCAAACCCCAACACCTCGCTTCATTCGATGGGAAATCAGATCCCACCGAACACCTGACGGCGTTCAACACTCAGATGGCGATCATAGGAGCGGCGGACTCCTTGAAGTGCAAATTGCTTGCAGGAACCCTCAAGGAAGCAGCCCTCAGGTGGTACATGGGTGTGCCTCGCTTTTCCATAACCAGCTATCCCGATTTCGCCAGGCGGATGGTACACCAGTTCACAGCTAGCAAGCATAGAAAGGTCTCGACCACCAGCCTTTTCAACGTCCGACAAGGACCCCACGAGCCGTTGAGGGAGTACCTCGCCAGGTTCAACGAAGCTACTATCAAGGTCGCCAGCCCCAACCAGGAAATTTTCGTCGGAGCTTTCCAGAATGGATTGAGAGCCGGCCAGTTCAATGAATCCTTGGCCCAGAAACCAGCGGATTCTATGGAGGAAATCTTAGCCCGGGCGGAGTGTTACATCAAGGGCGAAGAGAGCAATGCTGAGAAGAAGGCCCGGGACGCACGCGAAAGGAGTTCTGGGGGGAATGAATTTCATAACCCCAGGAAGAATAGCTATCTTCAGCCGATGCGGGAAGTCACCGGCCAGAAGGCCGTTAGAAAACTTTACGCCTTTGAATCAGAGGAGAGAGCGCATTCTGCAGGAGGTCCTTCATACGGGTTTGATTCCTCAACCACCGGCCTCGCGATCTGAAGTAATGGGAAATGATCCTGAGAGGTGGTGCAAGTACCATAAAGCCAGGGGACATCACACCGACGACTGTAGAGTCTTAAAGCGGGAGATCGAGAAGCTAATACAGGAAGGACATTTGAAGGGCTACGTCAGAGGAGGGCAGGGTTCCAGCCAGAGAAGGAACCAGCGCGGGCCACAGGATCCCCCATCGAGGGGTGGCGAGGACCCCGGGTCAGGCAGCGGCAATAGCAACCAACACGCCCGCGTGACCATCAACACCATTTCAGGAGGATTTGCTGGGGGAGGCGAGACTAACTCCTCCAGGAAAAGGTATGCTCGCCACGTGATGCACATCGACAGTTTGGAAGGCATGGGAATGCCCGTCCCAGAAGCTGATCCTGAACTCACTTTCTCCAGTAAGAATTTTGCGGGAATTCTCCCTCACGAGGACGACCCTTTGGTGATCAGCTTACAGCTTTTGAACTGTGTGGTGAGAAGGGTGTTAATTGATCCAGGAAGCTCGGCGGACATCCTGTATTACGACGCCTTCGAGAAGTTGAACTTGGGCGCGGAGTTGTTGCAGCCGTTCAACGGGTCTTTAGTTGGATTCGTGGGAGAGCAGGTGCAGGTACGGGGATATATAACCATGAGGACAGTATTCGGCGAGGATGAAAGCGCCAGGCCCGTCTCAGTCAGATACCTGGTGGTGAACGCACCCTCATCCTATAACATAATCATAGGGCGTCCTTCACTCAACCAGTTGACGGCAGCAATATCAACGCTACACCTCACCATGAAGTACCCACTGCCCAATGGTAAGGTGGGAGTGGTCAAAGGAGATCAGAGGACGGCCAGAAAGTGCTACCAGGACAGTCTAAGAGTTAGGAAACCAGACCACTCTCCGTCTGGGCGGGGCCCCAGCCCCTCAAACGCCCAGGATGTCAATTTTGTTGATTTGGATCCACGAGAGGAATACGTCGAGGAAAGACTGACTCCCATCGAGGACCTTAAGGAGATACAGATCGGCCCTCAGGCTTCTCAGACTACTAAAGTTGGCACGGCTTTGACAAAGGTTGAAGAGGCGGGGATAGTCCGCCTTCTGAGAAGAAATTTGGACTTGTTTGCATGGAGCCCATCAGACATGTCCGGCATCGATGTGAATGTGGTATGTCATCATTTGGCGGTGGACCCAAAGGTGAAGCCCGTGGTCCAGAGGAAAAGGAAAATGGGAGAGGAAAAGCGGAAGGCAATGGATGAGGAGGTAAAGAAGTTGAGGGCGGCCAGGTTTATCTGTGAGATTAAGTACCCGACCTGGTTGGCCAACGTCGTGCTAGTGAAAAAGTTCGGGTAAGTGGAGGATGTGTGTGGACTTCACGGATCTCAACACTGCGTGCCCTAAGGATCCATACCCTCTCCCCGCCATTGACAGACTGATAGATGGTACTTCAGGGTATAAGACGCTGAGCTTCATGGATGCGTACTCAGGTTACAATCAAATTCGGATGGATCCCTTGGACGCCCCCAGAACCGCGTTCATGACCAACGCGTCCAACTACTTCTACCAGGTAATGCCATTCGGTTTAAAGAATGCCGGCGCCACTTACCAGAGGCTGATGGACAGAGTCTTCGCCGATCAGATAGGGCGAAACCTGGAGGTTTATATCGACGATATGGTAGTCAAGACCGCGGAGGAGGGAAATCATTGCCAAGACCTTGAGGAAATCTTGGGATGCGTAAGAAAGTACAACATGCGTCTGAACCCCTCCAAATGCTCATTTGGGGTTCAGGCGGGAAAATTTTTGGGATACATGTTAACCAAGAGAGGGATAGAAGCCAACCCAGATAAATGCCAGGCTATCATCGACATGAGGAGCCCCACGTCCGTCAAGGAGGTCCAGCAGCTCACAGGGCGTCTGGCGGCGTTGTCTCGTTTTCTGTCGTGTGCGGGAGACAAAGCTTTTCATTTCTTCACGACGCTCAGGAAGGGGGAGAGGTTCGAATGGACGGCCGAATGTGAGGACGCCTTCATTAAAGTCAAGTCTTTACTGGCCACTCCTCCAATTTTAACGCGCCCGGATAAAGGCGTCATTCTTTACCTATACTTGTCGGTGACAGAGCACGCCTTGAGTTCAGTTCTTGTCCAAGAGAAGGAGGAGGGCGAAAAGCCGGTGTACTTCGTTAGTAGGGTGTTCAAGGGCGCGGAGCTGCGATACCAGAAAATTGAGAAGTTAGTTCTAGCATTGGTAACCACGGCGAGGAAGCTACGCCCTTACTTCCAGGGTCACCGGATCGTCGTGAAAACCAACCACCCGGTTCGGCAGGTTCTGAAAAAGCCAGATTTGGCAGGGCGCATGGTGTCATGGTCCGTGGAGCTGTCCGAATATGATATCCAGTTCGTCCCCAGGGGCAGTATCAAATCACAGGTGTTGGCAGATTTCTTAGTAGAGTTGAGTTCACCCGCTGAGGCCCAGTCACCTTTCGTATGGATCTTATCAGTAGACGGAGCATCCAACCTGAAGGGGAGCGGCGCAAGGAACGTGTTGGAAGGCCAGGATGACGTCCTGATCGAGCAATCCCTAAGATTCGAGTGGAAGGCAAGCAACAACCAAGCTGAATATGAGGCCCTAATAGCTGGAATGCAACTTGCCCGAGAAATGGGTGCCACGAATCTCAGGGCGCGGAGTGACTCGCAGCTAATGACCAACCAGATTGCAGGAGAGTATCAGACGAAGGACGGACAGCTGACGAAGTACTTGAAGAGAGTGCAGGAGTTGGCTCAGAATTTCACATTTTTCGAGGCGACCTATGTGCCGCGCGAACAGAACTCCCGTGCCGACATCCTCTCAAAGTTGGTCAGTACCAAGAGACCGGGACACAACAGGACGGTGATTCAAGAAACACTGACAGCCCCCAGCACGGAAGCCATGATGGTGGGCGCTGTCCAGGCCGAAGAGGGAGGATGGATGACACCAATTGTAAAATATTTGGAAGGTAATTGGTCGCCTGATTCAGACGAGGAGGAACAAAAGATGAGGAGGCGGTGTGCGAGATATACCATGCAGGCGGGTAAGTTGTATAAGATGGGTGTGGCGACACCGATGCTGAGATGCCTGGCTGAAAGTGAAACGCAGCTGGTGCTCTTGGAGGTTCATGAGGGCGTATGCGGAAGTCATATAGGCGGTAGGGCCCTCGCCAATAAGATCGTTCGCGCTGGGTACTACTGGCCTACCCTGTTAAAAGATTGCGCCGATTATGTCAAGAAGTGTGACAAGTGCCAGAAGTTTGCGTCTCTCCTCCATGCGCCGGCCGAAGTCTTGCATTCCGTCACTTCGCCGTGGCCGTTCTGCCAGTGGGGCGTTGATATTCTCGGCCCTTTCCCTTTAGCGCCAAGTCAGCTGAAATTCTTGATTGTTGGGGTTGACTACTTTACTAAATGGATAGAGGCAGAGCCCGTAGCGAAGATCACTGCCGAAAGAGTTAGGCGTTTTTATTGGAAAAAAATCATCTGCCGGTTTGGTCTTCCCAGGTGCATTGTATCCGATAACGGGACGCAGTTCGCCAGCAAGACTGTCAGAGACTTCTGCAGCGGACTCGGGATCCAAACAAAGTTTGTGTCAGTTACTCATCCCCAGGCGAATGGACAGGCCGAGTCCGCCAACAAGGTAATTTTGAACGGGCTCAAGAAGAAACTTGATGACGCCAAAGGCCTTTGGTCAGAGCGACTACATGAAGTACTTTGGTCGTATCACACGACGCCCCACTCATCCTTAAATGAGACGTCGTTCAGAATGGTATATGGGGCGGAGGCAATGCTTCCCGTAGAAGTCGATACGCCCATGTGGCGCAGGGAAAATTTTAATGCTGAAGATAACGAAATTGGCCAAGCATGCGACTTGGATATGCTGGATGAGATAAGGGAGGCCGCCCACATCCAGGAGTTTGCTGCGAAACAAAGGGCCGCCCGGAAGTACAACTCGAAGGTGGTTTCAAGGGACATGCGAGAGGGCGACCTTGTCCTACGGCAGGTGGTGGCGCCAACCAGGATGGGCAAGCTGTTTCCAAATTGGGAGGGACCTTACAGAGTCCGTGAGAAGCTGCCCGGCGGTGCCTATAAGCTGGAGGAGTTATCCGGGAGCATGGTCCCAAGAACGTGGAACGCCGTCCATCTGCGTCACTATTACAGTTAATTATTCATTTGATTAAATTGTAACTTGCTTCTCGTACATTTGCAAAGTCGGGCGAGCTCCCGCATGACATTTTGTAATTTTGCATTGATATTTAATAAGGTTCTGGGGTGACACTCTTTTCCCCTGCAAGGGCAGGGGTTTTTAACGAGGCGCCCCAGTTCTTCAATAAGCATCTTGATATATAATTATGAAAGACCTACTATTTTAAGGCGGTAAGACCCCTGCGGCGCTAAGACCTACTATTTTAAGGCGGTAAGACCCCTGCGGCGCTAAGACCTACTATTTTAAGGCGGTAAGACCCCCGCGGCGCTAAGACCTACTACTTTAAGGCGGTAAGACCCCTGCGGCGCTAAGACCTATTATTTTAAGGCGGTAAGACCCCTGCGGCGCTAAGACCTATTACTTTAAGGCAGTAGGACCCCTGAGGCGCTAAGTCCTAAAACCACATGGCAACAGGGCCCTACGCCAATGAGCTTGCCCCTGCACGCTCAAATCGAAATCAATGCGACTGTTTTCTCGTAAAGTTCTCGGAAAACAACATGTCGCCTATACAATTAGATTTATACAGAATCAGTTCGCAAAACATGAAGCAAACGCTGCAGAGTTCAAATTATAGCACAAGACACTCGAAAGAGTAAGATGACACTCAAGTTAAAAGACGAACATTTGGAAAGTTAAGATAAAATCATGTGAAAGTTAAGGGCGCAAAGCGCACGCTACAGTCAAAGACAAAGTCAAAGCCTCAAAAGGGCGTTACATAAATAGCATTTGGAATTTACACAATAAAAAGGAACAGAACCTAAGCTACTCCTCATCCACGATCTTCCCGTCCACAACAGTCCGGAATAGGCCGATCTCCTCCAGGGAAGCTTCTGGGTATAGGCAGGCCACCTGGGCCTTCGCCCGCTCAAAGCCCTTCTCCTCGGCCAGGACGCTCTCTTCCTCAGATGCCTCCAGCTTCGCCCTCAGATCCGACATCGCCGCTTGATGCGCCTCGGTCAGAGCTGTTCTCTCCTCAGACATAACCTTGGCCGCTTCCTCTGCTTTGGCCTTGGCAGACTCAGCCGTCTCCAGATCTTGGCGCACTGAAGCGAGTTTCTCCTCCGCCGCTTTCCTTGCCTCCTCAGACGCATTGAGGGCGCTTTGTATCTGCGCCAATACGCTCTTGTGTTCCGCCCTATGCGCTTTCTCCTTCCGCTCGAGGGCGAAGAATTCCTCCGTCATCACCTGGCCCAGCAGGGCGCCCTTTAGGAGGTGGACGCCCATCATCTTCTGTACCTGGGAGAACTCCATGGTCTTAAGTCTTTTCCTGTCGTATTCAAAGGTGAAGTTCTCCCGCATAAACCCTTCATAGTCAAAGCTGGCGTCCCATAGCGAAGGGGGGTATCTGTCACAAGGCGGATAGCAACAAGTTAGTTCACAGTAGAAGTACAAAGAGAGTTATAAGTAAAAGGACAGGAGTTCGGTTTACCAGCTTCCATTTCTTGAGAGGTCTGAGGTTGAGGTGGTTGGCCCTCATCCGCCCGTTTCCTCTTCCCTTTGGGCGGCACCGTGGCGTCTGCTGCGGCCACGACCCGGGATGGGATGGCGTCGATGGCGCTCGCCTCCCCTGGTGCTGCGGTTTCACCGGCGTCCACGGCTCTGCGCTTCTCCCGCGTCATCAGGCCGGCGGGGTCACTCCTCCCGTGAACATCGCCTTCTTCAGCCCTTTTCTTTTTCGCCCGCTCCAGGGCCAGCTTCTTCTCCGCTGCGGACTTCGGCGCCATCGAATCTGCTTAAAAGTCAAAGAACTCATGTCAGCTAAAACACAAACTTAATTACTGAATGACATCGCCCATAATGGGAACGAGTGCTACCTATGTATTCGCCAAGAGCCACGGGGTCATGTTCTCTGTGGATAAGCTCCTTCACGCTCAGAACCTCCATGTGCTCCAGGAAGTCGACTACGTCTTTCTCCGCGTCGCTCAGCCTGTCGTAGTCGTAGCCCGATACAGACAGGGGGTCGCCGGACCAGTATAACGGAAACCCCTCACTGCCGCCTTGGCCCATGAAGACGGGAACAGAGGCGTCCAGCCCCCTTACTTTAAAGAATTTCCTCTTCCAATTTTTGTAGTTGTTTGCGAAGAGGGCGAACAGACCCCGTCCCTGCTGCGAGTTGATAGACACCCACGAACCTTTCCCCACTCCCTTGGTACAGTAGAAGGAGAGAAATGCGCCCACTGTGGGCGCCAAACCCAACCCTTGGCATAAAACTTCGAAGCCTCTGACGTATGCCCAGCCGTTAGGGTGAAGTTGAGATGGCGCTACGTTTATAGCCTTAAGGAGCGCGGCTTCGAAGGGCGTGAAGGGAATCCTTACTCCCAAATCAGTGATGGCACAGGCGTACATGTAGAACGCCTCATCTGGCACCCCTCGTGGACGACGCATGTAGACTTTCTCCCCTTGGACGCAGGGTTCGGTGATAACATCCGCTTCATCTCCAGTAGAGGAAACCGCCTGGTTCTCCCGGAACTCCGCCACCCTCTTTTCGGTACTGAACAAGGAGGACTGGGCGGCCACATTCTCATCCACCCACTCGGCGCCCATTTCAGATCTCGCCATTTTCCCCTCTCGCTCACCAGGTCCTGAAGAAAAGAGAATAACTACATCACTATCATGGCTACTGCTACTTGAAGCACTTAACTCTGAGAAGAGGGGGGCGGCACCGTCGTCGCTGTCAGAGCTCACCTCAGCAGCGACGAGGGGGTGTCCAAAGTATTGTCGATCCACGAGCGCCCAGTCCACCGTCCCATCCGCCCTTCGGGCGGCCCGAATGGCCGCATTCCACACTTTGCGTCGCTCCTCTAAGAGGGGAGAGCCCACTGAGTTACCCTCACTATCACACTCCCGTATCACTACCATTTTTCCCTCTTTACGAATGTACTAAGAAGCGTAAGCGTAAAATGAGAGGAGTAAGGAGGTTACCTGTTCTTACAAATAGGAGGTAGTTTGCAAGTTCGCCGGCGTGCTAGCAGGAGGCAGTTGCAGGTGATATGGTTCGAAAGGAACAGATAGTTTCGAAAGGTACGGATGAGTTAGAAGGAACAGACAAGCCCTATTTATAAGCGGAGGGCCTCGAGTTGCGAGCGCGGTCTGAAACGACGCGAGATCAAACGGTGCCAAGGACCCGTCCTTTCAGTGCTGTGCGGCTTGATTTGCATCGAAGCAAGGGAAAGCAGGCGAAACCCCAGCCGTCCAGATGTTAGCACGAACGGTCATTGCCCATCCACCGTTGGATTTCATTTAAATGACCCACGCGCTGATAGGGTGCAGTCACCCGCAGGACACTAGGGTGGGGAACAACCACTGAAGCAGTTAGCAGACCGCCAGCTCTCACTACAGGCCGGTATTTCATAACGCCACATGTCAGACGCTCACTCGGCCCCATTGAACGATTTTGTAGTCGCCCACTAAGCCAAAACCGAGCATACTATTAATCACTTCGCCTCTTCGAGACTTGTGCTTGGGGGGCTGTGTACCGTCATCTTATTCCTCTCACGACGCGTGGCAGTCCACCCCGGCCAGCTGGACCTCATTGCCCACGTACCCGCCACGTGGGCGTGATCGGGCACCCGCAGAAACAGCTCGGGTACGGAGCAGGCCCCCAAACCACATCCGTAGCGAGCTGACCTTGTCAAGACCCGAGCTAACGGCCACATTCGGACCCGTCTACCAAGTCTTTCCCACGTTCCCATCGTAGACCGGGCTTCTCGGACGAGGACCAGGTCACCGCTCCAGGTGGCTGGGGAATCCCGTAAGATCCGGCCTCATTTCCCTAGGATGGGGGGACGTATAAGAGGAGGGCTGCAACGGTTCACAGATCATCACGCTCATTTTACACAGAAAAAACCCTAGCCAAGCTCTTGAGTCTGAACATCGCTCAGGGGGTTGGTACCATTGTTCACCTAGCAGGAACAGACCATAAAAAACTTCGAATGCAACAAGGCTGCTCAATCTCTTGACAAATCATAAACAACATCTTCCATATAACAACCGTGTGCAGAACATCAAAGATCCGGGAAAAAAAGTATGGTAGTGAGTTTAGGGGGACAGAGACATTCTTAAAGATGAAAGCATTTTCCTAACCAGGTAAACGTACATACACTACACCAATGACATGAAATTTGAAAACGTCGTAAGAAAAAAAAAAGGACAAGAAATTTGAGGTTAGATACCAATACCTTCATAACAAATCAACAAAAATTCCCAATAAGGAGATCCCAAAAAAAAATCCAGAGGAATGTAAGAGCCCTAAATGCAAATGTGAGGCCAATAAATTGCTAAACATTCATTAGGTAATCCTATTGAAGTACATCTATTTGGTCAAAATAATTACCGATGGGCATTGGACATCTAAATAGGTGCCTCAAGAAGGAACCTTTTCGGTGATTAGGAAAGTGAATTAGAAACTAAAATCTTGGGCATATATGATGCCAGGAAGATTTTGGAAGTACACCCAGCATTCCAAATCTTTGGTAGTTTTAATATTTCATTTTTGTTTCAAAACAATGAGTGTTAAAGAAAATCAAGATACTATTAACCGTTTTCTAACTATACCCCTAATCCTAAATATAATGAAGATGGATTATATTTACGAGATTGTTTATAGTGGAGTTCATTTCGTCTTTTCAATGAAAATTGAGAATTTATAAAATAAATTCATTCTTAGATGGAGGAAGTATTTTAGGAGGGGGAAATCAAACTCAAATACTTTGCAGGATGGGAAATAAATGGATGAAAATAAAAACGAAATCCTTCAATCAAGAGGGCTGAAGTATTTCACTTTTGTGCGGTCTTTAGCTAATGTGCTTATGTGAGTAGGATGTTAGTGTTGCACTAGAGCTGGTTATTAACTAAACATGAGAAATGATCGAGATATCCTGTCTTTCTTTAAAATTTAGATTCACAAGTCCTCATCTAGGCATAGAAGTGCATATAAGAAAGATAAAATATTTTGAGGTAATGAACATCTTGTAATTCTTTTATATTACATAATCAGTTTTAGAGGTAGTGGTGTAACAGAAGAATACCATCAGCATTTTATTTTGACACTGTAACTCCATGCATAATGACTCAAGCTTATCTCTGCCAGCAAGAGCTACAAAAAGAAAGGAAACAGTCAATGAACAAAAATTAGATACAGATTAAGCGCTGCTGGATATTCAATATTCCAAAAAAGTGTCTAAAAATATATCATTTTCCCAAACACTCCATCCTAGCCCAAATTAATATAAGTAAAAAAAGATTGTTATCATGTTTAGATGGTCGCTTCAAAAAATAACTTGTTGATACACTTATTAGTATAAGAGGCAATACATGTAGATTCCCGTTAGAATTTAGAAGATACCATATTCAAGTGCCCAATTACAAAGCTAATTGCTTGTTAAAGTGAAAATCCCTTGAATATCCTAGTATTAAATTACAGTGGTGTGAAGTATGATGTCTAGTAATTTGATCAGAAATATGAAAGTACTGCTAGTAACATGAAGGGTATGATTGGAAGAAAAATACTCCACCAAAACTATGCATTCCTTTTAAATATAGGTATAGATTAATAATTAAAAATAAACATATACTAGTAACACGACACCCATTAGACCTACTTGAACTGGTACCTCCCCCTGTTTCAATGTCCTGTTCCTTGTAACTGCCAGGGTAAATAGCTGCAAATTAAGTTTTAGACAAGAATAGCAAATGATCAGAGCATTATGCAAGTGACATTCAAAAATGCTCCTGACATTCTTGGCCAACTATATTGCCTAGAACAATCAGAGACATGACCCAGCAAAAACTTAAAATATCACACCAAGGAATCAATAAACACACAAATAAAGAGTTGTTTTCAAAACAAAATCAGCAGGTCCGGAAACTTGCTGCTTATAAAACCCAAGCGTTCACACTAGACACAACAATTAAAGCATAGTAAAACGAAAAAGAAATAGCCATGCCACCATCGATCTGGAACCCAGTTCTGGGAAAGAAGCTGCAAGATGATGGTGCGGACTTCACACTTAACCTGCAAAACAAGTTTACTAGACGAGAAATAGACATACTACGGATCAAAGACAATTTGTTGTAATAACGACAAGAGGCTTCCCTAGATAGATGATCCTGCATGATTCAATTCTTCTTCAATGCTGACTTAGTGATCTTACCTCCTGCGTAAGAAGACGTCCTTGTAACAGACATGACGACACCAACACCCACAGTTTGACGCATGTTTCTGACAACAAAACGGCCGAGTGGAGGATATAGAGAGAAAGGCTCTACCACCAAAGGCTTGGTGGGAATCATCTTAATAATACCAGCATCACCACTCGTCAAAAATTTGGGCTCCCTCTCAATTTCCTCACCAGAACACCTGTCAACCTTGGAAATAAGCTCAGCAAACTTGACAGCAATGTGGGAGGTGTGGCAGTCAAGAACAGGTGTATAGCCATTTCGAATCTGGCCAGGGTGATTCGTAATGATAACATGAGATGTAAAGTGAGCGGCCTCTACGGCTGGGTCATCCTTAGAGTTTGAGGCAACATAACCTTGCTTGAGATCCCTAGCAGCAACATTAACATTAAATCCCACAATGTCACCAGGAAGGGCCTCACTGATAGCTTCATGGTGCATCTCCACAGACTTCACTTCAGCTTGCAGCCCAGTTGGGGCAAAAGTTAGCACCATTCCAGGGTTCAAGGAACCAGTCTCAACACGTCCCACAGGCACAGTTCCGATTCCTCCAATCTTGTAGACATCCTGAATTGGTATCCGGAGAGGCTTGTCTGATGGCCTCATAGGCTCGTTGATTTGGTCAATAGCTTCAAGAAGGGTTGGACCCTTGTACCAATCAAGATTAGTAGAGCGCTCAATCAAGTTATCTCCCTCAAAACCAGAGATGGGAACAATTGGAATAAGTTTATAGCCAACCTTATTCAGAAAGGGTAAAACTTGCCTCACAATTTCTACATACCTATCCCTAGAGTATTTGGGTGTAGTGGCATCCATCTGTCAAGGTAGATGATAATTAGTACTTATATAAATGAATTATAAAAAAAATAAAACTTGAAAGGGGCTGAAAATATAAATACTTTGTTGCAGCAGCAGATCATTTGATTCACACCAAGAGTGAAGGCAAGAAGAGCATGTTCACAGGTCTGACCATTCATACCGGCTTCAAAACCACCAGTAGTGGAATCAATGACGAGAACAGCACAGTCAGCTTGGGACGTTCCGGTGATCATGTTCTTAATGAAATCCCTGTGTCCGGGGGCATCAATGACAGTGCAGTTGTACTTGTTTGTCTCAAACTTCGACAGGGTAATGTCAATCGTAATACCTCTTTCACGCTCAGCCTTGAGCTTGTCTAGCACCCAAGCATACTTAAATGAACACTTGTTTATCACAGCAGCTTCTTTCTCAAATCTGTCGATGACACTCTTGTCAATACTTCCAAGCTTGTAGATCAAATGACCGGTAGTGGTTGACTTCCCAGAGTCAACATGACCAATAACCACGATGTTAATACGAACCTTTTTCTTAGCCATTAGTCCTTAAACTTGAAATCACAAAAATATATGCCAATTCAACACAGAAAGTAACAAGACATAAGTAAAATAAATAAATATCAGCATTCAACAATAAAATAAAATAAAATACTAGCAACAACACAATAACATTCTGAGAGGTGAAAAAAATGCACAATCAAATGACAACAATACAGCATGAAATTGAGTGTTTCAGAAGATCAAACAGGCACAATGTGGGTCCGGGTTCATCTACTCTCCGTTTGTTGAGAGACAGACCATAGTCACATAATTCGCAATTCGTGTTGGTACGTGGTACAGGTATGAGTTCGTGGTGCGCAACATGTGAAGAATCCAGTATGTATGGGGTATAGATCTTTCGGTACAACCTAATTAAATAGTAAGATATCAATAGTTTTTTAAGATTTTTTTTTTACCAAATGTGAGTCTTTCCAACTCCGCTCTGGAATTCAAATCTCTTCGTATTTAATTAGTTAAATTAATTAATAGTGCGAAAAAGTAGAAGGACTAGTCAGCTGCAAAAAAACTAGGGCCCACTTACCAAAATCTTTTTTGATATTCACTTTTTCCTTTTTTTATCAATGTTATTTTGCAAAAGACATTCTCTTTCTCCATGCTTCAAAGAGATTTTATGCAAAATTTATTTGCACCACCGAAGGTTTTCTTTTCATTTATCTCCTACTCAACCTATTTCCTCTTTCTACGATCTTCACTTATCTCAGTTCCCCAATTTCAAGGAATTATAGGGGGAATATATGCAAACCAATTCGCAAAAGTACCACAAACCGGTACCACAAGTACCAATTCACGGTTCCCAACATGCCAAGAGAATTATGTGACTATGAGTCGGACACCGATAAATCAGTGGAACCTCATTAGCGAGGTACACTTATTGTCCAGTTGTGTCTATCTCTCTCTCTCTCTCTCGTAAATGGACATAGGCTCCTACTAATTTATTGCCATTGTGTCTAACTCAAAAACAAACATGTACGTACATTATTAACATTCTGCTTTTTCAATTATATGGATGAAATCAAAAAATACAAAAAGATAAACCCAAGAATAGATGAATTAGAAACGAAATAGGAGGAGTATACCTTGAAAGCAGGTGCGTTGAAACCTTAGGCACAAAGAAGAGAAAGATTGTAGAAACAAGATTAGTGATAACCATTTTAATTAATAGTGAGTAGACTGATAGATAATAATGAATGGGTTGAGAATGCTTTCAGTTTCAGAAGAGTAGAGAATTTCTAGAGTATCGTTGCTGCCCGGAATAAACGGGGTTAGTTTGTTGATCTTATTTATTTCTCACAAATACAAATTCTCAAATGTCCATTGACTTCTTTTTTTTTTTAAGGAAAATGTCCATTTACTTGGGTATTATTTGGTCCAACCGATTGTGTAAGGAAAGATACTTCTTAGGAAAGATTGGTTCCAATAAGAAGGGACCCACATCAAAAGACCTTCCGCCCAAAATTGCGAAGAAAGTGGAAAAAAGAGTTTCATTATAGCAAAAGACCTTTACACCCTTGCTTTGGATTGTGCACATTATTGTTTATATCATAATTTAATTTAATTTTTTGAATATTATGTTTTTTACTCCTTTACAAGAAAAACATAATGCTTTTTACTGGGTGTCTGTTGCGTATTGGGTACATAATTTGTAATCCCTTGTATGTATGTGATTTTTTTTCATAATTTGCTCATCTTTCTTATTTGTTCTTACCTAACATATTCTTAGGAAAAAAATATGACGTGGTTTAGTGAGAGACAAGAATTTCAGTTTTTGTCTTGTCTCTTGCCCCCAGTTTGTCTTATCCTTATAATAGTTTTACAATCAAACATTGTACAACTAGCGTTGTCGTATTATTTTCTTTATTTTTTTAGCAGATCAAACGTACCTTTGAAGTGTTAAGAAATTTCATTCTAAGGAAATATGATAATCCCCTCAAATCTTCATCTCAAACTCAGACATCACAAGTTGTTTGAATTTATGATTATCAACAACATTGCTACCAGATTCATCTATATACAAGCATATAACGATCATACTTGATGTTGTAGTTTGCATATACACAACATATCCAAATGTGCATCTTGTGAATCCATGTTGAACCAAAATCTATTGTATTGTTCAAAGCCTTAAGGGCTTGCTTGAGACCATAGAAGGCCTTGTGAAGCTTGTACACCATATCATTTTTCCCTTTTATCACAAAACAAAGGTTGAGTGACAAACGCTATTTATTGAATTTGACCATTTAAGAAAACTAACTTCACATATAGGTGAAACAACCAAACTCTTGCACTTGCTAAGGAAACCACTAATGTGCCACCGGTGCATACACTTATCAATAGTCTAAGTCAGGTCTCTGAAGAAATCTTCTTGCAATTAGCCTAGCATTGTGTTTAGAAATTGAACCATCTGAATTTTGTTTAACCTTATACACCCATTTCACTTGTATGTTTTTTTTTTTTGTCATATGGCAACTTGACAATGGTTTCTCTCGATTGATGTTAACTTATCTTGCATTTGCAGCTTTGGATACTTATTTTTTTTTAGTACATCATGTGTTTGAAATATTTATGTTGGAGGGTGTTTTGCAAATATATGTTTTTTTTCTTTAAAATTACACGATTTGTCTCTTAACTTAATTTTAAGTAACACTATTGTCCTTTCTTTATCACTACGGTTATCCTTTTTTTATCAAAAACTCCAATTATTATTAATAGATAAAGTCGACAATCATAAACTATTTTGGAATTTTGATACCAAATTAAAATGATTTTTAATTAGTACCCCTAATGAAAAAGAAAGAAAATCAATGACAAAGAGCGTAGGGAGGAAGAGAAAAATGGGAGAGAGAAAGGAAACAACAATCGACCCAAAATGGCCTTCCATCAAACCCAAAAACAATCTTCACATCACTCGCTTACGAGATTTCGATCTCTTCACGGTTACTATTCCACCCTTCTTCTTTTTCTTTTGCCAATTTTATTTGTGAATAATTCTTATTTTGATGAATTTTCTATTCAAGAATTCAGGTTCAGAATTTTTTCTCATTTTATGAATCAAAGGCATTCATTGAAACTGCTGAGGGAATCGGTTTTACTCATCAAGGAAGTTTAGGTCCAGCTAAAGGTGAAGCTTATAGAGATAATGATCGAATTTCGGTGAATGATCCTGTTCTTGCTGATTCAATCTGGGATTCTGGACTTAACAAATTGTTTTCTGATATAAGAATTCGAGGGAAAGTTGCTGTAGGTTTGAATCCAAATATCAGATTATATAGGTTGGTTCTTTTGGAATGTTATTGTAGCTTATTTACCGGCATGAGTACTTGTGAGACCGTTTGTGAGGGCTTATGAAAATAGGTGTTGTTATCAACTTATTTCTGTAAGCTCTTTAGGATAGCTTTTGAAAAAAAATTATAGCTTGATTGAAAATAATTTGACTTTACTTTATCTTTTGTTATAGAAATAGTTTATACGTAAGCACTTATATGATAAGTGTTTTTGTTATAATTGTTTAGTTAAGGGTCTGTTTGGATTGACTTATTTGAGCTTTTCTACTAATATAAATTTTGTGAGACTGTTCGGGAGAACGTATGAAAACAGTTTATGACATTGTTCATAAGCTGTTTTCAGCTTACTTTCATAAATTCTCCAAGATAGCTTATGAAAATAGCTAATAGCGTATACGAAAATATTTCAAGTCCTTTTATCTTTTGCTATAGAAATAACTTATACATAAGTCTTTATCTTGATAAGTGCTTGTTCTATAAGCTGTAAATAAGGTATTTACCAAAGAGGGGCTAAGTTGTTTATGCAAACAAGGTTTAAGTTTTCAGAATGCTGTAACTTTTCTTGAAACATTGCATATTCCTTTCTGTTGTCTCCTTAATCAATTGAAAGTACATACAATATCTTAAAATTTGGTTTCTGAGAAAAATAAATAAAAAATAAGACCACATTCACTAATTGTCATGCATTTTTTGTATTTCAGGTACAAAGTTGGTCAACGGTTTGGACGACATATTGATGAGAGTAATGATCTTGGAGATGGAAAAAGAACTCGTTATACTTTGCTAGTTTATTTGAGTGGTGGACCTGGTGAAGTTAAATCAAAGGCTAAAAATGATTCCAGTAAACCTACAGATTCATCTTTTGATCGTTTAGTTGGAGGAGAGACAGTCTTCTATGGTTCAAGAAATAGCATTGTGGCTGAGGTAGATTTTTCATTTTATTTTAGTGAAATATCAGTTGATGTTGCTTAATGCAAGTTGTGGGATGTCACTATTTGCTTGTTTTGGGTGTTGATACAATTTTCATTTCACAGGTTGCTCCCATTGAAGGGATGGCACTCTTGCACATTCATGGAGATAAATGCTTGTTACACGAAGCCAGAAATGTTACCAAAGGTGTAAAATATGTCTTTCGTTCGGATGTTGTATTTGCTTGAAGAGATGTCTTGTATCAAATTCTCTGGTATATTCTTCATCTGAAGGCTTATTTGTTAGCTTATAACATGAAAAATTTTGTATTGTTAGATCTTCGATGTTGTAAAATACTATGTTTGCAATTTTATGCTGCAGATAATTAACTGTTACATATAAACAAAATTGTAAAATTTTGCTGAATAACTCAAATGAAAAATCGGGTTACTTAAATCAGCTGAACATTATTAAAAAGGGAAGTCTAGTACTATAATATAAAGTTCCCGCTACATTATATGAGTATTTATGTATTGTTCCGGAATATAGGAATTGCTTTTATGGATACTTCAAGTTGAATATCATAGGAAGCTGCTGTCTTTTTTTACCCCTATGAAAAGTAGTGATGATATTTTGGTTATTTATGGTTATCTGTTTGTAGGGATGTTTCTTGCTTGTTGATTCATCGCATCTACAATATCTCGATCTTTAATCTTATTGCTCAATTAGAATTTAACATTTTGCTGACACTCTTTTGAAATTTCTAATGTTGCCGCCTCTTGCGTCCTGCTTAGGTTAAAGTTTATAGAACGTAATTAGGTTAGTACCATTTATCATACCCTGAACACTACAAGACATTTTCCAACATGAAATTCCTTTAGATTTTAAACTACTGCAAACATTTTTAATCACTCTTCTCAAGTGTAAGACATCATTCAGCTGAGCCTTGACTAGAACTTCTCAAAATCACGTTTTCAATTTGAAATACACATTGTATGAATTCTGCATGGTCTTTTAAGTTTTGGGGGTACATTAGTTTGTACACCCGTGATCATTCATAGAATTAAAGTGGCCTGACGGCCGTCAACATGGAATAGATGGCTCAATTACAAGTTCTCAACCCTTGATAAGAAAATGAAAGCATTACAAATTTGATGTCGATTTAATATTCGGAAAACAATATTAGAACACCTCGTGCTATTGTGCACAAATGAACAATTTTCATTTACCATTCTTGATATGAGGGATACAAGCATAATCACATTTATTTCAACATGAGTAGTAACAAGATCATTATGATAATATTGTATATAATTGAAGTGGTGCAAAGACAAAAAACAATCACGGCAAATTTGTCTCTAATGTTCTCAGTTCACAATCCTGCAATTAAGTCTCACTTCTCCATTATCAGAGCCTCTTAGATTTCCAAGCTTCAACATTGAAGCTGCAAACTCTTTGAAAAACAAACTCTGATCTCTTGCAAACGCTTCAACAATCCATCTAGTTCTGTAATCACCAACAAGTGACTGATCGGAAGAAAACACACCTTTTCCAGCCAGCAGTTGTTTGTAATAGTCATTATCAAACACTGATGCTGTTGAGTCCAGGAATTGTCCTGCATTTTGGTTGTTGTTTGGTTTCGGGCACTTATTTTTTAGGTCTAGTGCAAATTCAGTGTTCAACCTTGGGTCAATGTCATGCACAGAACTGAAATTATGAAGACGAGCCTCAAAGGAAGAACAATGTGAGAAACCCAGAGTGTGTCCTCCAGATAAAGTCACCATATCTTTAACTCCCAACCCTCTCTTAGCAAAGCTCTGAATGAGTTGGCCTACATTCAAGGTTGGGGCCGGTAAGTTGACGGTATCAGATGCCTTTGATACCCTTCCATCTTTCCGTCCTTTTAGTACTTTCCAATATGGACCTCCAGACTGTCAGAGCAAAGAAGGAATGTTAATAAATAACTTTCCTCAAGATATGCTAATGTTCCATGCAGGGGTCCCTGTGCTAATATATAAATATCTATACCCAACATACTAAATATCTCAGATAAAATTTCTTTGCTACTCAAGATTCGTATTTCTTATTAGTGAGTGTTCTCATATTGCATATAGAAATTATAAATATATCGTTTTGAATTTCTGAGTACTATTAGCTAAAACTATTTTAAGTGATTTGAATTCTTCTATGAAATATTTTGAGATCGCCACATATATATATATATATATATATATATATATCTGCTCTGCATAGGCATATAGGATACAGTTACTGGATAAAATGGCTCCCTAGAAGTACCAAGATTTTAGCAGGTCTAAACTAGTCTCAGATAGATAGATATTACCATGGCAACCACATCTCTTGCTAAAAGAGCAAGTATATCAGCACAAGAAACAATGCCTGGGCAAGCCAATTCAAGCTTTGCTTTAGCTTCATCAATCACATAGAATGATCGAACTGAGATATTAGGAGGGCCGTCTTTCTCTGCTTGGTTAGTGGCAGTTGAGTCCAGCAATACTGATGCATCACATCCCTATCATTGAACATTAATCATTAGAAGATTACGAACCCATTGGTAAAAAAACTATACGTAGCATATATGTGTGTGAGTGTGTTTTTTGAATGAGAGACTGAGAGATCATACCCTTATGAAACAGTCATGGAAGAACATCCTCAAAATACGAGCTGGGACTTTTGGGTCATGTATAGAAGCGTTGAGAACCGTCTCTGAAATGATTTTGTCCGATTGTGGACATGTTTGGTCATAGTAATGGGCATGGAGTTCAGCTTTGGATAATGCAAATATTGTAAAGAGGAGGAAAAGGATTGGGAAAGTGTTTTGTGCTGGCAGAGGAGCCATTTGATAAACCAGGTAATAGCTCGAGAACTGTAAAATGAGGATTGGATGATAATTCATGGAAAGATGTATTAGGGTATATATAGAACTGAGGTGATCCATTTCAGCAAATAAAATACATGGTTAACTCAGATTATTGTACTTTGAAGCCACTCAAAGTTTGGAATATTAGCCTAGAAGTACAGAATTTGGAGTTCCCTTTGTTCTGCTTTAGGACCTTGCTAGTATATCAATCCACCAAGACTCATGTCTTCAGTAATAATCAACTAAAAGTACAGAACAATTTGATAGCGACTATGTCAAGGGCTTCATAATTGAGTCTATTATGCTTTATTAATTACTATTGATCTTTGATTGAGAGGCTGTCAAGGTTTTATTTTCCTTGTAAAAATTGGTTTTTAATCATTCAGGTGTACCGCAAAATAAAAGTACATTAAAAATGTTAGGTAGCATTTTGTTTCCAGAATTCTTCTGTCGATACATACCTTTCAGGATAGCTGAGTTGTACAGTTAGTTGACGAGGGATGGAGTGCAATATTGTGCACTGAAAAATTGCTATCTAATTTGGGCGGTTTGGAGAAAAAACTAAAATAAACGACCATTGTTATTACTTTACACCATACCAAATTTGCTGCTCTGGTTGAGTGAATCGAAAATCGGTCAATGATTGCCTCCTCTTACAATTTTAAAACAGGTTTAAAAATTATATATATATATATATATATATGGCAAGTCCTACTGAATTTTGGCATCGATCCTTATACTTTTGCTCTTGTTTTAGTTCTTGCAAAAATCAAATGTCTTTATTTTTAGTCATTAATGTTAACTTTTTGTTTAAAAAATTACGTGTAAACAAAATACACGTCATCATGTTGGATGAGACATGTTAGCACTAACATGTCACATTAACATCTAATGGGTGACTGCCATATTGTAGCGACGAAAAACAAGATACAAATTATTTACATGGGCAAAAAAAAAGATCAAGAAAAAAAAATAATTTTCAACTTCGATTACTGCATTCACACTTATATCATCATTCTAAAATAATAAAATTTGTGTCTAAATACTCACCTTTTTTCGTTGGAATATTCTATTTTGTGGGTAAGCAATGATATTTGAACATTCATTTGATGACACTTTTTCTCTATTTTTATTGGTCATAAACAATGGAGAGAGAAAAAATAAGAGAGAGAGTAATAACATAATGTGAGTATGAGAGATAAAATTGTTCAAAAATTTATGTATATTTATGCAGTTTTTTGTGTTTCCCTACCTAAATTCATGGACCAGTATTTGGGATGCACATGCACTTATATAAAAGGCATTAGCCATCTTTTGATGAAACACAGCTAACATTCCTAGCCTTCCACACCTGCCAGTGCCAGAGGGTCATGCAAAAGCAAAACTATTGAGCTCCTTTAGTCATCAGTCATCACAAGTATTTGTCCCATTGGTACTAAACAAGTTATAAAATACTGAAGGCAGTATTTGTGTGTGCTGCTAATCATGTAATTGTGCTTGCAAAGGTGCTTTAGATGTAATGTGTGTGTAATATGTTTGGGAAGCTGGTATGAGGAACATGGACTAGCAGGATGTGTAGACTTGTGATGCAAAGGAACATCAGCAGTTTCTGTCATGGAATTTATGATTTTCCTGTCATAATACAAGTAATTGGTCTATTATTAAGGTAAATTATGGGCAATTCATAACATAAAAGAAAGGAGCTCAACATATTTGTAGCGGGTGCTGAATGTATAACTGGAGTCAAGGACCATGGCTGGCTGAGAAAAAGCATGTTATAATCATTTTGGTATTGTAGAATTTAGGGATTTGTTTGATAATGATAGGTTGCTTAATTGGAATGTAGTGTGTAATCTATTTTGTAATTGGCTTATTGGGGTTTTCGGTGCCAAAAAATAATAACCAATCTTTGTTTTAGAAAATTAAATGTCAGGTTGGTACGCCAAGTCTGAAGCCCGTCCAGAGAAACCAGCCAAGTAGTCCATTTTGATAGCACTATAATTAGGGGCAAAATTACAGGATATTGCGCATGGCTAATAAGCCTCTCAACCAGTCTCTAAAATCTCTCTTGCAATGATCTTAAAAGAAACAAGACATAAATTTACAGGGCGGAATTTTTCAAACAATCAAGTGATCAACCGACTCTTCCTTAAAAATCAAAATAATGAGTGTCTTATTCATTTCTTCTACCCTACGAAGGCGCATAAAGATTCCTTAACCAAATTGCAAAATTTATGCTTGACTTCAATCAAGTGTTACAGATAAATGTTGTTATCTTCCTAATTCATTCGAACAAGGGGGGATAGCTTGAGAATACAACGCAAAAACTTGCATATCTTGCCAATAAGTTAACAGAATTTTAATACTACTAAAAAGGCTTAAACACACTTTTCACCCTCTAATTTTTAAAGTGTAGCGATTTTGACCCCCTATTAAAAAAATGGTCAAAGACCCCACCCATGTTTAGCCCCTTTTGCAAAACCCCAATTTTAACTTGGTCAGTCCTACATGGCACACCACATGTGTATTTTTTGAATAAAAAATAAATAAAAATCCACATGTGTATTTTATGAATTAAAAAAATAAAAAGGAAAGAAACCCATAAAGATGCACGTGAGCATGGTTTCATCTTCATCATTTCACCAGGATCTTCACAAAATTATGTGCATGGCAACATCAACAATCCAAAAACCTCTTCATATTTCTTCTAAACTCTCTTATTCTACAATTCATCAACCCAATAACCTCTCAACTCTCTTTTCCTTGTTTCAATTTCATATATTTCAGAATGTTTGTCATGTTTAAATATCAAATCTCCAGATCTACACATTCTATGATGCTTCAATTTCATCCTTCTCCAAACAATAAACCTAATTCATAACAATGAAGGTTCAACTCGTTTCACCGCAACAACATGATGAAACCACCATAACCGGAGCAAATCCTATCAAAACTCACACTTTCCGGCACACATAAGTTGGGAGTTTCCGGCCCCTTCCCATCGAATTTGTCATCTTCGAAACCAAACCGAAGCAAAACTCACACTTTCCGGTGCAAAACTCACACTTTGGACCACCATAAATTCTGTAATTTTTGGACCCATAGATCTCCTTCAAAACTGAGAAATCCCCAAATTCTTTCTTCATAACAGTCATAAAACTGTGCGAAAATAACTCTCCATCTGTGTGGTGGTGGAATTAGAGACTATGAGTGTCAAATTCAAGAAACGGTGAGGAGGGGATGTGGAGTTAAGGATTTAAGTGAGAGGATTTGAGTGATGAGCGATTAAAGAACAGTGAGGATTGACAGTTGGATTGAAGTTGTGGTGGAAGAAATTAGTGTTGTTTTTGTTACTAAGAAAGAAAAAAAAAAGGTTGTTGCTGTTGTTGTTTGATAGATAGAGTAAAGAAAAGGGGAAAATGTTGAAGATGGACATTAGTTTTGATTTTTTTTTTTTTCAATTTAATGATTTTATGAAGAAAAAGAGGTTGAAGATGAATATGTTTTTGCTTTCTTTTTCTAGAAGATGAAGATGAAGATTTTTGGCTTTTAATTCACGTGCCCCTCCTTCTATTTTTTTTCCTTTTTGATTTATTTAATTTCATTTATATATATATATATGGCTTTTTTATTTATTTTTTATTCAAAAAATACACATGTGACGTGCCATGTAAGATTGACCAGGTCAAAATTGGGGTTTTGCAAAAGGGGCTAAACATGGGTGGGGTCTTTGACCATTTTTTTAATAGGGGGTCAGAATCGCTATACTTTAAAAGTTAGGGGGTGAAAAGTGCATTTAAGCCTTGTATAACCCTTTTGGTTTGGCGTTTATCTATTCTTTTGCACGTTCGAGTGTCGGTTCAACGTGAATAATAAAAAACTACAAATTGTAAAATTATAGGTAAAAACAAACTACCTTCGTGGTATTTTTTTCTAGGGTATTGTTAACGAGTGCTTTGGGGTTCTCTAGATTCAAAAATAAGAAATTATTTTATAAAAAGGTTAAATATTTCGACTTTCAATACATTGATTACACATATTTTTATAAAAAAATTATCATTTAAAGGTCTTAAAGAATATTTCAAAGACACTCGTTAATATTTCCTTTTTTTTTTCTATTTCACTTTATTGATTTCAATGACTCATAATAAGTACCTTCAAACAAAAACAAAAAAGCGTAAATGTACTTTTGACCCATTAACTTTTCAAATGTTGCGATTTTGGTCCCTTAAAAAAAATGACAAATTTAGTCCCTATGTTTTGCCCCATTTGCAGTAGTAGTCTTTTTTTTCAATTTTGACATAGTCAATGCTGAGTGGCTTGCCACACGTATAATTAATAAATTAAAAAAATTAAAAATGCCACGTGTGTATATATTATAAAAAAAATAGAAGGGCACGTGAGCTTTGTCTAGCTCCTGCTCTCTTCATCAGAATCCACCACCTCCTCCTCTTCTCACCACTAATCATTCCAATAAGATTTCTTCTTTAATTTCTCCTTTTTTCTCCTCTTATTTTCCCCAAACGATGTCGTTGTTTCATCAATTTTCGATAAATCAACTCTCCTCCGTCTCAAAACCCCCCCTTTCCGACCCATCCACTATTCTCTCCACATGGAGCCTTACTGCCAAAATCGCATAAGAGAAAGCTCCGTTTCCAAAGACGGCGAAGGCGGCGGTACTATTGTTTAACTTTGAGGAAGGATTCTAGATCGGATTCTAGATCGGTTTCCATTGTGATTGTTTGGAAAATGGAAGGATGAGTAAACGGAATTAATCTCCACTGTCGAAAATCATCGGCGTTCATGTAGAGACGCAAATCATGATTCCCTTGTTTATCGATTTCGTCAACGACGACGTGAATGTGTTGAATATAAGGACAAAGGATTCTTCGATTATCGAATTTTCTGATTCTGAGAATGAAGGTTCTGTTGGGTTAGGTTTGGTTGAACCAAGACACGGTGGCACCGAGAAAATGATTGTGGATAGTTTGATTAGGGTCGAGGGTGAGTATGACGTCGTTTTGGTTAGTATTGGAAGTGATGAGGTTGTTGAAGTGCGATGGAATTGCAGGAAAAGAGATATTATGGAAGGATTGGATTGAGGAGGCGATGGAAGTGCAGAGAGAAGGAGGGAGTGAATAGTGTTTGGGAGATAAGAAGGGACACCACTTGTGTGACATAATATCACGTGACATTGTGACATTGTGACATTGACCAATCCAATTGTGACACATAATTCAATTCAACTATTCTCTCTCATCTTTTTATGTTTAAAAAAATTGTATTGCCACGTGTCACAATCAGATTGGGCAATATCACGTGACATTATGTCACACAAGTGCAATCAGATAAGAAGATGGGTGATGGAGACTGATGAGTAGTAGAGATTCATCACGTGCCCTTTCTTTTTCTAATCCCTTTTATATTTTCTTTTTTCTTTTTTTTTAATTCAACTATTTACACGCATGGTTTTTTTGTTTTTTTTTAAAATAGCAATATATACACATGACGTGTCATATCCTTTAATGAAGTGCTACATAAACGTTGAAAAAATCAAAATTGACAAAAAAAAATATTATTGCAAAAGGACTAAATTATAAAGGCCAAATTTTTCATTTTTTTTAATAGGAGACTAAAATCACACCATTTTAAAACTTAAGGATCAAAAATACACTTAGCCAAAAAAAAAATCATACAAAATGCCTTGAGAAGGACAAAATATTGGTCCACCCACAACCCTAACAGCATAGTCGACACGTGTACTGGGGCCATCTTGGTTCCACACACGAGAGTTTCCCAAAAATATAATAGGGGCACGTGCCATAATCCAGCACTCACGTGACCAAATCTCGTGGCCCAAGTTCAGCCACTCACCATGCTCCACGGACCCCTCACTTTCCCCACCCACATTTTTTGGGCCCACGAACAACACATGCTGAAAGAAACTCACGTGACATTTCTAATACCCCACTTTTCCAATGGCACGCACACTGCTAGGTGGCAAACCTCCCAGGCTCACACCATTTTAAGAGATATCGGATAATTATAAACCACTTCGCACGTGTAAACTGGACCCCGCACGGTGGTACGTTGGACACACTGGCACTACCTTTGACTCAAAAATTCAATTTTCTTTTTGCACTACGTACTTCTCCAAAATTGAGGTTATTTATCTACGTTTTTTTCAATATAAAATTATTTGTTAAAATTTAGCAATTTTCAATATAAAATAAGAACATTTTTATTATAAATTTAGCAATTTATAATATAAATTTGCATTTTGAAAAACAAGTTTTTTTTTTATTTTTTATTTCTGATCAAATTATGTATTTTTTTCTATAATACTTTTAATAAATGATCATTTCATTTTGTATATTTTTTAAAAAATTTATATGATGGCACACCAGAGAACATACTTTAAGATTCAATAATTACTAACAAATACATTTACATCAATGATTAAAGATGTGGTCACGCTAGAAACCGAAGTTGATCCCACAATATAAAACGATATTTGTCAATTTTCGTTAGAATTTTGTATATTTTTTACTCCAATAATAAATATGATAAATGAACTATATTAAATATTGAAGGCAGAAATAATAAAATTTAAAAGATAAATAGACAAACAAAGAAATATTTCTTTAAAAACAAAAATTCAAGATGTGTTCTTTCGCATTAGCCAAAAACCAAAAAAACAAAATTCAGATAGACACAAGCTATCTCTGCTTTTCTGTTCCAATTTTTTTTTTTTAAAAGATATTGACTAGCTTCTAACTTCTAAAGTCTAAGCATATCATATTTTTCTACCAACTTAAAGCTTCAATTTGAAGGATTTGAAGAGGGAGGTGATTCCAAATTTGCAGAAGAACAACCCATAAACTGCAACTCTTTCTTATCAAAAATATCCAAAGAAAAATCCCTTAGCATCTGAGTATTTGTAGCAGAGGATGAAGAAGTAGTAGTCGTAGTAGCAGAACAACTAGTTGAAGTTACTGAACTCAAACTAGGAGCCAAAGTAGATGAAGCATTGGAATTTGCATAAGCCGTAGCAGCATTTGAAGGTTGTTGTGGCATTTGAATAGCAGAAACAAAATCAGAAATAGGTCTTGTTTGCACATTGAAAAATGGTGCTGCAGGAATAGCCCAAAACTGTGGCTGATTCATTATCGTTGAATTTGGGAACATGAAAAATGGTCCTGTTGTATTAGACCCAACACCATTACTTACAACAGGCCATAATGGAACTAAACCACCACCATTTTCACCATCACCGCCGCCACCGGAGGCGGCGGCACTGTATGCAGTTTGAGCAATTGGTGCTAATCCAGAACACATTGAAACTTGATCATTCAAGTCAACAAACTCACTGTTTGAAGCTCTTCTTCTTCTCTTCACCGGAGCATCTTCACCGTCCGGCCTCGCCGGAGATGATGTTGGAATCTTTAACGTACCTCCGACGGAAACAGCGATTGCTGGCACTGTTCCGGTTCCGGTGGCTTCAATGATAGAAGGTTCAGCTTGTTCTAACAACCACCGGATTGTTTCTCCGTCGGATTTGTGACCTAGCTCCCTCGTCAGTTGAAAGATTCTTGCGGCGCATGTTGCCGGTATCCTGATTCTCCGACCACGTCCCTCCACCTTCGTGTGACGGTCTTTTGATGACCTCTTCGCCGCCGCCACTGTCATCGTCGAAACCGGCATCGGAATAAGGCTGTTGTTTTCCGTTTCCGTTAGCTCTTCTTTCATTACCGCCGCAGCAGGCTCCATCGTCTCCGACGGGGATACTTCGGTACTGTTAGTGTTGTTTTCTTCACTGAAAACATCGCCGCCGTTAGGGTTCACTTCCATCCTAAACATAAATTAACAAAGAAAATAAAAAAATTAACAACGACAAATTAAAGAATTATCAAAACCCAGATGAAAAAATCGAAAAAGATTTCAAATTTACGAAATTCAGAAAAGAAAAAAAAATCAATTTTTTTGGGGCCTACTTTGTGTTTTGCAGAGAAACAGAGTTTTTGATACGTTGACTGTGTTTGAAGCTTTCAAGCACTGCAAAAGATTAGAAAGACTAATTGAGAATTCGAAGAGGTTGATTTGTTAATAAAAAAAAATAAATAAATAAATAAAAAGATAAATTTTGTTGATAGAGAGAAACAACAAACCCTAGCAATGGTGGAGAGCCCCACATATCCGTGTGTAAGAGAGGGTCCCTCAGGATCAGTATTTATTTGCACAGTGAAATAGGATCAATGGCTGGATATACTTTTTACATTAGATGATGGATGGGATGATGCCACGCAGTTACCTCTAGGTTTTACTCCTATTTTCCATTTCAAAATAAAAAAATGTTTAATTCATAGTCAATAGTCGTAGATGTGTTGATGGATAAAAAGGAATGATGTTGAAAAATTTAAATGATACTAATAATCAATATATTTGAAAAGAAGGAAAGTTATATTTCTTAATTGGGATGGTATTTGGAGGTTGCGGTTTCCTCATAAGGTTGAGAATTTAATATGGAGAATCTGCGGGGGTTGTTTATCGACATGTGTTAGACTCCAAGACAAAGGAGTGCATTGTTCCAGTAATCGTGTCACTTGTAATGAACTGTTTGAAAACCTTAACCATGTTATTTTCGATTGTTCTTTTGATGTGCAGGTGTGTCATAGAAGCAGGATTGGAGATACAATTAATAGTGTGCGCAACAACACAACTTCGACAACTGATGCAATATTCTCTGCCATTTAGGAACTTTCGCGAGACAATTTCCAAAGGTTTGCAGCTCTCTTGTGGAATTTATGGAAGCACCGCAATCTAAATCTCTAGCAAGAAGTCACTGAAACAGTAGCAGAAGTTATTGATCGTGCTTCGAAAATTGGAGTTTGGCCAACACCCCTCATATGGCCGCTAGGACGCCACAGGTACCACCACAACACACGCTTGCTACATCTACCTCAAGTGCAGCTAGTGTCGTTGCCTCTCCCACAGTTCAAAATAGTGAAGTTACTTCAGGTACGACTGAAATTTGTAGGCAAAAACCACAGCAGGGTCGTTTCAAATGTAACGTAGGTGCCTCTTTTTTGGATCAATTCAATAGAACAGAGATAGGTATTTGCATCCGTGATGACAAAGGTGTTTTTGTGCTTGCTAAAGTGATCATGGTTACCCATGTGTGCCCTATTCCGGTGGGGGAAGCCTTGGGTCTCTTTTATGCGCTGGAATCAGTGGCAGATCTTCATGGGAGCCCATGGTAGCCATGGCTCCCCCAGATATTGTATAAATACTATATTAAGCATAATGTATCATGTATTTCACAAGTGTTGCAGTGGAAACTGATAGTTTTTGCCAACATGAGGTCGTGAGTTCAATTTCCGGCTCTTTTTTTTTGCATTTATAATGCATTTTTATTATTCATATTCACAAAAAGGGATCGCCAGGACTCGAACTGTGCACCAAAACATGGTATTTATGCACATTAAACCGCTACACCACACAAACCTTTGTATCCATTTAATGAAACAACTTATATATATATATATAGTCTAGGATTATTTGGCCCCCTAACAAAACAAGTCAAGATCCGCCACTGGCTGGAATGGCTGGGTGACATGGATTTTGAAAATGTTAATTTCGCTTTGGATTCCAAGACTACTACTAATGTGTTCAATGGTCGTCGCGTTTGTGCGCTCTCGTTAAAAACGCGCAAACCTCGAACGTACTCTTACGCTAGCAAGGTTGTGTGAAGTCGCCACCAAAGTTTTTGTTTAAAGGGAACGTTGATAAACCCTTGAGTTTTTTTATTTTGAAGGGAAACGATAATAAAACCCTTGATGATGAGGAAAGGATTGGTCATCGCAACCATTATCGGGTTCGGGAGTCGATTACGCAAGGGGAAGGTATTAGCACCCCTCACGTCCGTTGTACTCAACGGGAACCTCCTAGTTGGCTAAGGCTAGAATGTTTTTAACGTTTTGCTTGCATGCTTGAATATGTAAAAGGGAAAAAGAAAATATGATAAAGGGGAAAAAAGTTGTTTTTATTATTGTGCTTGACAAGATGATGATCTTGCTCCTACGTATCTCCTGGTGCGATGGAGAATTCAAAGCTACGTAGTTCTTTGGTAGAAAAACGTATATGTTGGTTATTTTTAAAGAACGGTGTTTTAACCGTATTCTTACAATCAAACGTAGCTTGTATGCTCGCGCATGGGAGGCTTAAGCGTTTGTTTAAAATCACGCTAGTGTTAAAAGCATGTCCATTGGGGAAAAAGGGTTCGAATTGGCCGCGAGGGGACCAAAAAGATTAAAATGACTCAACCGAGTCGGGAAAGGTTCGATTGATCCAACGGGATCAAGAACTGGTTCAATGGACTCAACCGAGTCGAACATTGACCAAAGTGACTCAAACGAGTCGAGAAAGGTTCGATTGATCCAACGGGATCAAGAAAAGGTTCAATGGACTCAATCGAGTCGAGCATTGACCAAAGTGACTCAACCGAGTCGAGAATTGAATCAAATGGTCACGGGGGACCAAAAGGTTCAAACTGACCACAAAGGGCCAAGAATTGGTTTGGTGTGGTTGGATGCGTTGAAAAATAGAATGACGATTGTCCGAACGACGAGACATACGTCACGCATTCGTTCAATCGGGGAAATGGAGAGACATACGTCAAACCATCCCTTTTTCATTCAAGTTTGGTTTGAAATTTAAGAAATCCCAAAGTTTATCAAAACACTTGGTTTAAAACTCATATGAAAAGGTTTTAATTGTTCAAATTAGTTGTTGCAACCTATGAACAAGTTTTGCTTTGTTTTTGTGCATGAAAATGAGCAAGTTTATGGCAAATGCACAAATTTGTGAATGACGCACAAGTTCGGCTCAAGTTTGAAAAAGGTTTTGAAAAGTGAACAAGTTCGGCTTAAGTTCAAGTTTGATTGAAAATCATGAACAAGGTTTTTGTTCAAGTTTAGTTTGAAAATAATGAACTTAGCTTATTGCTCAAGTTTGATTTTGAAAAGTTTAACGGACGTAACTTGTTTCGCAAGTTATTCCAAAAAGTGTTGCTCAAACTTGTGAATCTTCCAATATCATGCATAACTCTTGATATGGTTTGAATAAAATGAGTTTCAACCCTCTTAGGTTCTGAGTTTTTGGGTTAGAACCTCAAAAATTGGCTTTTAGAAGCCTAAACTCAGATTCTGAGTTCTGTCATGGTCGCACTGCGACCAGAGCTTCGCACTGCGAACACTGCGAAATTTTGAGTTCAGAAGCTGCTTATGAACTGCTGTTCAGAAGCAACTTCTGAACAATCCCAGAACCTTTAGGGGATTAAAAAGCTTTGAAAATTGGCAATAAAAGGAGCTGAACAAACCAGTTTAAATGTTTTGCAACTTTGGGATTCCTTTTTAGGTTCAAAAGGGGTTTTTTGTGCAAAATGAAATTAAACAAAATTAAAGATGCAAGTAGCAATGCAAAATGAAAGATAAAGGATTCAGAACACTTACAGAACTCCTAGCCAAAGCTTGTATTGCAGGAGAATGAAGGAGCCTTGAATGTTTATGGTTTTTTTTGCAAAAGTTGGAATGTTGATGAATAAGAACAATGGGTTTGTGTAATTGCTCTGTGTTTGAACTGGTTTTTGCTATGTTTTTGTGCTGTGTTTTTGCTCTCAAATCTCTGTTTTTCAATTCTTAAATTGATGTTTTTAATCCTCTTGCCTTGCATCCCTTTTATAGGCAAAAACCAAATCAATTGTCATGATGGAAAATCCCTAGAATCCAGCTGATTTGTGGGCTAAAACCAGGCTATCTTGCTTTGCATTTAATGCAAAAGTGAAGAGGGGACATTGCCTTGCAACTTTGGTCAAGTCTTTGGCAAATCCAGCCATTAATGCAGCTGAGCAATGATGACGAAAATCTGAAAAAACAGGGCAGCTTGCACTTGAGCCACTCTTGGGATCAATCCTTGCAATCTTGAGAGGTCAAGGCAAGAAAAACGTGCACTGCCATGTACAGAGATTGAGGGAAGCAAAAAGGAGCATGTGGCTGGTGTGAGGAAGGAGAAAAGCTGCTGAAAACAGGGCAGCACTCATGGCTTTTGGGCAAGCAAAACCAGCTGGGTTTGACTGGTTTTGGGGGAGAAAGCAGGAAGAAAAACAAACAAGCTGGTGGCTAGCAAGCTTAGGGTCAGTAGCAGGTCCATTGGGAGGGACAAGAGCTGTCCAAGGGCAAGCCAACTTGCTTGGCACATGCTTGGTTGGAAGAAAAACCTTCTTATCTTGGCTTTAATGGCACATGCTTCAATTCTTGCTTTGCTGAGCCCAATCAGCCACAATTGATGATAATAACAATAATAATAATGATAAGTAATAATAATAATAACATAATGAAAATAAATCAAAGAGATTAAAAATCTGCAAAAAATTTGCAGACTTCGCACTGCGAAGGGGACTTTGCTCTGCGAAGTCCTCATTACTGAAATGTTGACTTTTTTGTTGACTTTTGTTGACTTTGACTTTTCCCTTCTTTTTTTGAAATTTTGTTTTTTTTTAAAAAAAGTTTGGGACAAAATTGGGGTACAACAGCTGCCCCTACTTAATTGTGTCTTTGCATAGAGAATGTAAGTGCCAAGGGCATCTCATAAACTTTTTGCGAAGAGCAATTAAGTAAAAGAAGGATCCGAATTTTGTCCTTCAAGATGAGAAAAAGATTGTAGTTAATGATATGTAGATGCAAAGAAAAAAGTAAATGCAGGGTCACCTGGTTTGGCTACTGATGCATAAACTAAGAATAAGATAGATCGTCACCTAAACAGGTGATTAGATCTGACAAGGTAAAAGATAGATCGTCACCTAAACAGGTGATTAGATCTGAAAAGGTAAAAGATCGTCACCTAAACATGTGATTAGATCTGAAAAGGTAAAAGATCGTTACCTAAACAGGTGATTAGATCTGACAAGGTAAAAGATCGTCACCTAAACAGGTGATTAGATCTGAAAAGGTAAGAGATCGTCACCTAAACAGGTGATTAGATCTGACAAGGTAAGAGATCGTCACCTAAACAGGTGATTAGATCTGACAAGGTAAAAGATCGTCACCTAAACAGGTGATTAGATCTGAAAAGGTAGAAGATCGTCACCTAAACAGGTGATTAGATCTGGCGAGGTAAAAGATCGTCACCTAAACAGGTGATTAGATCTGAAAAGGTAAAAGATCGTCACCTAAACAGGTGATTAGATCTGGCGAGGTAAAAGATCGTCACCTAAACAGGTGATTAGATCTGAAAAGGTAAAAGATCGTCACCTAAACAGGTGATTTGATCTGAAAAGGTAAAAGATCGTCACCTAAACAGGTGATTAGATCTGAAAAGGTAAAAGATCGTCACCTAAACAGGTGATTAGATCTGAAAAGGTAAAAGATCGTCACCTAAACAGGTGATTAGATCTGGCGAGGTAAAAGATCGTCACCTAAACAGGTGATTAGATCTGAAAAGGTAAAAGATCGTCACCTAAACAGGTGATTAGATCTGAAAAGGTAAAAGATCGTCACCTAAACAGGTGATTAGATCTGACAAGGTAAAAGATCGTCACCTAAACATGTGATTAGATCTGAAAAGGTAAAAGATCGTCACCTAAACAGGTGATTAGATCTGAAAAGGTAAAAGATCGTCACCTAAACAGGTGATTAGATCTGAAAAGGTAAAAGATCGTCACCTAAACAGGTGATTAGATTTGAAAAGGTAAAAGATCGTCACCTAAACAGGTGATTAGATCTGACAAGGTAAAAGATCGTCACCTAAACAGGTGATTAGATCTGAAAAGGTAAAAGATCGTCACCTAAACAGGTGATTAGATCTGACAAGGTAAAAGATCGTCACCTAAAGAGGTGATTAGATCTGAAAAGGTAAAAGATCGTCACCTAAACAGGTGATTAGATCTGAAAAGGTAAAAAATCGTCACCTAAACAGGTGATTAGATCTGAAAAGGTAAAAGATCATCACCTAAACAGGTGATTAGATCTGAAAAGGTAAAATATCGTCACCTAAACAGGTGATTAGATCTGAAAAGGTAAAAGATCGTCACCTAAACAGTTGATTAGATCTGAAAAGGTAAAAGATCGTCACCTAAACAGGTGATTAGATCTGACAAGTCGTCACCTGAATAGGTGCTCAGACTGAAAAGATAAAAAGATCGTCGCCTGAATAGGTGCTTAGATCTGACAAGTCGTCGCCTGAATAGGTGCTTAGACTGAAAAGATAAAAAGATCGTCGCCTGAATAGGTGCTTAGATCTGACAAGTCGTCGCCTGAATAGGTGCTTAGACTGAAAAGATAAAAAGATCGTCGCCTGAATAAGTGCTTAGATCTGACAAGTCGTCGCCTGAAATAGGTGCTTAGACTGAAAAGATAAAAAGATCGTCGCCTGAATAGGTGCTTAGATCTGACAAGTCGTCGCCTGAATAGGTGCCTAGACTGAAAAGATAAAAAGATCGTCGCCTGAATAGGTGCTTAGATCTGACAAGTCGTCGCCTGAATAGGTGCTTAGACTGAAAAGATAAAAAGATCGTCGCCTAAACAGGTGATTGGATATGACAAGATCGTCACCTAAACAGGTGATTGGATCTGGAAAGGTAAAAGATCGTCACCTAATCAGGTGATTGGATCTGACAAGATCGTCACCTGAATAGGTGCTTAGACTGCTCTGGGGAAATAGAACATACCGCTGTGGGGATAATGTAATCGTCTCTAGGCGGGGCTAGTACTTAGATTGTTAAAAAGGAAAACATGATTGTATGATGCATGATATGCTTCATGTTGTCTTATGCAATATGTTATGCAATATGGTATGATATGAGGTAGACTCAATCCGAATTTTTGTTTGGGAAAACTCAGCTGAGGCATCTTAATGGCCGTGAGCAGGTCCATTTGGGAATGAGACAATTTGGGAAGAAAACTTCTGGGGATTTTTCTAAAAGAACTTACTGGGGAAGCTCTTGAATGAGGTTCACTGGGGAACACTAGAGATGATTGATAGATGTTGGTGAATATGTGATACTCACTGGGGAATACTGGTTGAGGATGCATTATGAATATGAGATGCATGTATATGAATGATTTGGTATAATGCATGCATGAATGATTTTGATATGATACATGTATGATGTTGATAGGATATGTATTATGAATGATTTGGGATGACAGACATCATGTTGGACGCTGGGGATTATGATTGGATACCGATCAAAGTCGGGCTTTGGATGGAATTGTATTTGTGTGTGCCAATGAAAATTGGGATTTGTTTGGAATTTGTGTTTGTGAGTGCCAATGATGATTAGGCTTTTGGTTTGCCAATGAATATTGGGCTTTAGGTGTGAGTAGGTGCCAACGACGATTGGGCTTTGGTTGGTTAGGTTGGTGAGTGCCAATGAAAATTGGGCTTTAATTGTGATTAGAGGCCAATGATGATTGGGCTTTGGTTGGTTAGGTGCCAATGAAAATTGGGCTTTGGTTGATTATGTTGGTGAGTGCCAATGAAAATTGGGCTTTGGTTGGTAATTGTAGTTGTGATTGCCAATGAAAATTGGGCTTTGGTTGGAATTTGGTGCCAATGATGATTGGGCTTTGGTCGGTTATGTGCCAATGAAAATTGGGCTTTGGTTTGCCAATGAATATTGGGCTTTTGGGTTTGCCAATGAATATTGGGCTTTTGGTTTGCCAATGAATATTGGGCTTTGGGTTTGCCAATGAATATTGGGCTTTTGGTTTGCCAATGAATATTGGGCTTTTGGGTGTGCCAATGAATATTGGGCTTTGGTTTGCCAATGAATATTGGGCTTTGGGTTTGCCAATCAATATTGGGCTTTTGGTTTGCCAATGAATATTGGGCTTTTGGTTTGCCAATGGATATTGGGCTTTTGGTTAACTGGGGAATCCCGTCCTTCCGACACCCGGGATCTTTGCGTTTCACGTATTGTGAGTTGCGCACTTGTTTCTGCTGAAAAGCAGGATCTTGAAATGACTGATGAAGATTTTCAAGTCTTAGGTCCTTTGATGCAATACCGGGGACCAATGAAATTCTTTCGACATTTAAACGTCCAAGTAAAAAACAGCATTTTTGTTTTTGTAAGTTTTTTTTTGTTATTCCCCATATTTCAATGCATTATTTATCATGAATAAAAACATATTTTATGAGCAAGTAAGGACGCATAACAATGAAAAAGGTTTAAAGATGATTTTTATTCAATGAAACTTAGTCCCTTGTATGGGTAACTATTCATGAAGATGTAATCCCTATAAGAGGTGATTACTGAGATAGAGAAAAAGGAAGAAACAAAAAGGCAAATGGAGATTTGCTTGGGTTTCACGTGCTACTTTCCCTATGACTTCGAAATAACTCGTTTTTGAAAGATGATAATGAGGTTGATTCTTTCCCTCTTGAATTCTGTCCGGACCTCACGTGCCGCAGTCTTTTGCCTTTTGTATTTTGTTTTGAAACCCCTAATTTTTACCTGGACCGCTCTTTCGAGTTTTCAGTCCACTGGGGTATATTTCCTTTTTTGATGTCCTTAATTTTTGCCTAGACCGCCTTTTCAGATTTTCGATCTACCATGACGCTCTCTATTGCCTAAACCCCCCTTCTCGGGTTTTCGATTTAGCGAGCTTTTTTCTTTTTCTTCTTTTTTTTTAGGCATAGTACTTCTTGACTGCGTCGGAGTTTATTGAGAGTGGAAACTCCTCCCCATCCATAGTGGTGATGATCAAGGCTCCGCCAGAGAAGGCTTTCTTTACCACGTATGGTTCTTCATAGCTGGGAGTCCACTTCCCGCGGGGATCCTTGTGGATAGGTAATATCTTCTTGAGCACTAGGTCTCCTTCTTTGAATTCTCGAGGACGGACCTTTTTGTCGAATGTCCTTTTGAGCCTCCTTTGGTAGAGTTGTCCATGACATAACGCTGTTAGACGCTTTTCCTCTATGAGGTTTAATTGGTCGAACCTTGTTTGGACCCACTCGGCTTCTTCTAACTTGGTTTCCATCAAGACCCTTAACGAGGGAATTTCAATCTCAATGGGAAGCATGACCTCCATATTGTAAGTCAAGGAAAAAAGGGTTGCCCCAGTGGAAATGTGCACTGACATTATGTAGCCGTGTAGTGCAAAGGGAAGCATCTCATGCCAATGATTGTAGGCTTTTATCATCTTCTGGATGATTTTCTTTGATGCTCTTGTTGGCTGCTTTTACCACACCGTTTATCTTTGGGTGGTGGCATCCGATTTCGAAATCTTTGCACAACTCCTTTGTTGTGTTGTTGTTTAGATTTGCTCCATTATTTGTGATGATTTTGTGGGGAATGCCGTAACGGCAAATGATTTCTTTTTTGATGAATCGGGCGACCACTTGTTTGGTCATGTTTGCATACGAAGCTGCTTCGACCCATTTGGTGAAACAGTTGATGGCAACCAGTATGAACCGGTGGCCATTTGAAGCTTTTGGCTCAAACATTCCAATCATGGCTATGCCCCAAAAATGAGGTTATGAGTACAACGGATGTGAGGTATAGGTAATATATTTGGTACGGGAGGAGGTGCTCTAGTTTGAACTAGATTTCTTGCAATCAAAGCAGGGAGCAGGTCCGCGTACTTCATTGGTATTGGGTTGGACGCCGTTTTCTGGCGATTCTGTTGATTGAAGGGTTGTTGGGGAGTTTGAGGTCGATGTTGTTGTTGACCTTGTGGGCGAGGTTGTTGATAATGTAGTGGTGGATTTTGTGGGTAATGTTGTTGTTGATATGGTGGTGGATAGTGGGAGGGAGGCCTTTGTGGTATTTGAATTTGATAGCTGGGATTTTGTGGTGTAGGGATGGACGGTGAAATAGCAGAGACGTGTGGTAAGCTGAGTACCCTTGGTGAGGTCTCCCCTGGATTTCTTTGATGGTCATGTATGCTTCACGTTTATCCATACATCTGAATAAGACCAGGTCATAATTCCATCTTGTAGAGTGTGCCCCCGCAGAGGAAAACTGTGATGTCAATCTCTTGAGGGTTCTCTTGGTGAGGTTGTATTACCCTATCCTCTTGATCCTTAGGTCTGGACAATCCTTCAGGAGGTTCATAATCGTCCCCATTATTACCTTCCGTTTGGTTAATTGGAAAATCGTAGTCATAAGGGATCGTAACAGTGTTATTTTTTGTGGGTGTATTTATGGATTTTCATGAGCATGATTTTCTTTGATTTGAGGGTTGCGAAAATTCATTGCTAATTAAGAACGAAAGAAAAACGAACTCCATTGAACATAAATTGCAATTTAATTAATGATGAAAATGATTTGAAATATGGGGGTCTCATAAAGTTAATCATTTGCCTTGGACAGAGCAAAGTGATTTTTTTTTTTAAAACATGTTAAATTACTTGGACAAAGAAATGTTTTCTGGAATTTTGATGGCCTTCCGGTTGCTCGGATCTCATCAGAAACGCCACGGTACACCGGGTCGGGTACTTCTTTTTGTTGTTTTGGTATAGGGGAATGTTGTGGGTGTTTTTTTTTATGAAAAATGCATGAAGATGCATGTGAATGTATGTATGCGATGAGTATGCAAAAACATGCCCCTTTTTTTTGTTTATGCAAAAAAATTTATATGAATGCAAATGCTTATGGTATGCAGGGGTTTGGTATAGAAACGATCAAAACTTCCCTCATCCTTACATGTAGGCTCTAGAGATGAAATTTTCTAAAAGGTCCCTAGAGTCATGGATCCCACAGGGAAAATAAGGTCGTCAATCGCAAATTACTCGCGAGACTTCAATAAATTCCAAGTGAAATCTCCTCTAGGCGGGGTATCCGCATCCTACCTCATGGACATACGTCAACGCGGGCTTCCGCTACACAACCACCATCCTATCTTAATTTTCTCTCAAGCTCGGGTAGAGAGCCTCACACGTCCGGCATTAACCCGAACAATGTGGAGTAACATCGCTCATGTGACAACCCCACAGTTGATATATTAATATGAACATAAAACAAAATATGAAACATATAAATATAGAGGCAATGAGAAAAAGAAAGGGAAGACAAATAAAACAAAACATGCAAGTTGAAACGCAAAAACATTTAGCTTAGAAGCTAAACTAGGATGGGCTTGACTCACTAGTGAGGACTCTTATTCCCCAGTGAAGTCGCCAGCTGTGCGCTCTCGTTAAAAACGCGCAAACCTCGAACGTACTCTTACGCTAGCAAGGTTGTGTGAAGTCGCCACCAAAGTTTTTGTTTAAAGGGAACGTTGATAAACCCTTGAGTTTTTTTTATTTTGAAGGGAAACGATAATAAAACCCTTGACGATGAGGAAAGGATTGGTCATCGCAACCATTATCGGGTTCAGGAGTCGATTACGCAAGGGGAAGGTATTAGCACCCCTCACGTCCGTTGTACTCAACGGGAACCTCCTAGTTAGCTAAGGCTAGAATGTTTTTAACGTTTTGCTTGCATGCTTGAATATGTAAAAGGGAAAAAGAAAATATGATAAAGGGGAAAAAGTTGTTTTTATTATTGTGCTTGACAAGATGATGATCTTGCTCCTACGTATCTCCTGGTGCGATGGAGAATTCAAAGCTACGTAGTTCTTTGGTAGAAAAACGTATATGTTGGCTATTTTTAAAGAACGATGTTTTAACCGTATTCTTACAATCAAACGTAGCTTGTATGCTCGCGCATGGGAGGCTTAAGCGTTTGTTTAAAATCACGCTAGTGTTAAAAGCATGTACGTTGGGGAAAAAGGGTTCGAATTGGCCGCGAGGGGACCAAAAAGATTAAAATGACTCAACCGAGTCGGGAAAGGTTCGATTGATCCAACAGGATCAAGAACTGGTTCAATGGACTCAACCGAGTCGAACATTGACCAAAGTGACTCAAACGAGTCGAGAAAGGTTCGATTGATCCAACGGGATCAAGAAAAGGTTCAATGGACTCAATCGAGTCGAGCATTGACCAAAGTGACTCAACCGAGTCGAGAATTGAATCAAATGGTCACGGGGGACCAAAAGGTTCAAACTGACCACAAAGGGCCAAGAATTGGTTTGGTGTGGTTGGATGCGTTGAAAAATAGAATGACGATTGTCCGAACGACGAGACATACGTCACGCATTCGTTCAATCGGGGAAATGGAGAGACATACGTCAAACCATCCCTTTTTCATTCAAGTTTGGTTTGAAATTTAAGAAATCCCAAAGTTTATCAAAACACTTGGTTTAAAACTCATATGAAAAGGTTTTAATTGTTCAAATTAGTTGTTGCAACCTATGAACAAGTTTTGCTTTGTTTTTGTGCATGAAAATGAGCAAGTTTATGGCAAATGCACAAATTTGTGAAAGACGCACAAGTTCGGCTCAAGTTTGAAAAAGGTTTTGAAAAGTGAACAAGTTCGGCTTAAGTTCAAGTTTGATTGAAAATCATGAACAAGGTTTTTGTTCAAGTTTAGTTTGAAAATAATGAACTTAGCTTATTGCTCAAGTTTGATTTTGAAAAGTTTAACGGACGTAACTTGTTTCGCAAGTTATTCCAAAAAGTGTTGCTCAAACTTGTGAATCTTCCAATGTCATGCATAACTCTTGATATGGTTTGAATAAAATGAGTTTCAACCCTCTTAGGTTCTGAGTTTTTGGGTTAGAACCTCAAAAATTGGCTTTTAGAAGCCTAAACTCAGATTCTGAGTTCTGTCATGGTCGCACTGCGACCAGAGCTTCACACTGCGAACACTGCGAAATTTTGAGTTCAGAAGCTGCTTCTGAACTGCTGTTCAGAAGCAACTTCTGAACAATCCCAGAACCTTTAGGGGATTAAAAAGCTTTGAAAATTGGCAATAAAAGGAGCTGAACAAACCAGTTTAAATGTTTTGCAACTTTGGGATTCCTTTTTAGGTTCAAAAGGGGTTTTTTGTGCAAAATGAAATTAAACAAAATTAAATATGTAAGTAGCAATGCAAAATGAAAGATAAAGGATTCAGAACACTTACAGAACTCCTAGCCAAAGCTTGTATTGCAGGAGAATGAAGGAGCCTTGAATGTTTATGGTTTTTTTGCAAAAGTTGGAATGTTGATGAATAAGAACAATGGGTTTGTGTAATTGCTCTGTGTTTGAACTGGTTTTTGCTATGTTTTTGTGCTGTGTTTTTGCTCTCAAATCTCTGTTTTTCAATTCTTAAATTGCTGTTTTTAATCCTCTTGCCTTGCATCCCTTTATAGGCAAAAACCAAATCAATTGTCATGATGGAAAATCCCTAGAATCCAGCTGATTTGTGGGCTAAAACCAGGCTATCTTGCTTTGCATTTAATGCAAAAGTGAAGAGGGGACATTGCCTTGCAACTTTGGTCAAGTCCTTGGCAAATCCAGCCATTAATGCTGCTGAGCAATGATGATGAAAATCTGAAAAAACAGGGCAGCTTGCACTTGAGCCACTCTTGGGATCAATCCTTGCAATCTTGAGAGGTCAAGGCAAGAAAAACGTGCACTGCCATGTACAGAGATTGGGGGAAGCAAAAAGGAGCATGTGGCTGGTGTGAAGAAGGAGAAAAGCTGCTGAAAACAGGGCAGCACTCATGGCTTTTGGGCAAGCAAAACCAGCTGGGTTTGACTGGTTTTGGGGGAGAAAACAGGAAGAAAAACAAACAAGCTGGTGGCTGGCAAACTTAGGGTCAGTAGCAGGTCCATTGGGAGGGACAAGAGCTGCCCAAGGGCAAGCCAACTTGCTTGGCACATGCTTGGTTGGAAGAAAAACCTTCTTACCTTGGCTTTAATGGCACATGCTTCAATTCTTGCTTTGCTGAGCCCAATCAGCCACAATTGATGATAATAACAATAATAATAATGATAAGTAATAATAATAATAACATAATGAAAATAAATCAAAGAGATTAAAAATCTGCAAAAAATTCGCAGACTTCGCACTGCGAAGGGGACTTTGCTCTGCGAAGTCCTCATTTCTGAAATGTTGACTTCTTTGTTGACTTTTGTTGACTTTGACTTTTCTCTTCTTTTTTTTGAAATTTTGTTTTTTTTTTGAAAAAAGACTTGGGACAAAATTGGGGTACAACATCGTTGACATCACTGAGTTTGGCCAGGTTCTCTCTGCATGTCGCTGTCTCTTCAACACCAAGTTTACCAACTCTAAGGTCGAGTTTACTCGGAGACAAGCCAATGAGACAACTCACCATTTAGCGGGGGTTGCCGCATTATTAGCTAGTCTCATTATCTATACTAATGTACCTCTTTGTATTGAACAAATTATTGATAATGAAATGCTATAAGCAACCTTCTTTAAAAAAAATGTTGATTGTAAAAAAAAAAAGACAAATGTTGGTAATCAATTTCTTAAGAGAAGATAAATGCTTTTTTGAAATAGTAATGATAGCAGCGGATATTGGGCCCTAAATCTTATGTGTTTGTGTGTGTGTGTCTGTGTGTGTGTGTGTGTATATTGATTTTCTAACTCAAATCACCGAGTTACTCGTTTATAGACAAAAGAAGAATAAGATTGGTTTGTTTTAACAAAAATCATGTTTTAAATCCACTTGAGGGTGCATGTTAGTGTTTGCTTGGGATCTTAGAGAGTGTACTTTTCTAAATGTCTCCGATTCAATTTTTATTGGTACCAATTTGGATCTGTCAGTTTAACTTTTTCGAAAAAAACAAAAATCAAGTTTTTTTTTATGATATTTCAAGCCACTTTAAAATTTTTTTGTCCTTGATAAAAAAAAAGTACATACCAGTTTTTATGATAAATTAGCTAAACAAGAAATGTTTCCCATCCCATTCCTTCAATGCTGATAATATGTTGGTGTTTTATATTGGAAATTTTGCTAGTCTCTGATAGGTTTTCGGAAGTGCACGGTTCTATCGAGTGGTAAATATATCGATCCATAAGGAATTAAAGTAATTACCAATCTAATTTTTTTAGTTTTGATTACCTGAAAATGAATAAGTTGGTTTAGAGTAATGGTGTTTTAGATTAAAGTTCATATATTAAAAAGCGTCATGGGATTGAGGTTTTCATCATAATGTTAAATCCTAAACATTCTCTATTCTATAATGAATTCATTCCTAAGGACAAGGTGTTCTTTGGTATTTTATGTTTCACCTCAGAATACATGAATGTATCTCAACAATAATCAAGCTTATTCTCATGGTTTATTATCATTGAGACTCTTTGAGTGCAACATTATTGTCCCAAAACTCACAAAACAATTCTCATGTTTTGCTCATCGTTTAATGTTTGATATAAAACTTTAATGATGATGAGATTAGATTAGAAAATAGATTGATATGAAATAGAGTCTAGACTTGTGTTGATTAGGATTCAATCATTAAAAAAGATTATTCCAACAATCCCACGACTATAAAAGTCTACTCACTCATGATCATAGTAGACAAGAGATTAAAATGTAAAGACATGAAAGTAAAAGGCATAAAAGTAAATGACTGAAAATGTAAAGAACATGAAAATAAAAGACAGAATGTAAAGAGCTGAAAAATAAAGAACAAGAACTTACCCTAAGACTTCATTACCTCTCGATGGAACTCTAGATTAATAGGGCAGACTCTTACCCTAAAAACTGGAGGGTTGACAATAAAAAAACATAACAAAAAAATATTTTTAACATATTTAGTTATTTTCAATTAAAATAATGAGATAAAATTGCACAAAAATGATAATATATAAAGAGATTTAAGCAAATTTGATGCATCCATGTTATTTTCCGGAGTTGGGTGTTATGAGTAAATCCATGTCATGAGTAATCCAACGTGGTGATTTTGGCCATGCATGCACCGGGCCAATTACCTTGGGCTGGAACACTAATTTGTGTTTGGGCTTTTAGGAATGTGTTTGTTCCTTGAAAGTTGTTCTTCTCCCAACGAAAATTGTTCACTTCCATACAAATAGATGAAAATATCTCCAGCGTGACTTAAGTCACGCTCGGTATATATCAACGTGACTTAAGTCACGCTGGTGTATAACATGCGTGACTTAAGTCACGCTGCCTTCATTTATAACCCAGACAGAACCTCACTTCTCCATTTCACTTCTCAAATCGCTAAAAAATTTCCCAAATCATTCAACCTCAAATTTCTTCAACTTGAAATCACCCACCACTCCAACAACAAGTAAGTTTTCTTAATGAAGTACCATTGTCATTTTATGTTTATATGTTACATTTTTCCTCTTAAATTAGAAATTTAAGTTTTAGGGTTTGTTTAAATTTTGATTTTTTTTTTGCAAGAAATGATAGAACGTTTACATGTTAATGACTTATGTTGCTTAAATGTTTAGATGTTTGCATGTTTATGTTGTAGTTTTTAGTTGTAGGGTTTATGTGTAATTTGCACTCCAAGTGTTTGATGAAATGTTTGAATGAGTTTTTCATTGATTTTTTTTAATTTCTTATGATGTAGATTTGAAACAATGGACAATTTGTTCAACGCTCAAGTATGCTTCAACGGGGGAAACCCTAATTTTTTCAAGGTTCGGGGACGATGTCACGTTAAAAGATCTGAAGGATCAACTAAATGAAATCAACCAACGACTCAACCACGGAGACACAAGGAGGGTGGAATACGTTTGGTATAAACGTCCAACAATGTTAACGTTAAGCCGGACGGAGTTAACGAACGACGACAACATGATGAGCATGTTCTCGTTATATCGCCTGAACAACATGTTGTTCCCGAGGATCGAGATGGATGCTACGTTGCTGAGGTCGCCTGAAGATATTCTCAAGAGTTTGATTCGACAGGATGAAGATGTTTAGGTCGTATTATTATGTAATGTAATGTAACGCTTCGTTTATTTGAACGGAGATGAAATTATAACTAAATAAATTTGTCGTATTCTATTAATTTTGGAATTTATTACGCATACTTGTGTATTTTCATTCATCCATTCCTTCATTCATCCATTCGTTATTCCTCTTTTCATCCATTCAATCATTCATTCATTCAAAGTTAAAATACGCAAATTCAATCATAGTTATAATACGGAAAAATAAAACCAAAATGTACCAAAATGTCATAAAAATGCGCAAAAGCGCGAGTGTAAATATAATACATCAATGTCATAAAATAATAACTAAAAATATACAAAACTACATCAGTCACAAGACCCTACTCCACTGGACTATGGCTCATAGTCCTCCTCCAGGGAACCCCCTGCTCCTGCAAGATGAGATACTCCGACTGGATGCCCTGAATAATTGTGGCAACCGTTGGATTCCCAAACACATCAGGACAAGTGAAGGCAATGTCCACTCTACGTCTGATGTTCTTAATGATCTGCAGTGGGTCGGAAACCTGTCGGGCATACTGTTGCTCAACAATAACCTCCTCGTAAGGAGGGAAAGGAGGGGCGTCCTCTGCAACGATAGCAGGGTCGATCATCATGGGATGAGATACGCTGTAGAACCATATAATGTACCCATCATGACACTTCCACCGTCGAGCCTCTGATGTCCGCTGACCCCAAAGTGCCCGTGGAAGTACATGGAGAAAAAAGTCCTGAAAGGCCACTCTGACCGCCGCAGCCTGAAGAACCTGATGAACGATATGAGATCTGGGGATCGTCTGCACGTGACCATACTACCAGAGAACCCGCTCTGGCAAGTGAATGTGCATAATCTGACTGTCGGCCATGATCCAATCGGAGTACCAGAAAATTTCCTGGAAAGCGATGATCCCCCGCCGGTCCTTGTATGGCATCCAGGTGACATCAGCATTGACCATCAGATCAATGAGGCCACGATAGTGTTCAGCATCAGCATGACCCCTGGGCGGTCTACAGCTAGTTGCAAGGGGAACGCCAACCTGATACCCCTGACTCGCACACCTCGTATACATGTTCCTAAAATGGGCCAAAATCCATCCCTACAAACAAATATTTCATCATCACAAACTCATAACACACACAATAATATCGTAAGTCATTTAAAAAATGTTATAGTAAAAAGAAAAAAATGCTACCATGAGTAGGGTCGAGTAACCGCCAATGGCTTTCATCCTCGGGACCGTGACATGAGAAAGCTCGTGGTAGAGGTAAGCAAGTGTCATCCCGCCCCAGGACCACTGACCCAACGTGTCCAAATCCATGATGCACTCCATCCAGAACAGATGAACGTTTCTGCTGTTCCTGTTGGCAAAAATGGTGATGCCAACCAAGTACAACATAAATGCCCTGGTGCACTGCGCCTTCACCGTCACCTGCTCCCCAACATCCTCATCATCAACAGGAAGATCCGCCAACTCATTGCACCTATGCAAGAGTGTGTCGTAATGCATCCTCAAGCTAGTGATACTGATGTAAGCACCCCAATGTGCCTTTGTCTCCTCATCAGCATCGTCATGGGTCATACCCAAACCGACCTCCAGCAGCTCCACACCTCTCTCGTATCCTACCTCGACAGGACTCAACTCCAGGAGCCTCCCAACGATGGGGATGTGTAGAAGACACGCCACATCATCGAGTGTGATGGTCATCTCCCCAACAGGCAGATGGAAGCTGATAGTCTCGCCATGCCATCTCTCTGAGAAGGCGGTGATGAGGGCAGCGTTGATGCTCTCGTACCCAGTATGAAGGAGGGGTAGAAGACCGGATGCCTCCACCCGCTGCTAGAACCAGGTCTGATTGTTAGTCGGGACTGGGATCCTCCTAACTTTCTTCCCGTGTGAAACCGCGCTGCATTTACGCGTCCTCTGCAACTGAAATACAAAAAATTAAACGAACAATAAACTGTTAAAAATATAAACATTTCAATAACTAAAAAAGACATAACAATTTAATCATAAAAAAACGCATGCCAATTTAATTACGCGTGCCAATTAAATTAAGTGCGTTAATTAAATTTCGCGCGCCAATTAAATTACACACGCCCAATTAAATTACGCGCGCCAATTAAATTAAGCGCTCCAATTTAATTACGCACACCAAATAAATTAAGTGCGTTAATTAAATTCCGCGCGCCAATTAAATTACGTGCGCCAACTTAATTACGCGCGCCAATTAAATAAATCGTAAAGATGGCATGCCACTAAATAAAATAAATTATAATTGACGCGTTATTAAATAAAATTAAATAATTATATTTACTTGAGCATCGCTCCAATGCTGACATGCCACGTGTCTACCGAAACCCGGTAGGAGTGACAAGTTAGTAGGACCCCCGGGAAAACTTTGCGCCTCCTCCTCCTCAGCCTGATGCTGGGCCTCACCCTCTTGCTGGTGAGCCGCCTCCTCGTATTGAGGCTGATGCTGATGCTGACTCGGATCCACCATCTGGGACGCACATGTCTGGGACGATGATCCCACCTCCTACTCTCTCCTAACTCCCTGTATCTGTTGAGTAGCAGGAGGGTGCGCAACCGCCTTTTCGACATGTGCACTTCTAGTCATGGTCTCTCTATCACCTCTAATCCTATCTGGTCTCTGAGACACATCTACACAACATTTTTAAAAACAAAAATCAATGCAAAAATAACAATTCAATCTCACTATAATCAACATTAACAATCAACATTAACAATCTAATTTCTAACTAAGCCCTAAACTACCACATTTCACTCAAACTCAATATAATCAACATTAACAATCCAATTTCTAACTGATTTTATCATTAACAATGCAAAAATCAAACAAATTTTCATTGAGACATTTTATCAAACACCTAGAGTGCAACATTCAGTCAACATAAAATCTAACAATTTCTAAACCCTAAACTACCACATTGGAGTGAAACTTACTCTAAACAACATCTAAACTACAATTCTTAACTTAATTCATCATTAACAATCCTAAAAAATCAAATCCTAAAAATGTGAAATTTCTCCAAAAAATCTAACAATTAAACCAAAAAAAATCAATGCAATAGGATAATAAACACTTAATTGATTTTGGGTAGAAGTTGATGTTGATTGACACAAGAATGGTTGAAATCGCAAAAAGGGGGAGAAAATTTGATTTGGATGAGCAAGAACACAGTGGTTCTGTGTTCTGGTTGTTCTGTTCTTATAACAGAACTCAGCGTGACTACACTGGTTTGTAGCGAGCGTGAGTTAACTCACGCTGGATCAACATGACTTAAGTCACGCAGGGGTAGTTTTGTCTTTTTCTTTGGGAGTGAGCAATATTGGTTGGGGGAAGAGCAATTTTCTTGTTCCTTACATGCTGTCACAGCTGTTTTGAAATCTTGTGCCAACTTTTCAGGTATTGTATGAGACATGTCACTACTAGATACACATGTCTAATTAAACGAAATGACAACAATCATTGAAAATTCACTTACATATAAATGAAGGAGTCGAAATTCAAATCTTATTCACGACATATGACCTATCAATTTTAGCATTGCAACAATTGTCAACATACAAGAGTATTTGAGGATTTTGGGAAATTGATTTATTTAAAGAGGATTGCTATTCATAGCGAACATAATTTCACGAATATGTCGCAAATAAATTATCACTGTTTGATGTTTCTTTGACAAAATATGTTGCAACATTGGTGTGAAGTTGAAAGAAAATTGGAAGGTCGGAAGATTAAACATCAAGTAATTAGACTTTGATTTAGTGTTGTGTGAATTGAAAAAAAAACTGTGTGGGGGTCCCACATAAAGTAGAACACACAAATTAGTTGTGTTTAAATAGTGATATTTAATTTTAAATATTTGATCTATACTATATATAAAGAAAATAACATGTTTCGGCTCTTTTGGACTGACTTTTTTGTTATTCCAATTATACCCTTAAACATATTCTCCTATAAAAATGTTATATTGTTGGTGTTATTAAAAAAATAAGAATTTTTATTATATTTGTTATATTATTGTTGTCAATATGAAAAGATAATATGGTTTGTTGAATTTGTTACATTTGAAAGTCACAAATATCTATACTTATAATTTTAATCTATATCAGAAAAATTATATAAAATATTGTTTGTAATTTACATGCTAATTTTGATAAAATATCGTTGATAATATACACACGCCAGCGCAATAAAAAGGCTTAAAATACATGAGTTTGAGTTGGCTTTTTCATTACCTATTTTATCCTTCATTTAAACTATTTTATTTACTATTTTATCCTTTAGTAATATTATTTTAAATTTTAATAAAAAATTAAATCTCATTAAATAGGAAATGTCTCATTACAATAGGAGCACTATTATCAATGTTGAGTCTTTAAGTGTTGGCTGCATTGTTTGGCAAAACCAAAGTATGAAATAGAAGCTTTTCCTTATGATGAACAATTCTTCAGTTACAAGTTTTCTCATTTGAAGCCATTCAGAAGCTGAAATCTACATCAGAAGCTGAAATGCTCATCAGAAGCACTGTAGCACTTCAGAAGCAGTTTTAGGTTCTGAAGCTAGCGTTGACTTCTGTTGACCTCATCAGAAGCTGGGTTTGCTGGATTGTTTTTGCACGTATCTTGGGAGATTTAGCAAGGAATTATTCTTGTATATTTGCTTCTAGAAGGCTGGTTTAATTGGAGAAGATATCTTTGAAGATTTGGTTCAAAGTTATGAAAATTCGTATTTTCTGTTTTAAATCTTTCAAAGATTGGATGCAGTTTTATTTGTTACTCTTTTGGAACAATCTTATTCCAGTAACAAATCTATTCAGAAGATTTGGAGCATAATTAAGAGGCTTGCTGAAGATTATAAAAGGAGGGGCTTTGCTATTGAAGACTTACGATTTTAGAGAGTCAAAAATCAGAATATAGAGTCTGTGTTTTTACTTAGAGTTTTTATTGTGCACCACTCATTGTTTGAGTTGGTTTAGTGTTTTTATAAAGTTGTAATTCATTCTAAGCCTTTAGGTACGAATGAAGTTTTGTCTTTGAAGTTTTCTGAAAAACAGGGTAGTTGTGTTTCAGAACTGGTTAAGTTCAAAGGGTAGTTCAAGTGGCTGGGTTGTAGTTACTTGAATAGGAAGTTAGAGGTTTTCTAATACTCAACGTGTTGGGTAGAATTCAAGACTAGGAGGAAGTTAATTGCTTAGGCTGGGAACTGGGAGTCAGTGTCTTGAGTCATAAGGATTAATTCCTATAGTGGAATTCCTTCCTGGATTGGTATCCCCCAGAGTAGGAGGTGTTTACTCCGAACTGGGTTAACAAATTTCTGTGCCTTTTTTACTTTCCTGCACTTTAATTTGTTGCCTGTGTGTGTTTGTGTTTGTGCTCTGTTTTGCAAACTAGTGTGTCCTGCGTATTGTTCAGAACCTGTTAGGTTCAGAACCTGATAACTCTGTTTGTCTCTTATCATTGCCTGGCCAGAATTTCAATTGGTATCAGAGCAGGCACCCTGCCTGTATATTGGGTGAGATCCAGAGGAGTTTATTTCTGGCAAGCATGGATAGAGAAGGAGGCTATGTCAATAGACCACCCCTACTAGATGGCACAAACTATGAGTATTGGAAGTCTAGGATGTGTGCATTCTTAAAATCTATTGACAGCAGGACTTGGAAAGCTGTGATTAAAGGCTGGGATCATCCTGAGGTTTTGGACAAAGATGGTAACAAAACTGGAGTATTGAAGCCTGAGGAGGAATGGACCAAAGCTGAAGATGATCTGTCACTGGGAAATTCAAAAGCTTTGAATGCTATCTTTAATGGTGTTGATCAGAACATGTTCAGACTTATCAAACAATGTACTGTGGCTAAGGATGCTTGGGAAATTCTGAAGACCACTCATGAAGGAACTTCTAAGGTAAAGATGTCCAGATTGCAGCTGCTGACCACCAAATTTGAGAACCTGAAGATGAAGGAAGATGAATCCATTCAGGATTTTTACATGAATGTGCTGGATATGGCAAATTCATTTGACTCTCTTGGTGAAAAGATGTCTAATGAGAAGTTTGTCAGAAAAATCCTCAGGTCCCTGCCCAGAAGGTTTGATATGAAGGTAACAGCAATTGAAGAGGCCCATGATATCACAACTATGAAGCTTGAGGAGCTGATTGGGTCATTGCTCAACTTTGAGACTGCATTCTGCAAACAGCCTGATAAGAAAGGGAAAGGAATAACATTTGCAGTTAATCCAGGAGCTGATGATCAACATGAGTCTGATGAGGAGGATAATGACTTATCAGAAGCTCTAGTGTTGCTGGGAAAACAATTCAACAAGATTTTGAAGAATGTTAACAGAAAAGCCAAAGCCAAAGGTCAGAATTTCAGAGTCAATAACAAAAAGCAACAAACTGATGAGAAGAAGACCAAGTCTGAGGAGAAAAGCAACCAAGCTAAAGGTGTGCAGTGCTATGAGTGTGAAGGGTATGGACATATCAAGTCTGAATGTCCCACTTTTCTCAAGAAGCAGAAAAAGAGCCTAGCTATTTCATGGTCTGATGATGGTTCTGAAGATGATGATGTTAGTGAATCTGATATGTGTGATACTGGTCTGGTTGTAAGGTCAGGAGCTATCTTGAAGAAGGAACCTGGTTTAGAATCTGAGACCTTTTCAGAGTCTGACTCAGAGTCTGAAGCCTCATCTGTGTCTGAAGCTGCTAAAACCTCATATGATGAACTAGCTGATAACTACAAGAAGCTGTATACCAGAAGTGCTGAGGTTTGCAAACAAGTTTTGGATCAGAAGGAGACTATTCTTCAACTGGAGGCTGAAAAAGGTGAACTGTTAGTGCAGAATTCAGATTTAAAAGAAGAAGTGAACCAACTGAACTCCCAACTTGATCAAATGAAAAAGCAAGTGAAGATGTTGAACTCTGCTACTGATAAGTTGGAGGACATTTTGGGGAATCAGCAACAAGGAAAAACTGGTTTAGGTTTTGTTGATCAGACTCAGATTCCTAAACAGATGAGTTTTGTTCCTGCTACTCAAACTCATGATTCTATGGCTGGAACATCAAAGAAGAGACCTCAGAAGCAAGCCCAGATGCAAGGTCAGAAGCATATTCAGATGAGACCTCAAAAACAAGCTCAGAAGAGACCTCAGATGCAAGGTCAGAAGCATGTTCAGATGCTACCTCAGAAGCAACCCCAGAAGTACAACAGAAGAAGGAGGAATCATACATGGACCTGTCATCATTGTGGTAAGAAGGGACATATCAAACCTTTTTGCTTTAAACTGTATGGCTATCCTGAACACTTTCAATATAGAAGAGTACAACCAGCTGCACCCAGACACAGTGTTCAGAAGGTGTGGAAACCTAAGGTTCGGAATGTTGGCCTGATTGCTCATACCTCATTGAGAGCCACTTCAAAAGAAGACTGGTACTTTGACAGTGGTTGTTCAAGGCACATGACTGGTGTGAAGAAGCTACTGAGCAATATCAGATCATACTCCAGAAGTTATGTGACATTTGGAGATGGTGTAAAGGGTCAGATTCTGGGTATTGGAGATTTGATCAGAGAAGGTTTGCCCAGACTTAATGATGTGCTACTGGTGGAAGGATTAACCTCTAATCTGATCAGTATCAGCCAACTTTGTGATCAAGACTTAAAGGTTAATTTCAACAAGCAAGAGTGCATTGTTACTGATCAGAAAGATGAGATTCAGATGAGAGGCTGCAGATCCAAAGACAATTGTTACTTGTGGGTTTCTGAAGAAGAAAGAAGTTTGACTTCTTGTCTTATGAGCTCAGAAGAGGAAGTCAAGCTCTGGCACCAGAAGTTAGGTCATCTGCATCTGAAAGGCATGAAGAAAATCCTAAGTACTGAAGCTATCAGAGGTGTACCAAATCTGAAGATCAATGAGGACAATGTTTGTGGTGATTGTCAAATTGGGAAACAAACAAGAAAGTCTCATCCCAGATTAGTTCACCAGGTAACTACTAAAGTACTAGAACTTGTTCATATGGATTTAATGGGGCCTATGCAAGTAGAAAGTATTGGAGGGAAGAGGTATGCTTTTGTAATGGTAGATGACTACTCAAGATTCACATGGATCAACTTTGTTAGAGAGAAGTCTGATACTTTTGAAGTATTTAAAGACTTATGCATTCAACTACAAAGAGAAAAAGACTGTGGCATAGTCAGAATCAGAAGTGACCATGGCAAAGAATTTGAAAACAAGAGTTTTTCAGAATTCTGTGCTTCTGAAGGTATAAAGCATGAGTTTTCTGCACCTATCACACCTCAGTAAAATGGTGTAGTTGAGAGGAAGAATAGGACATTAGCAGAATGTGCAAGAGTTATGCTGCATGCAAAGAAGCTGCCATATATGTTCTGGGCTGAAGCAATGAATACTGCCTGTTATATTCACAACAGAGTCACTTTGAAGAAGGGTACTACATCAACTCTGTATGAATTGTGGAAAGGGAGAAAGCCTACAGTCAAATATTTCCATGTTTTTGGGAGCAGATGTTATATTTTGGCTGATAGAGAAAATAGGAGAAAGCTGGATCCTAAGTCTGATGAGGGCATATTCCTGGGTTATTCAGTGAACAGCAGAGCTTACAGGGTGTTTAATTCCAGAACCAAGGTTGTGATGGAGTCCATTAATGTGGTAATTGATGATCTGACTGCTGAGAAAAATAGAAGTGAGCCTGAAGTTGTTCCAGAGTCTGAAGCTTCAGAAGAACAAACTTCAGAAGCAGAAAAGCATTCAGAGTCTGAAGAAGCAGAAGATCAACCAGATCAAGTTCCTAATGGTAAAGGACCATCAATTAGAGTTCAGAAGGATCATCCTAAAGACTTAATCATTGGAAGCTTAGATCAAGGTGTCAGAACCAGGAGATCAGATGCTGCTGCTACTGATTCATGCTTTGTGTCAAAGGTTGAGCCTAAAAATGTGAAAGAAGTCCTAACTGATGAATTTTGGATTAAAGCTATGCAAGATGAGTTGAATCAATTCAAAAGGAGTGAAGTGTGGGATCTTGTTCCAAGACCAGAAGGGCTGAATGTGATTGGCACTAAGTGGATATTCAAGAATAAAACAGATGAAAATGGTACTGTAGTCAGAAACAAAGCAAGGTTGGTTGCTCAAGGTTATACACAAGTTGAGGGACTTGATTTTGATGAGACCTTTGCACCTGTGGCCAGACTAGAATCCATAAGACTACTGTTGGGTGTATCCTGCATTCTCAAGTTCAAATTATTCCAGATGGATGTGAAGAGTGCATTTCTGAATGGATATTTGCAAGAAGAGGTATATGTTGAACAACCTAAGGGTTTTGTGGATCCTAAGTTTCCAGAACATGTGTACAAGTTAAAGAAGGCTTTATATGGATTGAAGCAAGTACCAAGAGCATGGTATGACAGGCTGACTCAGTTTCTTGTGGCTCGAGGTTACAGAAAAGGAGGTTCTGATAAGACCTTGTTTGTGAAAGATGAAAATGGGAGTCTGATGATTGCTCAGATTTATGTGGATGATATAGTGTTTGGAGGGATGTCTCAGAAGATGGTCAAACTGTTTGTTCAGCAGATGCAGTCAGAATTTGAAATGAGCTTAGTTGGTGAACTGACTTATTTTCTTGGATTACAAGTCAAGCAAATGGAAGATACAATCTTCATTTCTCAAAGTAAGTATGCCAAGAACTTCTTCAAAAAAAAAAGTATGCCAAGAACATAGTGAAGAAATTTGGATTGGAATCTGCTGCTCACAAAAGGACACCAGCTGCTACCCACCTGAAGTTAACTAAGGATGAACATGGAGTTTCAGTAGACCAAAGTCAGTACAGAAGCATGATTGGGAGCCTATTGTACTTAACTGCAAGCAGGCCTGATATCACATTTGCTGTAGGAGTTTGTGCAAGATATCAAGCTGATCCTAAGATGAGTCATCTGACACAAGTTAAAAGGATCCTGAAGTATGTGAACAGCACAAGTGACTATGGAATCATGTACTCACATAGTTCAAGTTCTGAACTGATGGGATATTGTGATGCTGACTGGGCTGGAAGTGCTGATGACAGGAAGAGCACCTCAGGAGGTTGTTTCTTTTTGGGAAATAACTTAATTTCATGGTTTAGCAAGACGCAAAACTGTGTGTCATTGTCAACTGCTGAGGCTGAGTATATTGCTGCTGGAAGTAGTTGCTCACAATTGGTGTGGATGAAGCAGATGCTGGAGGAGTACAACATTGAACAAAGAACTATGACATTGTTTTGTGACAATTTGAGTGCCATCAACATCTCTAAGAATCCAATTCAGCACAGCAGAACCAAACACATAGACATCAGGCATCATTTTATCAGAAACCTTGTGGAGGACAAGATTGTTCAGCTATGTAGCTACTGAAGAACAAGTTGCTGACATTTTCACAAAGGCCTTGGATGCTAAGCAGTTTGAAAACTTAAGGAGCAAGTTAGGTGTGTGTTTACATGAAGACTTATAGCAATTAATGCAAACTGGATGTGAGGAAGATAGAGTACCTGCCTGTTGTGCTTATGCAGAATGTGATCCTGAGTCTGAATCTGATAGCTTTTCCAGGATCTGTGTTACTTATTTTGATTTTATTCCCTATATGAAGACTATGTTTTGTCAGAATTTTGTGGCTAAAAAGGGGGAGAAAATCTTATGTAATGGGTTGGCTTTGATACCAAAAGTCTTATGCAAAGTGTTGCTGCTGAAGTTCAGAACCAATATAACAAGAGCTGTCAAGATGTTATTGAGGGGGAGTATGTGTCTCAGGGGAAGTAGAAGTTTGTTATATTCCTGAAGTGTAGTGATCCTGAAGTGTAGTGATCCTGAAGTGTAGTAATCCTGAAGAAGAGTGATCCTGAAGAAGATGTGTGCTCAGCTCCTGAAGTGTGCTCTGATACCTTTTGGTAGTAAGGGGGAGTTTGTCTGTGAAGCTTCAGGGGGAGTATTATGTTGTTCAGAAGTTAATCAGTAGCTCTGATACCATGTTTGTGATGATCAGAGTAACTGTGTTTGTGTGCTTCAGAAGTTCAGAAGCTGAAGCTATTGTTTAACATAGCTCAGAAAAGTGTTTTATCTGCTGCTTATGTTTATGCTATGATGTATTTTTGCGGAGTTCTTCATTGCTGAGCTGATTATAAGGAAGATTGAAGAACTTGGTTGGTTTTAGCCAAAAATTTGCCAAAGGGGGAGATTGTTGAGTCTTTAAGTGTTGGCTGCATTGTTTGGCAAAACCAAAGTATGAAATAGAAGCTTTTCCTTATGATGAACAATTCTTCAGTTACAAGTTTTCTCATTTGAAGCCATTCAGAAGCTGAAATCTACATCAGAAGCTGAAATGCTCATCAGAAGCACTGTAGCACTTCAGAAGCAGTTTCAGGTTCTGAAGCTAGCGTTGACTTCTGTTGACCTCATCAGAAGCTGGGTTTGCTGGATTGTTTTTGCACGTATCTTGGGAGATTTAGCAAGGAATTATTCTTGTATATTTGCTTCTAGAAGGCTGGTTTAATTGGAGAAGATATCTTTGAAGATTTGGTTCAAAGTTATGAAAATTCGTATTTTCTGTTTTAAATCTTTCAAAGATTGGATGCAGTTTTATTTGTTACTCTTTTGGAACAATCTTATTCCAGTAACAAATCTATTCAGAAGATTTGGAGCATAATTAAGAGGCTTGCTGAAGATTATAAAAGGAGGGGCTTTGCTATTGAAGACTTACGATTTTAGAGAGTCAAAAATCAGAATATAGAGTCTGTGTTTTTACTTAGAGTTTTTATTGTGCACCACTCATTGTTTGAGTTGGTTTAGTGTTTTTATAAAGTTGTAATTCATTCTAAGCCTTTAGGTACGAATGAAGTTTTGTCTTTGAAGTTTTCTGAAAAACAGGGTAGTTGTGTTTCAGAACTGGTTAAGTTCAAAGGGTAGTTCAAGTGGCTGGGTTGTAGTTACTTGAATAGGAAGTTAGAGGTTTTCTAATACTCAACGTGTTGGGTAGAATTCAAGACTAGGAGGAAGTTAATTGCTTAGGCTGGGAACTGGGAGTCAGTGTCTTGAGTCATAAGGATTAATTCCTATAGTGGAATTCCTTCCTGGATTGGTATCCCCCAGAGTAGGAGGTGTTTACTCCGAACTGGGTTAACAAATTTCTGTGCCTTTTTTACTTTCCTGCACTTTAATTTGCTGCCTGTGTGTGTTTGTGTTTGTGCTCTGTTTTGCAAACTAGTGTGTCCTGCGTATTGTTCAGAACCTGTTAGGTTCAGAACCTGATAACTCTGTTTGTCTCTTATCATTGCCTGGCCAGAATTTCAATCAATATTACTTTCTCCGTTCCTTTGTAAGTGTCGTTTAACTACGAATTTAACGTTCCTATTTAACTGTCGTTTTAGTATTTTTAAGGGTACGATTTGTCAATTATACCATTTGTTAATTAATCTTATCTTTTTCAATAAAACTAATTAATGCTATATATTTGGAAAATTAAAGTTTGTTTTTTTAAAACAAAGATTGTTTGTTTTTTTTAAAACAAAGTTTGTCTCTTATTATCTTCAAATTTAAACAAAATTTTGTTACATATAATAATGGTTCAATGAAGAGTTAAAATTCTATAAATAAGATGAGTAGTAATTGTGAAAAATTTCAAGTGCAAAGTAAAAGAACAAATCTGAGATAAAAATAAAATAAAAGACTCCATGAATATTCAAAAAGGAAGAAAGAGTGAAAAAATCATTGGAAATTGACTTGAAATAATTAAAGAGATGTGCACAATATTTAGAAAATTGACAATTATTTGTTATGAGAGAGAGTGTGCAAAAAAATATGAATTTGTTTGAGAAAGAGATAGTAACTAACAATTGTTTGTTACGAGAAAAAGATAACATATTAAATTTATTGGAAAGGGAAAGTGTGTGCAAAAAAAAAAAAGAATTTATTGGTGGATTAATATGAGGGTTTAATAGGAAGAAAATGTGTAAAAATACACTTCGCTAATTTGGTGCTAATATTCCAAAACGACACTTAAAAATGAACGAAAAGAGTATATATGAAGAAGATTGAGATTTTGGGCTGAATTTTTTTATAATTTCAATTATACCCTCGAACAAATTATTGAGTGTCAGTCTTTTCGCTAGTAATAATAAAAATAATAGTAGTTATTATTTTTTACTCATGGATATCACTTCCCATAATTTTAGGTTATGTTGGTTGTGATAAGATTGAGAATCCAACTGAGTTTTCTATCTTTCCTTTATTCATATCCAATTAGTTCGTTTCATCTAATTTTGTGGGTTTGTTTCTTTTTGAGCTTATCCGATTAATTTGTTACTTGAGCTGATATGTGAGTTGCTTAATTTCTAAGTTTACTTAATTCTTAAGTTTCTCTAGATTAGTCACAAACTCTTCCTATAAAAGGAGATCTCACCTAGTTCAAAAATCACACCAAAAATTTCTATTGAGTTGTCGAGAACTCTTTCTCTCTTCTTCCTCCTGCTTGTGTTAACGAATTATTCTTCTTCTCATCTCCTTTTTCTGTCCCTTCGAAATTAAGATTGTAATTAAGTCCTTAGTCCCTATTCGGTATAATCCCTTCGGAATTAAGAAAAGTCTTAAGAACATAGTCTCTTCGATATTTGAGTGGTTGTAGTACCATACTGAGTGGTCGTAGTACCATACTGATATTTTGGAGAGTTTAGAATGGTAATAACACCATATTTGAGTTGTCTTAACACTAGAGTGGTCACAGTACCATATTAGAGTGATTTCAGTATTAAAAGAATGGTCTTTGTACCACATTGGAGGTGTAATTCTCGAATGGTTTTCTACAGTGCAGTAGTTAACCGTACAGTTGTAGCTGAACTTGTTTTATCCTGGAGGCGGCGTGGTTGATAGTTTGTTTTGCACAATTTTGGACAGTGCCACGAAACGTCTATAAGAGAGCTACGGGTCGTGACTCAACCTAGTAATAACTTCGGTAGATATTCTCTATTAAAATAGAATTTGGGAATCCAAATACAACAATTTGGAAATCCAAAAACAAGACAATACATGCTGGTTTGATTAAAAAGCAGAGACTTTGACTACAATTCAAGTATGCCGTTGTTATTCAAGATCATACTATTCGCGATATAAAGCTTTTCCCTTATTTAAATTTGGGAGTCAGTTCTTATTTGTTTATCTTCTTAATTAATCGCCTGCATTTCGTCCTTGGACGTGGTTGATTAATAAGGATATAAATGCAAGACTTCAAACAATTTTTAGATGTCAATGTCAAAGTCAAAACAAGATGAACAAAGAATTAAAGGTATCAAAGTCAAATCCCTTATTGCCGGATTTACAAATAGAGTTTTATTCTTATTAAAATTTTCAAAATGACGATTCCATTCGAACTTGGTTCTTTTTTTAATTTCTTGTCTATTTTTATACCAACATAACATAACACACCTTTATATTTAAATTCCTAGCTCTTGCAACGTGCCCAACGGCCAAGCCAGAGAGGTTCTGAAATAATTATTTTACATGTCTTAGTAGGATCAAAATTATTAAAAAAATTGATTTAAAGTTCAATTGCAAACCTTTCAAATTCAAACAAGACATAGTGAGACATGACTTTGTTTGTTGACAGGTCCATTCAAACCTTGAACAAATGTGTTTACTTCCTTAATAACCATAGGGTTTTTGTTGACCACCAATACCTTACAACATTGATTTCAATCCTCCTCGTGTTATGTCAACAGAAACTGCCCTGTATATGGACTTGCCTAACACAGGTATTATTAGCATCGGGAGGATTCGAACCTGACACCTAGAGAATAGCACACTTTGAGGTCTCAAGCCTTCACCACTAGGTCAACCTCTAGGGTTTTATATCAATACTAATTAATAGAGTACTTGAATAAAAACTCTAGTATTCAACTCAAAGCCCTATCATATGCTTAGGAATGGTTGTGAGTTAGCATATTTATTATTAGAAGGATAATTATTATGGCTCTGGAGCTATTCCATTTAAAATTTTGTCATGTACCAAAACTACAGTTTGATCATTAAAGAAAATACATTCAAGTTGTGAAGCACAACAACCAAATAATCAACTACTTAAAGGTCCTCAGATGCAATGCAATTCTCCCTTTAATATCTGTTCAAAGACAGTTAATGCTAACCATCTTTACAGCACAGTTACAGGATAATATGACAGTGGTGAGACTTACACTTCTGTAACTGAATAATATGAAGGGTTTACTGATTTCTTTCTTCTTGAAATAGATTGCATATTCAATTTGTGAAGCATGCAAGGATAAGATACAGGAAACTAGTAAAAGTAAATTATATTGCACTGATAAATTAATGTCTAAATAATTTGCGAACTCGTCAGACAAATGAGTGAATAAGTGATTAATTCCCTTGGAGAATCAGCACAAAATCTTCATTCAAGTTCACACATTTTTCAGTTTTCTATAATCCAAAGATCAAGAAGAATAAATCAAATTTACATACAATTAAACTTCAATTGTTTTCTGATTAAGAGCAGTGTACCTCCACCTCTCCTTCTCCACAAAATCTGCATCAAGGAACCTAGCAACAAAAGTCCATAGTTTATACACGTCTTCAAAATTAGCCAAGAAGCTTAATGCAGCAGTAACCACTGTCACTCCCAAATCATCTCTATCTTTCTTTTTATTCACCATTACTTTCTCTCCTCTTCCTTCTTTTGTCTGTAGGACTCTTCCCTTCTCTTCTGAGTACTTATCTGCAAACCAAATATGATGCAGAAATCCATAGCTAAGAGATATATTGTTTCTATCAGCAAGTTTCTGTACTAAAACAGGCTCAACTTTTTCACCTTTCCAATCATAAACATTGAAAGCTAAAGCAGGACCTCTATCAAATCTTATCTTTGGACCATAAATCTTTACTAAGGGAACCCCTTCATCATTAGGGTGTTTCAGCTTCAACAATGAGTTCACAAGCCAATTTATAAGGTACCTTCCTCTGTTGGTTATCAGTGTCAAGCCTAAAGAGTCCACTTGATCCAAACACCTGCATTCAATGTTAAAACTCTCATTTTTACTATCTTGTACAGTCTTAACTTGATTGTTCTCGACTACCCTTTTTGCCTCCATAGTTTCAGAACCTTGTGGAGCTTTTGGATCTGCTTCAACTTTTACAAATTGTGGAGTTTGCATCCTTCCAGAGAAAGAACTCAAAGAAGATAATTCTTGTTCTTGTAAGATTGATGGTGACTTTTGATCAATTCCTCCTTGATTATTACCTGAAGAGTCTTCTGATAGATTCAATAGCCTACTTTCTGGTACAAGGTTGACAATTCCTGCACAAGTGGAGGATTCAAGAATGGAAATAGAAGATTTCTTGACAAAAAGGCAACCAAAACCAGATGGATTTTCTCCAAAAACTTTGTAGAATGAACAAATGAGAAAATCTGGTTGAAAGAGAGAGAGGCCAAAACTATCCATGTCTTTTGGTCCTAATGCACAAGCATCAATCAAAACATGCCAACCATTCTCTTGTGCTGTTCTCATCCATAGATAAGGATATCTTGCTCCTGTTACCCTTGAATGAAGAGGGAATACAAAAAGACCACTTTTTTTCTTTATCTTCTTACTATTATCACTAACAATCATCTTCTTCAATTTGGTTGATTGAATTCTAAGCCTTGGCCATGAGAATTCAGCTGACATAGATTTAGCACCTCTTTTTTCTGAAGTACTAATCATTGCTTCCACTGCTTCACTCTCATAGTCATAAACTGTCAGAAGCTTCTTACAAGATTGAAATGGATATGAATCTGCTACAAGTTTGAAAGCTGATGTTCTATTTGCTGTGAAAACCATGAAATAATCATTTTCAGAAATGTTAAGAAACTTCATTATCCTTTTCCTCATTGCAGACTCAAATTCTGACTCTTTCCCTCCATGAAGCAACAAGGTCTTCAAATTTCCAGTTTTATAGGATATACTGAAAAAGGGAATATCAGAATATTGTTGTGGAGATTGAAATGGTGTTGAAGTTGAAGGAGAAGAAAATTGAGTCTTTGAAGCATCACGTTGTTGACGTTGATAATAGGAAAACAGACCAATACCAATATAATCAAGACAAGATTGGTTTAAGAAAGAAAGGTGATAATATTCTTTGGCTCTTAAACTGTCAATTTTCTCAGTCTCAGAGAATTGTGGATACACTTTGATGAATTCAGTGAATGATTCATGAAGTGATGGAAGAGATTCATGGTTTGTGAATTTGGTGTTTGGAAAAATTGAGGATGATGTTGATGCAAAGGTTTGGCGGCATTGTGAAGAACTGTTTCTGGGTTTGGTTGTGGAATTGCTGTGAGATTGTTGTGATGATTTGATGAACAATAAGGTTGGACAGCAACCTTGAGAGACCTGTTTTTGGTTAAGTGATGTCTGCATTTTTCTGTTTTGTTTTGTTTACACTCAAAGACAATTTTGGTTTTTATATGTAAGTTTGACTGTTTTGTTCTGTTGGATTTATTGATATTTTCTCTTAGAGAAACTTACATACAGAATATTACAAGATATCCATGTTGCAGTAGGTTTATTTATAAATAAATGACTTAAATAACCAAGTTTTTTTTATTTCCGTAAGAAAAGTTCTTGACTCGATGGATTAATATCTGAAGTTACGTGTAAAGCATACCATATTAAAAATAAAAGAGTTTTTGGACATTATTGTTTTCTTTTAGTTATGGTATAAGATGTTCGGTTTGAAATTAGTCATTGTAATTACGTATAATATTCATAATAGTCCTTATATTACAACATAAATAAATGTTTCAAAGACTAAAACAAAGTTTAAAAACAAAACATGCTCTATTCATAGATCTTGCTAAGGAATGTCATAAATTCATGATAGTTAAGAAAAGAAAATTAGAAATTTTGCATTTGAAAGAATAATCCTAAAATTTTCAAAAAAGTTGAATTTATCACTTTTCAATATAACTACGTTAACTTTTTTAATAAGTGCCTTGAGCGCATTTTTTAGTATTTTGTTATATTTACAAGGACTAAAACCAAATAATTCTTTTTTATAAAAGAGTGATATATTTGCTGAGATAAAAAATATGTTTGAGTCTCTCTAAATTATTACTACCTCCGTTCCTTTTTAATTGTCACATTTTGACATTTTACACAAACCAAGACAAACTATAAATGTCACTACTTTTGATACAATAATTTATATTTTTACTATAATAACCTTATTCATTTAATATATCATCTCATATATTTCTCTCTCCGTAATAAATAACTAAGGATAATATTGGTAAAACAATATTTAAAGTTGCATTGAACTTTGAAAGTGACAGTTAAAAAGGAACAAAAAATTTCTTCAAAAGTGACAATTAAAAAGGAACGGAGGGAGTATAGTTTTTGTGTCTGGATCTGAGTGGCTGATACTGAACTGTATGAACATGTTGACGAGGTCAGGCAACACAATTTGGACTGTGTCTTTCATAGTTTTTTTTGGACTGTGTTTTCATACTTAATAGTTTGCTTGTCGTTTTGGAATGTGTTCCACATGCCAATCCAAACTAGGTGTGATTATTGTGTTGTGATGATTTTGTTACGCGTTATAGAAAAGAAAAATAGAGCAAAAGCATTTATTGTTGCACCTAATTACATTTTTTAGCTAACTTCTTATGGCTCCTCTCATTATCTAGCCATCCCCACCTTGTCTTTCTTTTTTTAAGGCATTTTTTCTTGATTACAAATTTACAGAAAACATGAGTTTTTTTTTCATAAGTTGAATGTAATGTACACGGCTCTCGAATAAGATGTGCTAGGATTAGGGATGTTTATGTATAAAACCATAGGTTTAGTTTTAGAGGAATGGTAAAAAAACGTTGACCAAATAAGCCAGGATTCTATCTTACCATGACTGATTGCATTGTCAATTTGATTCTCTAAAAAGGTACAGATAGATATTGCCGAAGATAACTGCTACAAACTGTGTTTGCTTTGCCTGTGGGAATTCCACATTAGGCCAATATCACGGCAACTATCTAGGAATACCAGCTTCTTAAAATCACGTTGAACTCTGCATAGGGACGCGAGAATACAAGGTTCAACGCCAATCCAAACACATGTTTAGTTGAATTAGTGATATTTTAACAATTAAAATGTTTTAACTTTTGGGACATCCTAAAAAAATACACCTAAATTTTATGTTAATTTGATTGAAAAAGAGAGTTTTTTTATTAGATTGACAACCGTATAAAAATATGGTACTTTTCTCATTTAATTATTAGGTTTTGTCTGATACTCTAAATCTAATGACAAAATAAAAAAGTATTTATAAAGAAAAAGATGTTGTATAAAACTCATTTGATTTTTTCTTATTGAATTTTTTTAGATAAGTTAAGTCTTATAATCAAATAAAACATACAAATATATATACTTACACATCTATTAATGAGGCTATGATATCTATCGACAATAAGAATTTAAAACTTACATCTTTTTGAGCTATGAATTGAATCCTAGATAAATATTTGTTTTATAAATACAAAAATCATTTGATATGAGTAAATTACCAGCACTGAAGTGAAGATAAAAACACATTTATGTGTGTAGAATTATAGGTTTGAAAAGGTGGAGCCACTGAGGCAGATACTCGAAAGCAATAGTAAGTGGAGGACAGAATAGTCGCTATTAAAGCCAGCAGTATCGATGAACTCCAAAAAAAAAGCCTCTTTAGAATTTTTCTAAGTACTTGTGGACAATGTTTGCTTAATGTTTAAGGGTTGAGAAACACAAGTCCAAAATAAATAAATAAAAAGGTTTCATGATTATATGGTTCGTGTATCATTACTTAAATCAATGATTTTTTTCCCTTTCAAGTTGAACATATTGAATGAACTCACCTGCCCATAATATTAAAATAGTTTCCAATATAGTAGCATGAAACATTGCATTATATGATTTGTTCAATGCTTATTCGTGTGTTAATGTGTGAAATTGAAAAGAGTGGGCTCAACAACCAATATAAATGCGAGGCATGCTTATGATGAGAAAAGCCTCTTCTTCAAAAAAGAAACAAAGTGAATTTGACTGATATTAAAGTGAAATGCAATTAACGAAAAAGAAAAAGCAAAACTGCAGGAAACAGCGCAAAGAAAGTTAGGAGTGTTTCGTGAGTAACTGAGGAAAAAGGAACATGCAACTATGCAAGATTGGTTGCGTAATCAGGGGTTGCCTTTCCTTCTAGTCTAGTATAGAGTAAAACAACCCACCCTTAAAAATACGTACCAACAATAAAGAAATTATTTAAAAATCATGTATCTATGTGTAGGGACGACAATGGGTATATTTTTTTTAGTTGGAGTCAATGGCAACAGTAGTTAGGCATATAGTTTATTTAGTAATCATTCGCTACTCGTCTGATTGAATAAAAAAGATATCATTGTCCGTCCCATATTCATGTGGATATATGTTAGATGGATACTTAACGTGTTTTGAAGAATTTGCAAATATCAACGGATATCGTTTTAAAAAAAATGTGTTTAATATAGAGTTTCTTGATTTCGTCTAGCTATTATGTCCCAAAAATGTTGTTTTGACACTTATTTTAAAGTGTTTGATGATTTATCTTATTTTTCCTTAGTCCAAACCACTTACAATCTATTATATCACTCTTTGCCTATTATGCATATGTCTTGGTTTCGATAAGAATGTTGTGTGTCATGAACTATACCATCTCAATTGAAACGTTTGAAATGAATATTGAATGTATACTAAGTGAAAATTCCTAATTGGCTCGAGGTTGATGATTTCATATATCTAATTGATGTCTTATATATACACACGATTAATAGTGTGAAGGGAGTTTATATTTAATTGTATGTTGATATCTAGTGATCATCCGGACCTAAGACCTTCAGCCGCCAGCCGGAGTGGTTGTTGAAGGCGTTGGACGTTGAACATCGGCCTTTACTTCACAAAATCATTCCCACCTTGTTGTTCATGAAAGCCATATCAAGAGATGGTTTCCTCCAATGGCTCTTGGCTAGCTGTGTTTGAGCACCCTCCGCCAACTTTGCCTATTGCCATTGGTTGCACATTGATTTATGGTTGTATGTAACACTCTCATCCCATAATTTTAAATTCATGCTTTTCCACAAGCTCCATAATCTTGTACTCCACGTCATATTGAAAAGCAAAAATCTGCATACTTCATGGGGTAATCTCTTCTTCAACTCCACTCTAGGTAGTACTGCTTCGTGTTCATCTGCTCATACTTGTGCTGCATAATATGTTAGATCTAGTCCACAACAGATTCCATACAATCAAGACAATTTTATTTCATTTGTTCTTAGTTAAATACCTCAGTTTCAAAGAAATGATACTTTTACATCAAAATTTTCATATCAAATACGACTTTCTTTGACTTGTATATGTATTTTTAAAATGCTTGTAAGTTGTAAAAGATACAAATATATATATATATATATAGACACACAGTTACCTTCCTTTGGAAAAATCATAGACTTTTAGATGATTGAATTCACATGACGAGACAATGTCTAAGCTAAACACTCAAAGAGCAGCTCTCCTTTGGCAAGTTGTTTACCGTGATAGTTTTTTTATTTTTTATTTGATAAACATAAAATTTTAATATAGATGTAAAATAAACTAGCAGCCACACCATTATACCTGCCAAAGGAGATATGCCCTTTGAATGATTTGCTTACTATATTAACAATCTTACTCATCATGGCTTCTTCCCTAAAATGTGTTTGGTTTGATTTTATTAGGTTCACACTCCAAAACTTTATATATAGGCACCATACTAAGGTTAAACGCACAAAAAATGGTATAAACTCAGGGGTTATGCTTCGGATATACTAAGTTTAAAGGAATTGAATGGACTATTTGATCATTCTTGAAGGTCGTGAATTCATGATGGTATCACAATCTAGCTTGAAAAAGATTTCTCCACTCAGTTCATATTCTTTCAAGATTTTTAAAGTTGTCAACTGTAGAGGAGGAGATGCTCCATTACATGAAGTGTAAAGTGTTGAGTGACCACTGCCAAGGTCATAAGTTCTGTTAACAACATGTCCTCATGTAATGTAAATGTTATTTCCCCCCATCTCTTTTATCCTTTTCACAAAGGGTATATTTACTTTGAAAAATTCGGTAAATGAAATGAGACTATAGTAATTCAATGTTCGGTAGGAATGGAGATGAGGAGAATATGAGTAAAAATTGTTCTAATCATGATTTAAATTTGAGTTATCATAAACGATTCGTATTAATCGCTTGAGTTCAATCCCTTGATTTTTGTTGGTTTAATTCATTTTTAAAAACTAATATGAAACAAAGTAAAATAAAAAATTCAAAATATAGTAAAATTCATAGATGAAAATATTTTTTCTCAAAATAATATTAACAACTATTTATTAATTATATATTTTTACAAGCAAACACAGACACTTAATAAAAGAAAAATGGTAATGTTTTGAAAAATATAAAAAATTGTCTTTTTTTAGGGGATAAAAAAATTGTATTTGTTTTCTCATAGTGTGCAGGAAAGTAGGAGTTAAATAATAAGTTAGGCCGAACTAACTTTTGCAAGGCAAAAACTAAGTTTGGTCAAAAATCTTGATTTGTAGTTTGTAATAGACTTCATTTTAGGTCTGCATTTGTCATTTTTGAAAGTCTAGTATGACTTGTAAACCTACTTAAAAGCTAGTTCATATGAACGTATTTAAGTAAGTAACATGCTTAAATAAAAAAAAAAGACAAATGAGATTAAACTCTATTTTGATATTTAATATGACATTTTAGAGAATCTGACATTTTGTTAATAAATTTTAGAGAATATGACATGTAATATCATATTTCAATTATAGTATATCATAATACATTTAAGACCAAATATCATTTGCGGTCCATTAAGTTACATGATTATAACAAGTTAGTAATTTAAGTTTTTTTTTGTTACAAATTGGTCTTTAAGTCATAAAATATTTGCACTATTATTCTAATTTCATCAAACTCAATCAAAAAGTGTTAATGTGAATGTTTAATGTTAAGTTGGTTTGTCCAAATTCATTGCTCTCAAAACTAGAGCTCATAGGTGTGTTATTCGGTCTTGATTCAAAACAAAATTGACCGATTACTTGATTTATAATATTGTTGATCAAATTTATATGTAAAATTAGGCTTGAAATTCAAAAATAAGAAGAAAATATGTATAAGTAATCATGTTAAATGATCTATAAACACTTTTTAACGAAGTTGGCTGAAAAGATGGATGACAGTGTAAATATTCTATGACTTAAAGGACCAATTTGTAACAAAAAATAACTTAAAGGCCAATTGGTAACAAAAAAAACTTAAAGGACTAATATGTTATAAACATATAACTTAAAGGACCACATGAGGTATTTGACCTTTTTAAAATAATTAAAGAATTCAACCCCCCTCCCCAATTTTAAAATCTCCAAGTTTTGATCTCTCGCCTCAATTTTTTGACTTAAGAACATCATACAAGTTAAATGATGCGACATACGATATGACGTTGTAGGATCATCCATGTGGATTAACTGTTTACATATCATCAATTGAATATTTTTTGAAGCAAAACATAAATTTTTGGTTTTCTTGTAATTTTACAACTAATGGCAACATTTAAAATATGTTACATCATCATTTTTTTAGTCAATTTTTTTACGGGAGAGACCAAAACTGATTTTTTTAAATAGCGGATAACTTTTATGAATGAGTTAAAATAAGGTGATCAAAATTATAAGTAATCATGCATTTTAATATGCGAAAAATTTAATGTAGGTTAATGAGCTTAAATTACAAATAAAGTTAACAAATCTTTTCTTGAAGAAGTAAAGTTAACAAATTTATATAAAAAGTGATAAAATATTAGTTATGATCTGGTAAATCTAAAAGACTTTTTTATGACATGTAACCCGACCTTTTTAGTTAAATAAACTTTTAAAAAAAACCATTAGCCTTCTCTATCTAAACAATTTAACCTGACTAGATCCTATCATAGACTAGGTCGTAGAGCCCTATCAGTCGGCATGCCCTATTCTCATCCTTATTTGTATGATACATTGAACTTCCTCTTTAATGCTTGTGAAACTTAATACTCGCTCCAATCTCAATTATATGCAAAAAATAGTCAAAAAGTTGATGTATTTGATTCAAATTTTAGGTTAAATACATAAACTTTTATTTTGACCATTTTTGCTTATGTTTGAGACTGAAGTTGTATGTGTACCATTATCCTTATAAGTATTAGTATCCTTAACTTCATCATGAATTTAATTAAGCAAGTGCAACTATATATACTAGCGTTTAGACGGACAGTAACATAACCGTCTTTTTGTCTCATATTGATAAAAATTCAAAAAATTTAAAAAATAAAGTTATTTAATCGGTAAGGAAGGATGAAATGAAAAAAATAAATTAAGAGACGGGTAAAATTGAAAAAAAAGAATCACTCAAAAATTTAGTATCTTTTTATATAAAAGTATGGATAATTGAAAATTTTGTATACTTTTTTTTAGATAGATGAAAATACCAATAATCATTGAAAGACGTGATGGGGCCGAAGTTTGAACCTGGTCACTGCGTTTGGTATGGCTGACAATGAACCGAACCAACTCAAAATAATTCGAGACTCAATTCAATTCGCTGAACTTGGTTTATGAACCAAATATGTCCAAATTGAGTTGAAATTAAACTATGTATAGTTCGACTAGTTTGGTTCATGAACCATATATATATATATATAGAAAGAGAGAGAGAGAGAGAGAGAGAGAGAGAGAGAGAGAGAGAGAGAGAGAGAGAGAGAGAGAGAGAGAGAGAGAGAGATTTGCTAGGATACACCCACTAGTTTTTATGAATGTGTGTTTTAGCAACATGCACTTTTGGGTGTATTTAGCTACTTTTTAGTTATGACATGCTAAAACACTCCTTATAAAAAATAAGTGGGTATATTTTAGCAAATGCTTGTGGGAGTTGCTAACTTACACCCACTTATTTTTTAGAAGGAGTGTTTAAGCAACATTCACTTCAAAGTGCATTTAACAACTTTTTAGTTATATCTTGTTAAAACACACCTTCATAAAAATTAGTGGGTATATCCTAGCAAATCATATATATATATATATATATATCAAAGTTGTCTATGAAATGCAGCGGATGGATACTATGAAAATATATGAAGAAAGATTGCTGAATATTATTAAGATAGAGAGTATTACAAAAGATGGAGAAAGAAAAGTGTGCCTGAAATGAGGCAGCAAACTTCCCTTAAATAAGGGAAAATGGGCTTACTATTTAAGCCGGTAAAAAGAAAAAATAAACAGACACTAGCCAGTCTGCCGACAATATTGAAGTCGGGTGCTCAATGGGCCCCATCGACACTAACAATAAAGCGAAAGCTGACAAACAACTTTAAAAAGAAAGATAAAAAGAAAAAGTCGATAGCGACTAAAGCAAAATAATTGCAGCAACCTAGCAATAATGCTTAAAACTATTCTTGGATTATTATGGCGGCATTATTGTACTCTAGTCTTGGATTCTTTTTCCTCTATCTTGAGGAGGAACAATGGATACAATTAAAGCATCACAAATATCTTCTGTTGTAGCTTCTTCTTCAACTTGTGATTCTCCTGCAAGGACATCCATAGTTCCTTGAGAGGAGGTAGACATAGAGTCTTCCTTTTTGGAAGGAAAAATATTCAGAAATTGTTCCTTCATGTATTCCAAAGTTCTTATCATAATTTCTTCTTCGGATTCTTTGGGATATTTCCTCTGAAAATAGTCTCTCATATGAGTTAATGGAGATGTTTGAGATTTTTGTTCTTTAAGACTATTAGCCTTATCAACAGTAATACTTTGATTAATTTTAAGGCCTATTTCCTTGATATCTTCATGTGACATATTAGTCCACCATTTAGTAAAGAAATTTCTTTGCAGGACAGGAATATTATATTTATCTCTGCATACAGAGATTGTCCAACTCCAAATCCAAGGAATCTGGAATTCAGCAAAAAATTAGAACGGACATTGTCCAGTAATCAAATTTTTTGATATAATCCTCTTAATTAAGAGACTATAATCACATCAGTCATTGTATTTATTTGAAATACTTTCTGGTAGAATTTCAAAAGAAGGGCCAAATTTTAGCCACCAATTATAAAACCAGTTAGGAATAGTTTTATTAACTATCTTTGGGTTTATAGAAAAGAACCAAGAATGTTTGTTCTTAGGATTTTGGTAATAAAATGCCAATGAAAAGGCCTGGATATAATCCCATTAGTTGAAGTAAATATATTTACCTTCAGCTATTTTTATAGCTTTTTCTCCATTTGGATTAAGATCTCATTCTCTGGGTAACAATATTTTGTTAATATGGCATTTGGAAAAGTTTATAAAACTTTGTGGATTATTGTTTTGATAATGATGGGTAATGGTTACTGATTCAGTAACTGTCAAGAGAATTTCAAGATTTGGTCTAGACTTGCCATAAAGCCCAGGATATCCTCTATCTTCAAGATATCTTGTTTTAAGAGACCAACCATCATTATCAAAAGAGATCTTAAGCTAACCAACAATGATGGTTGGTCTCTTAAAACAAGATATCTTTAAGATAAAGGATATCCTGGGATTTATGGCAAGTCTAGACCAAATCTTGAAATTCTCTTGACAGTTACTGAATCAGTAACCATTACCCATCATTATCAAAACAATAATCCACAAAGTTTTATAAACTTTTCCAAATGCCATATTAACAAAATATTGTTACCCAGAGAATGAGATCTTAATCCAAATGGAGAAAAAGCTATAAAAATAGCTGAAGGTAAATATATTTACTTCAACTAATGGGATTATATCCAGGCCTTTTCATTGGCATTTTATTACCAAAATCCTAAGAACAAACATTCTTGGTTCTTTTCTATAAACCCAAAGATAGTTAATAAAACTATTCCTAACTGGTTTTATAATTGGTGGCTAAAATTTAGCCCTTCTTTTGAAATTCTACCAGAAAGTATTTCAAATAAATACAATGACTGGTGTGATTATAGTCTCTTAATTAAGAAGATTATATCAAAAAATTTGATTACTGGACAATGTCCGTTCTACTTTTTTATTGAATTCCAGATTCCTTGGATTTGGAGTTGGACAATCTCTGTATGCAGAGATAAATATAATATTTCTGTCGTGCAAATAAATTTCTTTACTAAATGGTGGACTAATATGTCACATGAAGATATCAAGGAAATAGGCCTTAAAATTAATCAAAGTATTGCTGTTGATAAGGCTAATAGTCTTAAAGAACAAAAATCTCAAACAACTCCATTAACTCATATGAGAGACTATTTTCAGAGGAAATATCCCAAAGAATCCGAAGAAGAAATTATGACAAGAACTTTGGAATACATGAAGGAACAATTTCTGAATACTTTTCCTTCCAAAAAGGAAGACTCTATGTCTACCTCCTCTCAAGGAACTATGGATGTCCTTGCAGGAGAATCACAAGCTGAAGAAGAAGCTACAACAGAAGATATATGTGATGCTTTAATTGTATCCATTGTTCCTCCTCAAGATAGAGGAAAAAGAATCCAAGACTAGAGTACAATAATGCCGCCATAATAATCCAAGAATAGTTTTAAGCATTATTGCTAGGTTGCTGCAATTATTTTGCTTTAGTCGCTATCGACTTTTTCTTTTTATCTTTCTTTTTAAAGTTGTTTGTCAGCTTTCGCTTTATTGTTAGTGTCGATGGGGCCCATTGAGCACCTGACTTCAATTTTGTCGGCAGACTGGCTAGTGTCTGTTTATTTTTTCTTTTTACCGGCTTAAATAGTAAGCCCATTTTCCCTTATTTAAGGGAAGTTTGCTGCCTCATTTCAGGCACGCTTTTCTTTCTCCATCTTTTGTAATACTCTCCATCTTAATAATATTCAGCAATCTTTCTTCATGTATTTTCATAGTAACCATCCACTGCATTTCAAAGACAACTTTGATATATATATATATATATATATATATATATATATATATATATATATATATATATATATATATATAAACCCAAAAACTCCCACTATGAGTAAAAAAAATGATAATGCCTACATTGATAACGTTGACAACAAGTGGACTATAACATCTACATTCAACATGCTCTTATTTTTATTCAGCAACTAGTAGGTTTTAAGCTTGCAATTTCAAAAGTCCTACATCGGTTGTTTTGTTAAGGATACGGAGAAAGCTGGTGGCATTTATTATGCATAAAACACAAATTTTTACACATGTACAAAGTTACTTTTTCAATGCACAAGTTTTTTGTATATCATTAGATCGAGGAGTATCGATTTTATCATGATTTAGTAGTACTATATTTGTTTACATTCTTTATGATATTGTCTTCAACCTCCATTAGTACTATATTTTCATATCTCAGAATTTTACATTCACGTAGCAATGATAAAATCCCAACATGACTAAATTTGTTAATGGTTGTTCTGATATCATAGAAGATTTATGTTGAAGCACAAATCAAGACACAATTATATTACACCACTGTCAACATAGAATAACAAAAAAAAAAAGGGTAGTGTAGATCCAAATTCAGCAAGAACAACTAATAAGAGGATTGGTCCAGATTTGACATGTCTTTGTGAACAGTGTCCTTCACTTAAAATGGGTTGAGAACCAGTCGGATTTTGCTCCAAAATTGATCCGGGTGGATCACGAGATCGTCGTCGAAGTTGGTGGAACCACCGCCAATCCAGGGGCCAGAGTAGATTGGGCCGGAAGAGTTGAGACGGCGCCAAAACCTATGTCAAATGACATGAAAGGGATACCGGAGTTTTGTTGGAATGGTGGGAGTGATCGAAAGTTAATGATTGAGTGAGTCTAGAGAGAAATACATGTTTTAATTCTTTGGTGATGCTAAAATTTACATGATATTACACAGACAACTAAGTGATAGGATGTTTTGTGTTCCATGGTCTCACCAATGAATAAAAAAGAACGAAAATTTAAAGTCATTTGTATTGGTGGTGGTGGGTCAATCGCAGAGGTGGAAGATTGGAAGGTCGAAGACAATGAGAAAAAGATACAATGTTGGTAGACTATAATAAAATCTGTGCTCTTTTTTGATCCAATGGTAGAAAATTAACTTTCCCAAACTTGTGTATGGTGCACAAATTTGTGTCTTGTGGATGCTAAATGTCACTGAAAAGGCTATCTATAAAAAGAGCCGCATGCAATCTTGTACAATGGGAATGAAATTAGTATAGTGTTATTAATTAAATTAAAGTTTTTCTATCATGTACAAATTTGCACACGTTAAGAAGTTTTAAATAATAACTTTGCATTGTAACTTATATATTATGTATTAAATGTATAATTTTTTAATAAATAATTGTTTTTTTCAATAAAAACTTATTATTTTTAGTTGCTTTAACATGTGCAATATTGCACGTGTTAGACAAACCCTTAAATTAATAGTTGTCTTTGTCTCTCTATTGGTTCGTTTAATTTGAGCTATCAAGCTAAATCAAGTTGTTCACGAGCTTAAACCGAGTCGAGCTGAAAAAGAAGATCGTGACAACTCGAGTCAAGTTTTGAGCTGGTTTAATTTTTTTTTTGAAAGAGAGCCAATTTAGTTTTTATCGAGCCGAGCTGAACTAAGTTCAACTCAGCTCAACTTATTTTCAGCCCTGACGTTTATCATAAGAATTTTGGCTTTTTTTAGTTGAGTTTAAATTTGTCGTAAAACCTTTCATATTTATTACATTTAGAATATGACACGCAAAATAAGAGATATTTTATGCTTTAGTATATGACAAGCAAAATAAGATATATGTGATGCTAAGAGTCATTAATGGTTGAAATATTAAATACAACTTGGTAAAAAGACAAAATTACGCATCGTTAGTCTTTTGTCTTATTAGTCTCTTCATTTCTTTCATTTGGAGAGATAAAGACACAAAAAATTTGAAAATAATTAATAGTAGAGGACCCACTACATACTTTTTTGTATTTTTCTCTCACCAAATGACATTGTCTATTTATTTTAAATAAATGGAGAGAATTTTAACTCGTTAAACAACATCCAATGCAATTGAAACCATTTATTCATTAGGGTATATGTCCATTTACCATTGTTGCAAGAATATGACCCCTATAATGTTCTACATTTTTTTAAGTTTTGTCTGCAACTAGTAAGGCACACGCCGAGCTTCAAAACATTGTAATAAAGGTTTATACACGTAAACAATGTCATTAATCTCATTCACTTGAAAATTAGCTTGGAAAATCAACTTAAATAACCATAGGCGTTCTTTCTGAGGTTCTTTTTGGGGAGAGACAAAGGCCCCGCATGCAAACAACCAGAGCCGGTCCAACAGATTAAGAGGCCTAAAACAAAAAACTAATTGTGGCCTTTAAATATATTTTTTAACAAAATATTAAAAAAAAATCAATTTTGAGGAGACCAAAATTTGAATTGATGACCAAGAGTAATTGAGGCATTTTTGGTAACCAATTAAGCTATAATTTATCCCCATATAATATATTTATAACCAAAATAATTTTTTAGAGGCCTTTTTTTCACCCAAAATTTTGAGGCCTAAAGCCCTTGCTTGGTTTGCTTGTCCCTTAGGCCGGCCCTGCAAACAACCAGCGGCCGCGGCTTATTTGCATAGAGAAGCGATTGACTGGAAGGCCTAGAAACGGATTTGCAGCCATGGCGGAAAAGGTTACATTACCTACTTTTGAGGCCATTAACATTGATTATCGAATACAACTAATTTGTGATTGTTTATATATATTTGCTTAATGTAATCCTAAATACAGAAAATTGAAGGGAAAAAACTACATTTAAAAAACTGTTTTCCATTTCAATGCTAGTTTGAGCTGAAAATGGAAAGGGAATGAAACTGTGGTGTTATTGTTTAAACTTCAATAGTTTCAATACTTTCCCATTTAGTTGATTTCTTTGACATTGTAAAGTGCAAATTATAAAGAAGAAGAAAGTATCAGATGGACATGAATAACATAGTGTATAGAAGTCTCTTAAGGTGTAGTCTAGTGGTATGGATTGATACGTTGAAGGCATACTCAGGAAGAGGTTCAGAGTTTGATCCCTGCATCTAACATTTTAAAAAAAACATAGCATATAGAAGATGAATACATATTATTATTATTAAGCTAAAGCAGCAACAGGGCAACTCTCCTTTGGCAAGACACACCATGGTCGTGATAATTTCCTGCCAAGAAAGAGAAGCCCTATAGCTGATTTGCTTACTCTTCACCACATCTTTTTTTGGGAACTCTTGCTGTTGCACAACACATTCTATGAGCATTATCATTTATAACAAATTCACCTTAAGCACATGACATGGAATAAACCAATAACCAAAAGGATATGCTTTGAGGGTTATGCTATGAATATTCTTCACCAAGGGTTTTGAAGGTCATTCTATGCATAGATAATTTATAATTATACTTTCACTGTACCTTAGTCTAGAAAATGCTCTTTCAAAGCAATAAATTCTCCCTTTCTCAATCTTCGCATGCTTTAGAGAAAAATGGGGACAAGTTTTCAAAAGTTAGATGCTTCTTCCATTTTATGAATGTGCAGAGCATATCCTTAAGTCCTATTCTGTGTCTTTAAAAATGTTTTAATATGTTGGATTTTAAGTGTTTCAAGGTCCAATGAGCATTTTATGTTCTTGAGTTTGTAAACTTTTGAACTATTTTATTAAAAAAACAATGCAATGCAATTCACTTCTTGATTGGAATCTAAAGTGATTTATTTAGGATTTTTTTTAGTCTAGATATCTTGCTAATATGACTCCATTTTCCAACTGTGAGTGCCAGATGTTGTCATTTTTAAGTGTAAATATTATGCTAAGCTAAAATTCTGAGTGTAAATAAAGAATCTCCCTTGAGAATCTTATTATATAAAATTGCAACTGTATTGTGGAAATTACAGAATCATCATAGTTCATACAAATGAAAATGGTGCAGTTTATTACAATATTAACCAGACAGAATCGTAAAAAAAAAAAAAAAAAGCAGACAACACTATGCAGCACAAATGATCTGGTAATCATTCAACTATTACACATAATAACAAATAAGGTGCTATGGAAAATATGCCCTGAAATTGACCACAATTCAGTTCCTCTATTGAGAGAATCTTTTATTTATAATCTGTTGTCCCATATACCTGCATCAAATCAAATTAATAAAAGACTAACAAGACAAGATATGTGTATGATATCCCAAACTATAACTACGGTTTTGGTGCCCATATATTTTACGTGTTCACGGAATTAATCTTCCTTTTTAAAATCTAGTTTTTTGGTTCCTCACTCAAGTTTTTGGACCCAAAAGTGGCGATGGAGACCATTTCCCTGCTGGGTAAGTAAAATTAGGGGACCAAAACTTTATATATATTGATATATGTCAATGGTACCTTCCAATCATCCTTATAGTGGCTTGAGGGTTAGTCCCTGGTGAGCGATTAAAAGTGGATCCATCAATAACTCTAAGAGCTTCCACACCAATGACCTTATAATTATGATCAACAACTTTACCATGTTGACAACCTCCATGATAATGCCAAATTGTTGAGACAGTATCAATGCAATATTGTTCTAAAGAAAATGCAGCATTAGGATGTTTTGGTCTCAAATTCAATGGTAAAAGCAACATCAAGTCTATTAGAGCTTCAACAGGCATGTTGTGATAGCGAAATCTTGAGAATGCATTTGAGTTTATCACATTTATGATTGTTTTCATGCCTTCCACACACATTCTCAAGTCTTCTGGATCCTTGAAATAGTTGAAGGTAACTGATGGATTATCATTGGGATTAGCTGTTAGAAGTTCTAGGTGACCTGTGGATCGTGGTCCCATTACCTTTTCAGCTATGATTCCTCCTTTGAAAATTGGATTGGCTAATGATCTAATTATGTCTGCAAAACTTTCCATGGCTTCTGGTGTAAACTTGGAGGATAGACCACTCTTAAAACAAGAAGAAAATAAAATTCAAGATTAAGTTTCCTTTCATGATATAAAAATAAGATTCTAACTTCATGATATTAAGAGTGGGGGTATGGTGTGCTGCACGGTAGAGTGACATGTAGAATAGTTGAATTTAGAGAGAAAGGGAATCTTCTCTATAAATTAAATGACTCGACAACCCGCTAGACCATACAACGGCCGTAAAAGATCCAAACCTGAGTGGATGGTATGACCCTTGGCATTCGGCTTTTAAATATGAAAGGAGCGTCTATAAATAGAAGTATGTCGAACATAAACAAAAAAATTATGGATATGAAACTAGACACCTTTTGTATGACCTGCTATGACATGATTTGCAATGTGTTATGTGCTTCATCATTACCTTAACGGTCTGTTTGACTCAAAAAAGACACATTTTGTATTGGTTAATATTTTAGATTATATTTAATTTTAATGCAACACTTAGCCAAATTTATAAAAGCATAACGCAGATAGTTAAAAATGAGCATAAGGGATGCTAACCTTGTTTGATAACAATTCAAAAATCCCTCTAAGCTTGTCAGACAAAGAATGACCAAAGCTCAATCCACTGGCTGCTTCAACGAAGCTACCAAACTTGGTGATTCCCGCAGTTTCAATCATAGAAACTTCTACTGGTAAAGGAGAAGGAACAACAAGAGTATTTGTTGGATTATCTGCCATCCCTTGACCAACAAAAGGCTGGTCCATAACCACCTGGATTCCAAGCGCCTTAAGATGGTTAGCAGGACCAATGCCACTCAGCATCAGTAATTGTGGACTTCCAATTGCACCAGCTGATACTATTATTTCATTATCCACTTTGGAGCTTATGTATGCTCTATGTATGATTCCTAATGTATCTTTGAAAATCACTCCATAAGCTTGTGGCCTCCTTTTTTCTGTACAAAATAAAAAGTTCAAAAACGTTAATACCTCCATTCCTTCTTTTTTTGCAAACATTTGTTCCTTTTGTTTAAAGAAACCAATAAAACTATTAAATTTTGCTACTTGTCATAATCAGTTTCATCTATTTTCTATATGGTATCGGAGTCTATCATTGAGTTACACACCAAGACCAATAGTGTTGGATCCAACATAAAAAGCTAACACTGAGGCATATGTATTTTTAGATACATACCTGCATTACACTTGAATAGTATCTTTTGAACTGTGGCATGCAAATAAACAGAAATTCTCTTTGGATCGGCATACTCTAACAAATCAGCTGCAGTGTGTCTATGATCTTCCTTATCAAAAATTGTCCCTCCAACCTTAGTCCCATATACATGATCAAATGTAAAACCGTTGTAAGGCAAAATCCCTGCTTCAAGTAAACCGTCCCTAAGTGCTGATTGCCATTGAAGCATTGGAGGCTCAAAAACAACCTTCTTTTCAACCCACTCATATGAACTCCTAGCCAAAGTTTCATTCCAACCAAATTCTCTTATATACTTATAACTAGCCCTTGAGTAGAATCCAGCATTCAAGACAGAACCGCCACCTAAGACACGTGCACGCGAATTGTATACACCGTCGGTTGATATGAATACTTGTGAAAATGATGAAGGACTTATATCAAAAAAGGGCATTAACAAAGTTATGTATGTTGATTTGTTCTGGATTTGTATATGGTGAACCTCCTCTTTCAAGGACTAAAACTTTTCCACCTTGTGAAAGTGTTGCTGCTAGTGGACAACCACATGTTCCTCCACCAATTACTATATAATCATATGTTAAGATTGGAGGAACAAATGTTGCTTCTTTGATAAATGTGTATATTGGTGCTGCATTGACACACAGAAGAAAAAAAATAAAGATCACATAAAATGACTCATAACATCAGAAGAGTTTCAAAGAGACGCTACATAACTACCTAATAATTAACGACAACAAAACAAATTTGTTCCTCTCATTTTCTATTCTCAAATTCTTTGATTAAAAGGGTTGAAGAAATCAACTTCTATACTGATAAAATCAATTTGATAATGATAAAGTGACTCTAATTTTTTAAAACATTTTTTTAAAAAAATACTACTTCAAATTCAACAAACAACAAAGCATTATACCTTAATAAGAATAAGATAAGGCATTAAATAACAAGCTTCCAACAAGAATTACCCATATAAATTGTGCCAAGAACCAACCCATTGGCGCCTATCTTCACTTGTTAGAAGCTAGAACAATTTGATTTGATAAGTGTTCTCACATAATCGAAACTACTCTTTTTATAATAATATATAATACACAGAAAATAAAGACACTTTTATACATACAATTATTTTGTTCAATGACATCAAAGTTGCATACAACACCATGCCAAGATTCACTGTTCTTGAAAATATTTGAGGAAATGCATAGTGTGTGACAGTGGCATCAATAAACACTCTTAAATTCCATTGGGAATCTATTCTTAAAAAAATAACATGTGTTTAGGACGGATGGCACATATTGTTTCTCAATCTATGGCATGCATAATAAATTTGTTGCTATAACCTCTCAATATTGGAAAGATACAACTAACAAATTCAGTTATGTGTTATTACACATAGTCTAAGGTTTTGTTTGTGAGTTTGGAGAAGAAGAGATGTGAGGGTTTTGGAGAAAAAATGAGCAAGTGGAAGGAATAAATGAGTTTGAGAGGGGAAGTCTTTGAGGGGTTCATTTATCTTCATAATACAAAACCCTTTTAATTTGGTGGGATTCAAAAATTGAATCGGATGAGAGTTTTAGATGGTTTATATGATTTCTTCAAATTCAACCTATGTTGTTATAATCATATTCTTACAATTAAAAATAAAATAATCATACACATTATTTATCATTCTCTGAAAAAAATTACTCTTTCAAAAAGGGTGGAAGTTTCTCAAATTTTTTCTATATTTTCCACTCCCCGAAGCCCTCCCCTCCAAACTTCCAAACAAAGCCTTAAAATTTAGTTTGATAGCTTGAACACATTTCGACAATCAATATACTACCTCCGTTCCTTTTTAATTGTCACATTTTGACATTTTACACAAACCAAGACAAACTATAAATGTCACTACTTTTGATACAATAATTTATATTTTTACTATAATAACCTTATTCATTTAATATATCATCTCATATATTTCTCTCTCCGTAATAAATAACTAAGGATAATATTGGTAAAACAATATTTAAAGTTGCATTGAACTTTGAAAGTGACAGTTAAAAAGGAACAAAAAATTTCTTCAAAAGTGACAATTAAAAAGGAACGGAGGGAGTATCATAGTTATATATATATATTAACTTCGAAAAAATTACCCATTTATCTCAATGTAAAACTGTATTGTAAGATAAATTAAGTGTAGGTTTTCTCTGCGTTCGATTGGGTCATCATCCTCTTACCTTAAATTTATTTTATAAAAAAAATGAATTAAGTATACAAAAATAGCTTCAATTTTCATATTTTTTATTTGTACAAACTTTAAATAATGTAGAAATTACTCTATAACTTGAGAGTTGTTTATTTCAATGAGAATGGTGCTCCTTTTATAGGAGAGAATACAACTAGTCAACTCTTTAATTAGGCAGTGACATAATGAAAAATAAACAACCATTAAAATAGAATAATAATTAAAGGAAGTAATATATATTTCAACACCCCCCCCCCTCAAGTTGGTGCATAGATATCAATCATGCCCAACTTGCTTATGAGATGCTCAAAACTTGTCTTTGCTAAGCTCTTGGTCAAAATATCAGCTGTTTGTTGATTTGAAGGCACAAAAGGTAGACAAAGAATTCCAGAATCTATTTTCTCTTTTATAAAGTGACGATCGATTTCAATATGCTTTGTTCGATCATGTTGAACTGGATTATGGGCTATACTTATTGCGGTCTTGTTGTCACAATATAATTTCAATGGAAGTTCTACCGTCATCTTTAGCTCCTTTAGAACTCGATGAATCCAAAGACCCTCACAAATTCCTTGGGCCATTGCTCTAAACTCAGCCTCTGCACTGCTTCTAGCAACTACACCTTGCTTCTTACTTCTCCATGTTACTAAGTTTCCCCATACATAGGTACAATAACCCGAAGTCGACTTTCTATCTGTAATGGATCCTGCCCAATCAGCATCAGTAAAAATAGCCACATTCCTATCACTAGTTTTTCCAAAGAATAGGCATTTTCCAGGGGCAGCCTTCAAATATCTCAGAATTCTATAGACGACGTCAAGGTGTTCTTCATAAGGGGCATGCATAAATTGACTAACAACACTAACAGGGAAAGCAATGTCAGGCCGTGTATGTGCCAAGTAAATCAATTTCCCAACTAACCTTTGGTATCTTCCTGTGTCGACAGGTGTGTCCCCTTTTTCCCAAAGTTTTGCATTTGGGTCCATGGGAGTATCTGCATGTCTACATCCGCTTATACCTGTTTCTTTTAAGAGATCGAGAACATACTTTCGTTGAGACACCGTTATTCCTTTCTTTGATCTAGCTACTTTCATGCCAAGGAAGTACTTTAGGGATCCCAAGTCTTTGATTTCAAACTCTGCTGCGAGGTTGCTCTTTAGTCTTTCCATTTCTGTCACATCATCTCCAGTAAGAACAATATCATCGACATAAACAATTAAAATAGTAATTTTTCCACTAGGATTGTACTTTATGAATAGAGTGTGATCTGATTCCCCTTGAGTGTATCCGTGTTTCTTTACTGATTGAGTAAACTTTTCAAACCAAGCTCTTGGAGACTGCTTTAAACCATAAAGAGATTTTTTCAATTTGCACACCTTTGACCCAAATTTTTCTTCAAAGCCTGGAGGGCCATCCATGTACACTTCTTCTTCTAGATCACCATTGAGAAACACATTTTTTACATCTAATTGATGTAGAGGCCAATCCAAATTCGCAGCAAGAGATAAGAGGATCCTAACAGTGTTCAACTTTGCAACAGGAGCAAAAGTTTCTGAGTAGTCCATGCCATAGGTCTGAGTAAACCATTTAGCAACCAGCCTTGCCTTATATCTTTCTACTGAACCGTCAGAGTTGTATTTTACTATAAACACCCACTTACAACCCACGGTTTTCTTTCCAGTTGGTAAAGTCATAACACTCCAAGTGTTATTCTTCTCAAGTGCTCTCATCTCCTCAAACACAGCTTCCTTCCACTTTGGAACATTTAGAGCTTCCTGTACATTCTTAGGAATTTCTATACAAGACAAGTGAGAGGTAAATGCAGAAAAAGAGGAGGATAAATTTGAATATGATACGAACCTAGACATGGGGTGCTTGGTGCAAGCTCTAACTAGTTTCCTATGAGCTATTGGAACATCAAGAATAGGATCATGAATATCAGGAGGAATTTCACCTTTCTTTATATTTGTAGGTTGATTCTCCCTCGGTTCAGATTCATGACTGTGCTGAGGAATCAAGTCTTCTACTACCTTACCATGGTTCCTTCTTTCATAAATTACTCCTTTCCAAGTTCCTTCACCTTCTCCAAACTTTCTTTCTGTTTCATTATAAGGATGTTCATGTAGTGACATTTGACTTAATTCTTGATTATCCTTAGGTTCCAAAGAGTCTTTGTTAGAATTTTGGTTTGTTGCCCCTGATTCTGTGACATCCTCACTCATGAAAGGAGTAGGTTCACTTACATTATCTGGGGCATTTTCTTTAGGTGCAAACGACCTAGAACTATGTGATATAAACATATTTTCTGATAGAATTAAATTCTCAAAAAAATAAGATGAATCTTCATTTGATTTCCCCCCTTGAAGATGATTGCTCTCAAAAAAAGGTTTATTTTCAAAAAAAGTAACATCCATAGTTACCAGCAACCGTTTAGAACTGGGATCAAAACATTTATACCCTTTTTGAGTGGGGGAATATCCAACAAAGACACATTTAATAGCACGAGGTTCAAGTTTGCCTATTTGTTTGTGTTCATGGACAAATGCAGTGCATCCAAATATTTTTAGAGGCAAATCGGCTGAAATAGAGGCAATGGGAAAGAATTTTAAAAAAGTTTCGAGAGGAGTCTTAAGGTTTAAAACACGAGATGGCATGCGGTTTATCAAATGTGCAGCGGTTAAAACAGTCTCACCCCATAAGTATTTTGGAACTTTAGTGGAAAAAAGTAAGGCTCTAGCCACTTCAAGAAGTTGCCTATTTTTCCTCTCTGCAATTCCATTTTGTTGGGGTGAGTTAACACATGTACTTTGATGAACTATCCCATTTTCCATAAAAAAATTCCCAAAACTGTGTTAAAATATTCAGTTCCATTGTCAGTTCTGAAAACTTGTATATTGGAATTAAACTGAGTCTGCACCAATTTAATAAAACTTTTGACAATTTGTCCTACCTCTGATTTTTCTTTTAATAAATATACCCAACAAATTCTAGTATGATCATCGGTAAAGGTGATAAACCATCTTTTGTTGGATAAAGAATTAATCCTATTAGGCCCCCAAACATCACTATGAATAATAGAAAAAGGTTTTGAAGGTTTATATGTTTGGGCAGGAAAAGAGCTTCAGTGATGTTTTGCAAGTTCACAAATTTCACATTGAAAAGAAGAAAAATCTTGATCAACAAACAATTTCGGAAATACAGTTTTTAAATATTTGAAACTTGGGTGACCTAATCTTAAATGTCACAACATAACATCATCCTTATTATTTGAAACAAAAAAAGATTCAGAGAAAGAACTTATTTGTCCAAGTTGATGTCTAGTTTCAAGTTCATCTTCAAGGTAGTAGAGTCCTCCATTCTGCTTAGCACTGCCAATCATCTTCCCCGAGATTGAATCCTGAAACAAACAATGAGTATCAAAAAAATGAGTTTGACACCTTTTATCTCGGGTTAATTTACTGACAGACAATAGGTTACACGACATATTGGGGACATGTAAAACATCCTGAAGAGTTAATAATGGAGTAATTATGACAGAACCTTTTCCTGCCACAGCTGAAAGAGAACCATCGGCAATCTTAATTTTTAAATTACCTGCACAAGGACTATATGAAGAAAACATACTAGACTCTCCTGTCATATGATCAGTAGCACCTGAATCAACAATCCAGGTACGACTTGGTTTGACACTAAGGAGGGCTGACTCTAAAAAATTACCTTTTTGGGCAATGGAACCGAAAGAAAACATACGAGAAGTTGTTTGAGACTCAAGAAGCTTGTACAATTGTTCATTAGTGGACGGAAGTAAGTTTGAGGAAGACTGCTGCCCTTGATTAGAAGTATCTTGGAGTGCACGACCTTTAGTTGACGAGTTGAAAATTGTCTTACTCATCATCACCCTTTGCCGCGCCTTCTCTCTTCTGGTCTTAGATTTATTCATCCCCTTTGAATTTTCACTTTTTGATCAGATTCAGACACTGCAAGCTACGATTCTGAGTTTTTTTCTTCTCGTGAACAGTAACCGCGGTAGTGAACAGCGCCGTCGATGTGAATAGTTCACACGTGAACAGTGACCACGGTATGAACAGTGTCAGCGCTATTAATAGTAGATGCGTGAACAGTGCCGCGGTATGAACACTACTTCGGTGAACAGTGTTTGCTGGATATAAAAAACCAGAAAAGAAAAAGGAGCCGTAATGATGGCGGCTAGTGTTTATGCGGAAGCAAGGCCCCCAAAAACCGGGGGCTCTGATGCCATGTAGAAATTACTCTATAACTTGAGAGTTGTTTATTTCAATGAGAATGGTGCTCCTTTTATAGGAGAGAATACAACTAGTCAACTCTTTAATTAGGCAATGACATAATGAAAAATAAACAACCATTAAAATAGAATAATAATTAAAGGAAGTAATATATATTTCAACAAATAAAAATATTAACTTCAACTTCTTTAGTCTCTTCTTTTTTTACGGGGAAATTCAATTTTTCATTATTTTCTCTTCATTTAATTTTGCACGCATACCGAGACAATTCATTATTTCTCATTGTATATTATTTTTATATATTCTTACTACTATTTTTTTTTTCATATTATTTTATATATTTATTACTCTATATTTTTTTGTCAAATAGTCTAGTGATTGAGACTCGCACATTTTAAATATGGAGAAGTAGAGAGTCTGAAGTTCAAATCTTGACCTCTGCATAAAATCGTCCTTGCGGCTACCAATTGAGTTGTGCTTACATCACTATTAACCTCTATTCCAATTAATTAAAATCAAAATTTGTATTTTCATTAATATTGTGTTTTGGAATATCATTTAAAAATTTAAACAAAATTATTATGCACTAATTATAATTTAGTTTAAATCATACATGAGACAAAAAAAATTATTACAAAGAGGGCCGAAGTCCAACACATGACAAATTCTATCCACTAATCAATTAATCAATTACTCCCTTCGTCCCTTTTTATAGGAATACTTAACAAAAATCATGGGTATTAAAAAAAGTGGTTGGAGTAATAAATTTGTCTAAAATGTGTGTAACTATTACTAAAATACTCTTTATTAAAGATGCATTTAATGTTAGCTTTTCATATACTACAAAGACAAATTATTAGTATTAATAAGGGGTATATTTTGAAAAATAGTAATAAATGGATCGAGAAATTTGAATATGATCTTATATTTAAGGACAAAACATTTTTTGTATATAATTTTATAATTAAGGACGGAGAGAGTAATTAAAGTGAGTTTAATTAGATTTTTTTAAGTCTAGAAATCTTTGCTATTATGACTCCATTTTCCAAGTGTGACTGTTAGATGTTGTCAATTTTTAAGTTAAAGTATTATGTTATTCATTTTTAAGTTCAAAGTTGTCATTTTTAAGTTAAATTATTATGCTATTTATTTTTAAGTTCAAATTTTGAGTGTAAATAAAGAATCTCTCTTGAGAGTCTTATTATATAAAATTGCAACAATATTGTGGAAATTACAAAATTATAATACAAATGCAAACAATGCAATTTATTACTATAATAACCAGACAAAATTATGCAAAAAATGTCTGGCAATTAATAAACTATTACACATAACAAATATGAAACTATGAAAAAAATGCACTCAATTCATCACTTCACTTCCGCCCCTATGATAATCTTTTCTTTAAAATTTGTTGTCCCATGTACCTGTAAGAAATTAATAAAAGCCTAGTAAAAACAAATATACGTGACCCAAATTATTGTTATTATTAAATCATAATGTTTATATTGTTAGATGTGAATGCTTAATTACCTTCCAAGCATCATTACCGTAGCTTGAGGATTAGTCCCCGGCGTGCGATAAAAAGTGGACCCATCAATAACTCTAAGAGCTTCCACACCAATGACCTTATAATTATGATCAACAACTTTACCATATTGGCAACCTCCATGATAATGCCAAATTGTTAAGACGGTATCAATGCAATATTGTTCTAAAGAAAATGCAGCATTAGGATGTTTTGGTCTCAAATTCAGTGGTAAAAGCAACATCAAGTCTATTAGAGCCTGGATAGGCATGTTGTGATAACGAAATCTTGAGAATGCTTTTGAGTTAATCACATCTATGATTGTTTTCATGCCTTCCACACACATTCTCAAATCTTCTGGATCTTTGAAGTAATTGAAGGTAACTGATGGATTATCATTGGGGTTGGTTGTTAGGAGTTCTAGGTGACCTGTGGATCTTGGTCCCAATATCTTTTCAAGCATGATCCCTCCTTTGAGAATTGGATTGGCTAATGATCTAATTGTGTCTTCAAAAATGTCCATGGCTTCTGGTGTAAATCTCGGGGAATGGCCACTCTTCAAATAATAACAAAATTTCATATTCAGATTCATTTCATAACTAAAAAAACTTATAACTTCATCATATTAGGAGTGAGTGTATGACTTTGGATCCTCTACATTCGTTATATGGTAGAGTGACACATAGAATTGTTGAATATAGAGATAGAAAATTTCTCTCTAAATCAAATGACACTGCACCCCATTGCAGCGGATCCTTACATCTAAATCAAAAAATATCCACTACATTCAAAACCAAGGGCTACTATTCACTGGCCCTAGGAAATTTAAATACATTGTCCAATTTTACTCTGTTTCTTCTAAAAGGTTAAATCAAACAAAAATAATTTTCAAATAAAAGGTTAAATCTATTTTCTTTCATCCTCTCCAATTCCCCACCAAACACTATGTAAAAGCATATCCTTAATTAAACTATCAAGTATGAATTCAGTTAAGCAATATTTATAGAAAAAAATAAGACATGTAATTGAAAACGAGCATATGGAATCCTAACCTGATTTGACACAAAATCAAAAATTCCTCTAAGCCTATCAGCCCAAGAATGACCAATGCTCAATCCACTGACTGTTTCAATGAAGCTACCAAACTTGGTGACTCCAACTGTTTCAACCATAGAAACTTCAACGGGTAGAGGAGAAGGAATGACTAGAATGTTCATTGGATTATCTGCCATCCCTTGACCTACCAAAGGCTGATCCAAAACCACTTGAATTCCATGTTCCTTAAGATGGTTAGCAGGACCAATGCCACTTAGCATCAACAATTGTGGACTTCCAATAGCACCAGCTGACACTATTATTTCATTCTTCACTTTGGAGCTTATGTGTGCTCTATGTATGATTCCCAATGAATCTTTGAATATCACTCCATATGCTTGTGGCCTCCCTTTTTCTGTAAAACAAATTCAAATAAATAATATGATCAAGTAATGGGGCCTAAGATACATATGAACTTGATGCATTGAAGTAAAGTTGTCGAGTATTGAGAAAAACTCTAGTACCACATTGAATAAAGATAAGACCTGAAAAAAGTTTAAAAAGAGTGGTGTGCCTCATAGTGGGGCATGAGATGGTGTACTGAGAAAAAAAAAATAAGCCCCACATTGAATAAAGAGAGTTATGACTTCATCTTACAAGTATATTTTATAAAGACAATTTATGGTAGATATAAAAAGTTAATAATGAGGCATTCTCAAATGCATACCTTTATTATACTTGAATAATATCTTTTGAACTGTCGCATGCAAATAAACAGAAATTTTCTTTGGATCAGCATACTCTAACAAATCAGCTGCTGTGTGTCTATAACCTTTCTTATCAAAAATTGTCCCTCCAACCTTAGTCCCATACAAGTGATCAAAAGTAAAACCATTGTAAGGTAAAACCCCTGCTTCAAGTAAACCATCCCTCACAGCTGATTGCCATTGCATCATTTGAGGCTCAAAAGCAACCTTCTTTTCAATCCATTCATATGAAATCTTAGCCAAAGTTTCATTCCAACCAGAATCTCTTATGTAACTATAGCTAGCCCTTGAGTAGAATCCAGCATTCAAGACAGAACCACCTCCTAGGACGCGCGCACGAGAATTGAGGACACCGTCAGTCGATATGAATTGTTGGGAAAATGATGAAGAACTTGTGTCAGCAAGGGAATTAACAAAGTTATGTATGTTGATTTGTTCTGGATTTGTATATGGTGAACCTCCTCTTTCAAGGACTAAAACTTTTGCACCTTGTGAAAGTGTTGCTGCAAGTGGACAGCCACATGTTCCTCCACCTACGACTATATAGTCATATGTTAAGATTGGTGGAGCAAATGTTGCTTCTTTGATAAATGTGTGCTTTGGAGCTACATTGACACACAAAAGAAATTAAAGATCAAAGAAAATGGCTCATAACATCAAGAGTTCTAAAGAACACTGCCTAACTATCAATCAACTAAACAAAACAAAGTTGTTCCTCTCATTTTTCTGTTCTTAAATTCTTTGATTAAAAGGTTGAAGAAAACAATTAGATCTATAATGATAAAATTAAGATCAACTTTGATATTGATAATATTAAAGTCAGTTGTCCCTTTGGGGACATGCAATAAAATTGGAACGATTAATAGAATATTATATGACCATACACAAGGATGACACATAAATTTGAGATATTAATAAAGTGAATTATTAAAAAAAATATTGAATGAACACATTAGTACTTTCACTAGTCAGTGCAAAGCATTATACCTTTATAAGAATAAGATAAACTATTAAAGAACAAGCTTCCAACAAGAAATGTGCTTATATATTGGGCTAGCAACGAAGCCATTGGTTTCTATCTTAACTTGTTAGAAGCTGGAACAATTTGCAAAGGTCTTTTCTCAGATAATCAAAACTACCCTTTTATAATAATAAACAAGAAAATTAAAGACGTTAATCAATACACCACCCTTTGTTCTTGCACATAAAATTAGTTTGTTCAACAACATCAAAGTTGCATCAATCGCCATGAAAAGATCCAATGTTCTTGAAATTAAGGAAATGCATAGTGTGTGACGGTGACTTCAATAAGACCCTCTTAAATTACATTGGAAACTATTCTTCAAAAATATATGTCCCATGCATAATAAAGTTGTTGTTAATTATAACCTCTCAATATTGGAAAAATACAACTACTATCCAAAAAATAACATCTCAACAACTTATAAATTTAACTTACATTTATAACAGAAAGAGCAGTAGTAAATTCCAATATTTGAGTCTGCGTCATCAATGCACGTTGAATTGGAATTCCCGTGAAGAGTACTGAGTACCAATATACCATTGTCCAGTTTTGGATGATGTTGTATAAAATGATACATATGAGTACTTGTTTAATTCAGCTTACGTTAAAAGAAAATAATTATACATAAAGAAAGTAAATTAGGTAGATGTTTATTTCGTAGTCACCTCATAAGGAAGCTCGTGTATTGGAAAGTTATGGATGAAACATAAGGTATGATTATATTTTGTTAAAATAATATTTCATTTATTGAAAGCTAGAGACCAGCAAAACAATATTACAAATTAAGAAACAAGGAAGCCACAACTTGTTAAGATAGTTGAAATTAGTTAGAATTATTTGGTTAGTAGTAGTTATGTGTTAGTTGCACAATTAGTTAGTGTAGTTGGAGTACAAATAAGACTATCATGTACACAAATCGCTATCTATTATCAATCAGTTTAATTTCTTATGAGTTTTTACCTCATGAGAATTGCTATGCTATATTTCTCTCTTGTATGATTCTTCACATGATATTAGAGCAGTGACATTTAACATGGACAAGTATTAAACTTGTGCACTATGGACCAATTCATTTATTAAAATATGAGCACCGATCTTATTATAGTCTGTCTATACTATATAATTTTTACATCGTCTTCAACATTAGTATTTGGGGTTAAATTAGGGCTGGAAATGAAAGTAAAGATTAAAGGCAATGAAGAAATGGTTCCGTCTACGGTGGCGACCTGAATAGGTCTCCTACCGTAGGAGACATGTTTTTTTCTTACAAAAATGAATATGAACCATTGGATAAGGGTTAATCAAACCATTGGATCCAAATGCTTACTATACACCTCCAACACTCAATTGCTTACTTTTATTCTAAACTAGTAGTATATTTACTTGATTGATCGGGTTAGACATATAATTAAGGACGACCAAAACTCTATATGCAAGGTATCTGCATATCAAATTTACCATGAACCGGTACAGGACGAATATCTTAATGGGTACACACGAATAAAAAAAATCATATTTTAAGTACCCATAAATTAATAGATGCACATGCAGATGAAATTAACGACATTTAATAAAAAAAATGACAAACTGGATTTAGTAAAATTATTAACACATATATAGAATAAAATAAACATTTTTGAAGTTTCCGGACTCGCAGAAATTCATACCCTTTATTAAATTAGTAAAATTATATGATTATCGTATTACTTAAATAAAAAAAATTGTGTCATGAATTAAAAGTCTTCTCGTCATTAACAAGATGATGATACTTTTGTAACAAAACTCATTTTCCTATCTACCATAAACATCTCAACAATCCATATCTACTTTGATTTTATCGTCCAAATATTTTATATGTTTGTTTTTATTTCATGACGAGAAGATTTTTATTTCATATAAAATATAACAATGTTTATTTTATTCTATATGTGTTAATAAATTTACTAAAACCAGTTTGTAAAAAAAAAAAATTTACTAAATCCTGTTAACTGCATGTGCATCTATTAATTTACGGGTACTTAAAATATGACTTTTTTTATTCATGTGATATTGGTCTTGTATCGGCTCGTGATAAATTCTATCTGCGGATACCTTGCATACAGAATTTTGGTCGTCCTTAATTATATGTTTAATCCGAACAAAACCAAGAAAATACACTAGTTTAGAATAAAATAAAGCAATTGAGTGTTGGATGTGTATAGTAAGCATTTTGATCTAAGGGTTGGTTAACCCTTATCCAATGGTTCATATTCATTTTTGTAAAAAAAAAAACATGTCTCCTAAGGTAGGAGACTTATTGAGGTCGCCCACCGTTAGAGGTGGGAATAGGCTAGGCCGAGCTAGGCTTTGCAAGGCCTAAGCCTGGCCTGCCAAATTTTTTAAGGCCTAAGCCTGGCCTGCGACCTGTCATAGACTTACTTTTGAGGCCTGAGCCTGGCCTTCTGAAAGCCTGATAAGGCCTGCTAGCCTGTTTAAAAGCCTATATCATATGAACATCTTTAAGTAAGCAATGTGATCTAAGTTTAAATAGACCTAGCGAACTAATAGATCAATTAGATTAAACTCTCTTTTAGTAATCAACATGAGTTTTTAGGGAATTTAACTATATATTGCATCATATTTCAATTCTAGTTTATAATAATACATTTGTATATGCGAAAATTAATGTATATTAATAAACTTAAATTACTAACAAATTTATATTTTAATTCAAAGTACAAAATATATTATAATAATAAATAATATTAATCATATTTACTTAAATAGGCCGGCCTAATAGGCTTAAGAGACTTTTTGAATGGTCTGTGACCTGGCCTTTTAAGCTAAATAGGCTTCTAAAAAAGCCTAGGCCTTCTCTATTTAAGAAAAAAGTCTGGCCTGGCCTGTCGTAGGCTAGGTCGTAGGCCCCTGTAGGCCAGCCTGGCCTATTCCCATCCCTACCCACCGTAGACGGAGCCTGAAGAAATATAATCAATTATATATATAATCGAGTCAACTCATGAACCAAATAGGTTGAATTATATACAACTCAAGTTCAACTCATATAATTAAAGAACCTAAACCAAGTCCAACAAATTAATTGTCGAGTCAAATTTTAAACTATACTCGAGCTGGTTCGGTTCATTGTCAGCCCTAAGTTAAACTCAAGTTTTGGCATGTCCATGGTTATCAACTTGTAGATGACCCAACTCTTTGATCTGAACAATTTGTTCAACACTATTTTCGATCCTGATGGGACTTCGGAAAACATTTTCTTCTCTCTTCAGACCATCTCCGTCAATTTTCCTCTTTTCAAATTCTTTACAAATCATAACCATGACTAGTGCTTGCATCAAAGTTGTTGTTTGGATCTGCGATTTCAGTGGTGCTTGCATCACTGTCTTCGATACCGGCGGCGGAGATCGTGTCTCAGTCATGTGGTTGTTCTGATTTTTGCTAATTTTGGGCCTAATTGCAATTTATGGAGCATGGAAAGAAGTCAATAGATTTGGGCACATGCTTGAAAGCAGTGCTTGGATTATCAAGAGTTGCTCACAATTTCAAGAAAATAATCATCGATAGTTAACTACCAATACAATTTTACTCACAAAAAATGCTAATTGTAAGTATGCAATATAGAACTCAAAGCAATATTACAAGATTTGTATGTTGATGATGTTAGAGAATTTTTTAATGTTTAGTTTCAAACTTGATAATAATATCAATTGTTTGTAAGTTTTACTTCGATGTTTTTTATATCATGATGAATCAAGAGGCAAAAATTAAAAATTAATATGCTTTGGGTATGCTTTTGAATTGCACAAGGCACACAACTATCTGCATTAGCATGTATAGAAAATTATTGTTGAAAAACTTGTAGAGATTATTATGTAATCCAACAAAACTAGTGTAAGATCCCATCTCTACTTAAATAATAACATGTCATATATAGGTATTGCTTGTACCATTTATATTACATATCATGCAGTTCCACGTGTTCTTATGCCATTTTTTAGGAAAAGAAGACGAGGAATATCTACTACTATACAATAATAAAATTGATGACCATCAATTTTCCTTAATTAACCTCATAATATCTCCCCAAATCACTGATTTTATGGGTAAATTCGTCATTGTCTCTCTTTAATCACATTTTAAAGCTCTTTAGCATATTAATTAATGCACAACTTTTAATGTTCGTTTTCCAAAAAAATGTAGTCAAACAATAAACCTCTTCTGTTTTTCACTGCTGCTTTAATTCTCACCGTTTTGTATCCTTATAGATATCCTCCATCTCAATATAATACTATTCATGTTTCCCACATGACATTTTATATTGATTTTTGTTCTTGCTTTTGTTAGCTTGCTTCTGACCTCAAAACAACAAAGAAATTAATCCTTGAAGTTTATTGTGGTTAATCCAAAGTTATGTTCACTTATTATAAGTGTTTCCAGGTGGCTGAGGTTTGATCATATTTGAATTGGTTGTTGGTCCGTAAGTTTATTGTGGTTATTTCTTGATATAAATTAATGTGTCAATTTAAGTTTTCCTTGATTATGGATCAAATACATATTAATATTCTTTCCATTGTAAAAACAAAAGACATTTGTTAAAATACTCATATTCTATTCATTGTAAAAACGTGGTCCGAGCCATTCAATTATAGGTGTGGACAAGATGGTTATATGGTTCTCTCTTCCCTTCTGACCTTTCATTCATTCTTCCTTTTTTTTTCATTTACTTTCGCTGATTGATTTTAATTACTCTACTCTTCATTGGGTTTAATTAAATCATATGTACATGTCATATATGTTTACTTTTGATTACACAGAGAAAAGAGTACAACTTATAATAAAAGTTTTGGATGCTAATCATTCTAAAAGAAATAATATTGACGAGAAATGAAAAGAAGTCAATGCCAAAATTCAAAATATTTTACAAAAACATAACCAAAATTAATCTAATAAAGTCTATACTACTTTCACATGTTATAATTCAACATGAAATAATATTTTTTAACATGAATTGTGTTGCACCAACGATTTTTGTGAATGAAAATAAATGGTCAATTCTCATCCTTAATGGTTTTGTAATTTTTTATAAGATGGTAGTAAATTAGTGGGTAACGGTTGTAGTGCTTTTCATGGTGAACATTAGACCCCCTACTCAACTCATTCTGCTTCCCTAAGCTAATAGACCACCAAACCACCTGCTACTAATTGGAGTGAATATTTCCGTAAAAAAAATTGGAGTGAATATGAGAATTTTAACAAATGCCATATTTTGGAAATCTACTGACAATATGTAAAAGTCGAAGTACAACAAAATTTTATAATCGTCCTTATTAAAACTCATGATCTCCTTAATTTTATGTGCATAATGGTCATTGTGCAAAATTTAATTTATTTGTTTTTTAAAAATTAATTACGGATAATGTTTATCACAAGTGTAACCAATTTCCATAGATAACTATGAAACTAATTTATTTGTTTTTTTTTAAATTAATTACGGATAATGGTCATATCTACTAACATCTACTAATCTACTAACAATATATATAAATCGAAGTACAACGAAATTTCATAATCGTCCTTATTAAAACTCGTGATCTCCTTAATTTTATGTGGATAATAGTCATTTTGCAAAATTTAATTTATTTGTTTTTTAAAAATTAATTACGGAGAATGTTCATCACAACAATATATCTACTAACAATATATAAAAGTCGAAGTACAACAAAATTTCATAATAGTCCTTATTAAAACTCACGATCTCCTTAATTTTATGTGCATAATGGTCATTGTGCAAAATTTAATTTATTTATTTTTTAAAATTAATTACGGATAATGCTTATCACAGTGTAACTAATTTCCACGGATAACTATGAAACTAATTTATTTGTTTTTTTAAAATTAATTACGGATAATCTACTAACATCTATTAATCTACTAACAATATATAAAAATCGAAGTACAACAAAATTTCATAATCGTCCTTATTAAAACTCATGATCCCCTTAATTTTATGTGCATAATGGTAATTTTGCAAAATTTAATTTATTTGTTTTTTAAAAAATTAATTGCGGAGAATGTTCATCACAACAATATATAAAAATCGAAGTACAACAAAATTTCATAATCGTCCTTATTAAAACTCATGATCCCTTTAATTTTATGTGCATAATGATCATTGTGTAAAATTTATTTTTTTTGTTTTTTAAAATTTAATTACGGATAATGCTTATCACAAGTGTAACCAATTTCCACGGATAACTATGAAACAAATTTATTTGTTTTTTTTTAAATTAATTATGGATAATGGTCATATCTACTAACATCTAATAATCTACTAACAATATATAAAAATAGAAGTACAACAAAATTTCATAATTGTCCTTATTAAAGCTCATGATCTCCTTAATTTTCTGTGCATAATGGTCATTTTGCAAAATTTAATTTATTTGTTTTTAAAAAAATTTGTTACGGAGAATGTTCATCACAAGTGTAGGCAATTTCCACGGATAATTATGAAACTAATTTATTTGTTTTTTAAAAAATTAATTACGAATAATGTTCATATCTACTAACATCTACAATATATAAAAATAAAAGTACAACAAAATTTCATAATCGTCCTTATTAAAACTCATGATCTCTTTAATGTCGATATTTTGAAAATAGTCACGAGTTTTCAAAATTTTATCATATCGACTATCACATATCGGTACAAAAAAAATTCTTATGCATATATAAGCATGTAAAATCTTGAACGAGTGCGATTTAAATATTTAACGGTGTTTTAAATATAACATAAAAATATATGTAATAGACACACTACATTAATGTTGTTTTTTTGAAAATATTCATGAGTTTCAAAAATTTTATCACATTGACTTTCTCATATATCTATATAAAAATTTGTTTCTGCAGATATAAACATTTAAAATCTGCAACGGGAGCGGTGCAAACATTGAACAGTGTTTTGCATATAAAATAAAATTTATTTAATAGACACACTACATTAATGTTGATATTTTGAAAATAGTCAGGAGTTTTCAAAATTTTAGCATATCGACTTTCTCATATATGTATATAAAAATTTTGTTTCTGCAGATATAAACATTTAAAATCTGCAACGGGAGCGGTGCAAACATTGAACAGTGTTTTGCATATAAAATAAAATTTAATCAATAGAAACACCGCATTAATGTTGATATTTTGAAAATAGTCACGAGTTTTCAAAATTATATCATATCGACTTTCTCATATATGTATATAAAAATTTGTTTCTGCAGATATAAGCATTTAAAATTTGCAACGAGAGCGGTGCAATCATTGAACAGTGTTTTGCATATAAAATAAAATTTAATCAATAGAAACACTGCATTAATGTTGATATTTTGAAATTAATCACGAGTTTTCAAAATTTTATCATAGTGACTATCCCATATCGATACATACAATTTTTCTTCTGCATATATAAGCATATAAATTCCTCAATGAGTGCGATTTAAATATTTAACGGTGTTTTAAATACAAAATAAAAATTTATTTAATAGACACACTACATTAATGTTGATATTTCAAAAATAGTCATGGGTTTTCAAAATTTTATCATATCGACTTTCTCATACATGTATATAAAAATTTGTTTAATTAGATATAAACATTTAAAATCTGCAACGAAAGTAGTGCAAACATTAAACATTCTTTTGCATATAAAATAAAATTTAATCAATAGAAACACTGCATTAATGTTGATATTTTAAAAATAGTCACGAGTTTTCAAAATTTTATGTGCATAAAAATTTATTTTTGCATATATAAGCAAATAAAATCCATAACTGGTGTGACTCAACTATTTAACAAATTTTTGTTTACATAAGAGAAAAAAATTAATAGAAACATTACATTATTACTCATAATTTTCATATAATATCTATAAACATTCCACAATATTAACAATATAATTATATTTTTTTTACAATTATCGCAATGTTACGTGACCCGTGCGATTTTACTAGTATTTGTAAATGAAGCAATATATACAACTAGTACAAGATAGTTTGTGTGCAAGGGGAAGAGAAAGATGCGCAAGTAGTTGGATTTCAGACAAGTAAAAACAATGAATAAATATTAAAGTTGCTACAAGGATGTGATGATGAACATAGTTCTTACGTTGGGGTTGGTTGTTTGATTACTTTCCAAACTCGGAAAACTACTAGATATATAAACTATAAATGGGTGTTCATGATACTCGTGCTCGTGTCACTTGCAAGGGTGAGACCTACGTTACTCCTTCATAATTTGGGGGTAATTTACTCCTCATGACATCAAATAATCAAATTGAGCAATGTGTATTCTTTTTTTTTTGTCAAGTAACCTAGTGGCTGGAGCTCACACATTTTAAATGTGGAGAAGTGGAGTGTCGGGGTATGAACCCCGGCCCCTGCATATAGTATGCATTTGTCCCTATCAACTGAGCTAAGCTCACGGGGACCAATGTGTACTCAATTAACTAAATCAAACATGGAAGATTTTTTACATAGAATTTTTGTTATTTGCCTCTTTACCCCATATTTAATTAATGTGCTTTTATCTTTCCAATCAAAAAATTCAATGAGATATTTTATTTCCAAGTTTCAATTGTTTAGACAAATTTTGTTCTTCTTTTTTCTTTACTGTTTTTTGTTTCAAATTTTTATTTTTCTACAAATATTTTTACACCATATCTTGTTGTTTTTTTAAGCTTGGATCCGAAAAAAATCCAAAACGTTATTTTTTCGGACATCAATTAGATTTTTTTATTAATTAGATTATTATATATTATCATATGCTTGTATCTATCAATATTAGTCTAAATGTTATTTTATTTTATTTATAAGATGACTAAATGTTATTAACATAAACAAATATTTTTTTTTACAAGTTAAAAAAAACGAAGACTCGTTTTAGTTCCTGAGAAAAATTATAAGACCTAATTTAGTCTTAGAAAAATATATAATTCACTTTTATTTTCCCAGAAATATAAACAGAGACAACTTAATCTCTAATTTCTTTACATTTTTTTTATTGATGAAAGAAAGATAAAAGAAAGAAAATAAGATACTAGCAATTTTTTTAAAAGATACTAGCAATTATTTAGTAGTATAGTATAAGAGAAAGTTAAATAAAATCATGATAGGAAAGACATGGGTATTTATAAAATGGAATAAATATATTTAAACAAAAATTAGATATGATAAAAATAAAAAAAATAATTATTTCATTACACTAAATACAAAATATATATCATCCAATTCAGGAGAAGTCGAACCTTTTTCAGTCAATGTGATAACCACAGTTTGACTAATATCTAAGTCTCGTTATAGCTCATACATTCAAGAATAAATTTCAAATCATTGTCAAAAAAGGAACAAGCCACATTTCGACTAATCACTGGTTAAGTCTCATTATATGTTCATATGATATATAAGTAAGGTCAAACCATTGACAAAAAATAACTAAACCATTGACAGAAAATAATTAACAACAGTTCGATCGATAACGGGTTAAGTCACGCAATAGTTAATCTGATTCAGAAGAAAGTTCAAACCTTTGTCAGAAAATAAACTAACCATGGTTCGAGTAATCGCAAGTGAAGGCTCGATATAGTTCATTTGATTCATAAAAAAGGTTGAACTTATGTTATAAAATGATCTGACCATATTTTAATGAGTAAATTACACTCATCTCCCTTGAAAGATGCTTGAATTGCATAACGTTTAGACCAATATCTTTTTTATTCTTATCAAAGAAAATAATTTTTAGACTAATATATTTATATCTTGGGAAAAAATAATGTTTAGTCATCATGTCAAAAAAACTAACGTTTAAACTAGTATGGATATATAAACACATGATAATATATATTCTTTTTTGGGTACAAGGGAATATATAACCTAACTACTCTAAAAGAAAATGACGTTTATACTATTTTTTTTATCTTTCTAGGGTAGAAAAATAACGGATTTTGTGAATTTGTGAGAGAAGAAGAACCAAGATTGAAAAAACACTAAGACATGGTGTAAAAAAATTTGCAGAAAAAAGAAGAGATGAAACAAAAAACATGAAAGAAAAAAAAAGAATAAAATATGTCTAAACAATTGAAATGAGGTAACGAAAGATTTCATTAGATTTTTTGATTTAAAACATAAAGACACATTAATTTTTTTTTTTTGAACAAGCCAAAATGAATTATATTAAGATAACCAAGAAGTCCCTCCTAGCACAAGGCGTGCCAGAAGAGAACTCAAAACATACAATCACTAGTCAAAACCATACAAAAGGAAAAACACAAAACAACTAGTCGATACCCAGACAAACAAGAGGGTTCGACCACCACAAATGAGAGCACAAACCAATGTTCACATAAGAGGCCTTTAGCCACCAGAACGAATTAATTTTAACTTTATCGAGCATTTGTTGAACAGAGCTTAACGTTGTCCTGAAAATGCGATTGTTGCGTTCGGTCCATAAAACCCACACACAACAAAGCCAAATAAGATGAAGAAAAGAGCGACGGGCGCGCAAACTACCGGAAGAATGTACGAACTGGACAAGATGATCAGATATCAACCGCGGATCCGCCGACGAAACACCAATCCAAGACCTAACCAAATTCCACAAAGGCGAAGTAGCGGGACAATCAAGAAACACATGAGGAGCTGTTTCCAAACCCCCGCACCCGAAAGCACAAAATTGGGAATCATGAGAAATTATGTTATGCTTAATCAAACCATCCTTAGTCGGCAACCTGTTACGAAGAAGCCTCCAAGCTAAAATAGAGACCTTCAATGACACCTGTTTGTGCCAAACATAGTCAAAAGTAGGATCCGCAACATTGGACACCTGTGTCGTAAGAAGATTATAAGCAGCCTTCACAGAGTAGTCGCCACTAGGATCATGGGTCCATCTCCAAGTATCTGAAATGTTAGAAGACAAAGAACAAAACGAAAGTGAAGTAACGCAATCCCCTAACAACTCCTCCTCCCACGCCCTCAGCTCACGGCGCCAACGCCAAGCCCCCCCACCAACCTCCCACCCCAACTCACGCATACTCACCACCGTGCAAGACTTGTTAGAAGCCAAGTCAAAAAGCCGCGGGTACTTCACACAAAGCGAAACCCCATCTAACCAAGGATCCGTCCAGAAAAACGTATCCATACCAGAGCCAACCTTCCTCACAATACTATCAGCAAACCAACCTCCTCCAACAATATCCACCCCATCCCGAATTTTAATTATCTCCCGCCACCACAAAGAACCACTCCGGCCCCCATCCGCCAACCTCCCTGCCTCCTCTCCATACCTAGCAACCAACACTTTATACCACAAGCCTACTCTGTCAACCAACATCCTCCAACACCACTTTCCTAGTAAAGCAAAATTAAACTCCTTCAATCTCCTAACACCCAGACCACCAAACTCCTTGCCTAAACAAACATTATTCCAACTAATCCAAGACAATTTTTTATTTTCCTCACACCCTCCCCAAAAAAATTTAGACAATAAAGAATCAATAGAGGAGAGAATACCTGACGGTGCCTTGAAGAAGGAAAGAGCATAGACAGGAAGAGAAGTCAGGACAGATTTAAGCAGGATCAAGCGGCCACCAAAAGAGAGAAAACGGCTCTTCCACCCAGACAAGCGGGAACGAATACGAGATACAATCGGATCCCAGAAAGACAAACGACGAGGATCACCACCAATAGGGAGGCCTAAATACAAAAAAGGTACCTTCCCCACAGAACATCCCAAAGCCGACGCCGCCTCAGTCATCCAAGAATCAGAAATATTCACCCCAACCAGCATACTCTTGTTAAAATTTACCTTCAACCCAAACGCCCTCTCAAACAACACTAACACCGCCCGCAATGCGCGAACATTCACCCAACTTTTGACCCCCAACAAGAGCGTATCATCCGCAAACTGAAGATGAGAAATAACAGTGTTGTCTGAAGAACCAATACTATAGCCCGTAAAAAGATTAGATTGAACCATAGCCGTCATCATAACATTCAAGCCCTCAGCCGCCAATAAAAAGAGAAAAGGGGAGAGAGGATCACCTTGACGCAGACCCCTCTCCAAAGGAAACTCAGATGTCGGACTGCCATTAACTAAAACAGAAGCAGTCGCGGTACCGACACATTCTTTGATCCATTTCCGCCATAGAGTTGGAAAAGACATCTGACGCATAACGGCATCAAGATACCCCCAATCCACCGAATCATAGGCTTTCTCAAAATCAACCTTAAACAATAAAAGCTCTTTCTTTAATTTCTTAGCCTCATCTACCACCTCATTCGCAATCAAAATCCCATCAAGAATTTGTCTGGCTTTAACAAACGCGGTTTGAGCCTCAGAAATTACACTTCCAATAACCAGTCGCAGTCTATTAGCAAGAACTTTCGCCAATATCTTATAAAGACTACCCACTAAGGAGATAGGCCGAAAATCATTCAACTTTTGAGGACTCTCAACTTTAGGAATTAAAGCAATGAAAGTCGAATTAATACCTTTAGCCAATTTACCGTTCCGATGGAATTCTGTAATAAACCGTAAGATGTCATCTTTCATAATATGCCAGAACTCTTTTAAAAAGCCAAAATTAATACCGTCGGGACCCGGGCTCTTATAGCTATCACAATCCCAAATAGCCGCTCTGACCTCATCAACAGAAAAAGGACGAATCAGCCCCCCACTTTCCGCAACAGATAATGAACGAAAATGCAAGTCATCCACTGAAGGCCGCTCCACACCAAGACCTTTAAAGTGAGAAGAGAAATGATTGAACACAGCCTGGCGGATGGGTTGTACATCCTCCACCCTCACGCCATCTACCATAATAGAGGAAATAGAGTTGCGTCGCCGACGACCAGGAAGAATAGAATGAAAATATCTGGAGTTTGCATCACCATCACGGAGCCAACTGAATGTTCACCGAGATATCACGTAATTCAGCAATCTCAACGTCCGATAACATCTGGTTATCCCCCTTACACTCTAAGTCAGACAAACGAGCCTTTAGAGAACCAATTTTTCCCGAAATATTTTTAGAATTAGAGGCGTGCCACTCTTTGAGAGCCAATTTGATCAACTTCAATTTTTCTTTGACAACAAAACCGCCCCATCCATCAATTTGCAGGGAGTTCCACTTATCAACAACAAATTGCTTATAACCGGGAATATCTTGCCAGCACTTCAGCATCCGCAGAGGTCGAGGACCCCAATTTTCCTCATCCATCGACAAACACAAAGGACAATGATCCGACAAACCCCGTAATTGAGCCGTTTGCACAACATTAGGCCACACCAGGCACCACTCCTCGGACAACAGAAACCTATCTATACGACTCATGGAAAGACCGTCGCCCTTATACCACGTAAACTTCTGACCACACAAAGGAAGATCAACCAAACCAGAAACATCAATGAAATGATTAAAAGAGACATGATCTGAAGACCGAAAACTGAGACTAACGGTTCGTCTTTCCTCAACCTTACGGACAACATTAAAATCACCACAAACACAAACCTTCTTGCCACCCACTGCCTGCAAACGAGAAGTTAAATCATCCCATAACACTTGTTTCGCCAAATTGTCACAAGGAGCATAAATGTTGAATAAAAGGAAATCCTCCTGAGACTTTTTGAAACAGCCATTAATCATCACACCATGGTCAAAACTAACAGAAGACCAAACCTCCACTTCCTCAGTATCCCACAAAGTAATCAAACCCCCTGACGCCCCCGCGGAAGGACGAAAAGAGTACCCATGAGGCGCAGGACCCCACAGAGAGGCACACAAACGATCATCACAATTGCCTAACTTAGTTTCCTGAAGACACAAAATGAACGGATTCTTCTCCACGACCAAGTTCCTCACCTCCCGCCTCTTCTCCAACCCACCCAAACCCCTTACATTCCATGAAATAATCTTCATCACAAAAACCCCTAACCCCCTCACTGCCCCCCACACACCTTACAACCGTCCCCCACACACCTAACAACTGTCCCCCTCCACTCCCTCTCCCTCCCCAACCGCCGCCCCCCTCAGCTTCTTCCTTCCCCTCCCCGCACCAGACAATAAACTAAAGGAATTAGCAGGATCATGATTAAAACTAACTCCGATAGCCTTACCAAACCCCCTAACATCCTCCATCGCCACCCTCTCATCACCCTGCAAGGCAATCCAACTCTCCCAATCCTTATTAACAGAAGATGAAGAAGAAACAGAATCTGAAGAAACCTGGGACACCACCTCACCAGTTATACAAACTCCTTTTCTCCCACCAGGGCGTCTGACATTTTTTTTCAAAATTTTCAGTACCTCTTTTCGATCTTTACTAGGTAAACGAGCCACTTTTTTCAAATTTCTCATAGTATGACGCAAAGTACCACCGGTCTTCTTGCTCTTGGGAATTCGGGCTAAGCTAGTGCTATGATGACTGTGAGATGAGAACTGTTTCTTAATCTTCTTATGAGAGGAAAAAATAACACCTGTGTCACCGTGATGATGATCCTTAAGCCACTCCATACTCCACGGCCCAGACAAAACGGAACGCCCTCGAACTGGTGGACAAGAAAGAGTTCGCTTGTGACCAGCCGTCGAAGACCCACCAACCAAATTCGAACCATCCAAAGGCGACCTCGGATTAGGATCAGCCGAGTCAATAAACTTCGGTAAACCACTCGCTTCTACCTCACCTTCAATACGGCCAACAGGGGAACAATGATGCACCTCATCACGATCCCCTTCCTCCTGAGTCAGTTTAGTAACTAATTTTTCAACCAGAAAATCAACATTATTATCTTGGTCATGACCCACCTGTTCATCATCCCGTTCCACATCTGAACCCTGCTCGTCGCTTTCCTCCTCAAACAAGCATGCATCCTCTCCTATATTAAAACCACATTCCTCAACCATCTTAATCTCAACCATAACTCCATCAACCATCAAATTCTCAACAACATTAACAATCTCAAGAGAAGAGGTAGCAATCAGCACCCGTGCATAATCAAACCTTTCCTTCTCCAAAGAACAGACATCCGTGCGTAAGAAACGGCCAGCATCCATCACACAAATTTTAAAAAACTTTTCATTCCACGCATGCAAAGGGATCCCATAAAGTCTCAACCATGCACCCCTTTGGAACGGCAACACCTTCTTATCCCAACTAACAAAAGAGGAGAAAAAATGGTCAAAGAATTGTTTAGCTCCAGCAATAATTGTCATAACGGCCTCATTCGTCAAACTGTGAATAAAGACTTTGTCCGCCCCCAACGGGATAAAAGCAAGGGTGGAAAACCCAGCATCGGCAATTCTTTCTTGTAACAAGGGTACAGACTCACCACTAATCACCGTGGCCACCACCCCTTTTCTAGCCCATAACAAATCGTCCTCAGATGACCGATACATGCGCACTAACTTCCTAGCCGGAACATGCAGCGAACCACTAAAACCGTCCAAGCTCTTCTCTCCCTTAGACAACATGTTACCACTCCCCTCCTCAACCACTGTCCCCTTTGTCACCACCTCCCCCTGCTTCCCCAACACCGCCCCCACCTTCACAACAACCGTACCCACCCGTACTCCCTCACCCTCCCCTCCTCCCTCACGCCACCTTCCTCTCCCAAAGACTCCCCCCTCACAATTTTTTTCTCCCTCAGAACCCCCACTTCCCCCGGTTCCTCTAAATTAATTTTTTCTCCCTCATTCCCATCAGCAGCCACTACAAGAAAAATATTGATCTGGGACGGAATTTTCTGTCGCAAATAGTGTAAATTTCCGTCCCAATTGAAATCTGGGACGGAATTTGCGACAATTTCCTTTCGTCGCAAATTGTGCTGTCGCAATCGTTTGGGGACGGAATTGTTACGTCCGTCGCATATTTAGGACGGAATGTGGGACGGAATGCAATTATTTGATTTTTAACACATCTTTGTTTCCGTCCCAAGTTTGCGACAGAATATTTAGATTCCGTCCCAATGTTTTGACGGAATTTGTGACAAAATTGAATTAATGAAAATCTGATTTATTTTTTAAAATATTTGTTGGGACAGAGTTATATAAAATATTCCGTCACAAATAAATTATATGCAATTTTTAATATTCTCCCAAAAATTTAATATATATTTATATTATGCACATTAACTCGTGTATATCATCAAGTTCAAAATTTAATACTAAACTACAAATCATTAATAAACATAAATTGTTTCATCATTAACTTAGCACATAACCATCCAAATAATAAGAAATATCAAACTTTTATCACAACACCCAAAATGGTTAAAGTTCTAATAACTAGAAAGTGCCTACAAAATATCAAACTTTTTCCTTCATTCCTAAACCATCAATATTACTCCTCCACATCAGCACCAACATTTGCATTGCTTCCAAGAGTAGCAATATCAGCAGAGTGATCATCTTCATCCAAATCCATTAAATCCAAATCTATATTTGCATGTTTAGCAAATGCGGCCATCATTTTGTTTTGACGAGCCATAATGGAATTGATTGTTTGTTGTTGGTCTGCAATTGTCTGCCTTAATCGCGCCTCAACCTCTCCACTCATACCACGAGCAATATCAGTATAATTTGAATATTTATTGGATTTAGATGTTGAGCCACGGGTGCGCATACTTCCATCCAAACCAAGCCCATATACTCTACCCTTTGCATTTCTTCCTCCAACAGCTTCAATCATTAGTGTATCATAATCAATAGGCTTGGGTTGAGTACCACTCTCATCATTACCAGCCTCAGAAGGATGAGGTTGAGACTCAGCTTGTGAACAGAGATTTACAAAGTTTGTCTGAAAAATAAATAATAAATAACTGAATAAATAAGATAGCCCAATAAGCAACACAGTCTAACAAGACAAATTAAGGAGGGAACACTACATTGTACCTAGCAGAACATCCCAACAAACCAAATTATAAAGGCAACACATGAGGCCTATAACAAGTCATTCGATTACTAAAAAACAACTACAACAACCTATTACATTACTTGATTTATACAATCTATCGAAACCACCAGTACCGCAGCAACAAAAAAAACACCAAACGTAAATGCAAGCCAAAAAAATAAAGTAGATAAAAGGCCACAGTCGGCGACAATATATCAGTCAAACAAGCACAAAGTTGATGCTCAAAACTGAATCACTGCTGCATAGAGAAAAAATAAACAGACCACAGTGCATTTCAGCAATCCAAAACAGACCCAAAAGATAAACTACAAGTCTCGACTTTTTTTCTACTTACACAAACCAAGTAAAATTAAAGAAAACTGCACTCTAAACCACCAACAAGTCAGGGCCTTCCTACTGTTTTTTCTCACTCAAATTATGATTAGTGTGTCTGACTTTGAGTCTTGAATCAAACAACAATCAAGTAGTTTCATAGTTGGATGAGCTACATGGATGCCCAGTTTTCTTTTCAGTGTTAACAAACAGTTTAAAAGAGAAGATTTTTATCACCAGTTTCAGGAGATTTAAGTCAGAATATCAATATCATCACAACCATCTCTCATTATTGATACAAGGTCATCAAGCATTTCATAGATTGAACTAGAAGAAGGATGCGCGCAATCCAAAACAGACCCAAAAGATAATCTCGACTTTTTTTCTACTTACACAAACCAAGTAAAATTAAAGAAGCCAATAACTTGATACTCACATATGCATCACTTGATCTCTTATCAACAAAGGTTTGTGACCCCTTCCTGGTGTGACACTTTTTGAACAGTTCACCCTTGTGTGGAATTCTTCCTAACCTTTTGTTCTGCACTTGTTTAGAGACATACAAATTGTAAGTATAATAAAAGAAAACAAGTTAAGATATTATCATAATTAAAATAGAAATTACCAATTCAAGTTCATGCTTTAGTTGATTCTTAGATCCTTGGGTGTGCAATGAACCACCAACATCTGAATCACGATTGGAAGCTGCCACACATCTATTTGTCATGTAATGATCATCTTCCCACATTGCAAGCAGTTGTGCCCACACAGCATGAGTAATCCATTTGGGTTTTTCTGACACTTTTTCTCGTACTCTCGCCATTATCTTTCTTAGTAGATCCTTAGCTTTTGATTCCCATGTGGCCTTAATAGTTGCCTCTTGCTCACCAATCCATTTGTAGTTTTTCTGCAATTATTGACAATGGCAATAGAAAATTCAATTTAAAATAGTTCAAAGTTACAACACTATGAAAAGATAGCAAATAACCAAGATACATTACCATCCACTCATTAAACCACATTTTTTTTATTTTATCGTTGCAACATTTCCAATTGTTGTAAGGGCCATCAAACATAGATTTAATTGCCTTTGATATATCTTTAGTCACTTTATCATCAGGATAAAAGCTGTCAAATTCAACACATGAATTAACAAATTAAATAAAAAAGAATATATAATCTACAATAAATTAAAATCCTTACCTATACATGCATATTAAATTAAATAAACAACTTGACTTACTATCCTTTAAGAGTATAAATCCAAATTTTGTTATCTGTAAGATCTTTGCCCCATGGTAGATGTGGATTATGAGGACCAGGTAAGGTAGGGTCTCCAAATGGGATAAAATTTTCAGGTTGGCTATTGTGATCATTATCTATTTCTGTTAGTGGAGTTGGTGTTCTCTCTGTTATAGGAGATGGAACATGCGAAGTACTAAGATGAACACTTGGATTACTTGATGATGGAGACTGTGTGCTGTCATTTGGAGTGGTGTTCTTAGAAGTGTTCATTTGCTCTGAACTAGAAGGAATGGATGGAATAGGAACAGTACCAAGAGGAGCTCCGTGATTACTAGATGATGGAGAAGGTGTGACGACACGTGGAGTTGTATACTTAGTAGTGCTCCTTTGCTCCAAACTAGTAGGAATGGTTGGAACCTTACCATTCCCTTTACCTCCAGATCCTCTAGGTCTTCCTTTTGGTCTACCAATACCTGACATCTAAACCAATTATAAAGACATATAGATTAATCACATCATATGTAATAAATAAATAAATAAAAATAAAAAACTTGAAACAAAAGATGTAAAACAGAAACAACAACTCTGATGTAGCAACTCTGATGTAACGTATTCTATTTGAAATTGCCTCAGGAATAGGTACACCTTCGGTTCTATTTGAAAACCTGAGTGGTACATCAAAGCAAAATCTTCAGTCTGATGATAATAGGCATGTGAATGTTAATAATCAAGTGAATAAGGTTGTGTATGTGGCAAATTCAGTTCTTGGTACCTTCTTTGCAATCCAGTGATTTACACAATGCAAGAAAACCAAATGATGTTTTCGTAGCAGTTGAAACTTCTCTGTGGGACACTGAATAATATTGATGATGGTAATACCATATAGACTGAGATTATCTATTTTGTTGATTCGGCTAGGCTGCATCCAACCACAAGTAAGAATACCAATTACGAGTTATCTCTATCAAATGTTTTTGCTTTATTGCATGATTTAGAGAATCCTTCTGAGAGAGAGGTTTTAGGTGGATTTTGGCTAGCAAAGCTATTTGCCCCTGCCATAGGGGTGCTTCCTCCTGCTAGTCCCATTATGGATGAAAGTTCTAGGATAGCTCCTAGTTCAGAGATACCTCTGACTGGTGCTCTTGAGACTGAGTTAGTGATGAGTTATTTGCATACTTTTAGATCCTGGTTTTTCTGAGCAAAATGTGTTAGGGGGACAAGGATCCATGTTTGTGCCAATTACTACGAATCACAACTCCTGACATACGACAAGCTACCAGTTTGTAAGGTGTATCAGGAAGTGCATACTCGTACAAATGTTGCAGCTCAACAAATTGTTTCCATTCTTTCTAATGGCCAGTATAAAGAGCTTAGGCATTCATCATCTAAATCTAAATCTTATAATTCCATTTTACGGTTCCAATCCAAAATCAAACTCTTCTTCATCAAATCAAATCAAATGCAAAATCATCAATAAATAAATGTAGTTGAGGAAGCAACATAGAAAAATCAAAACAAAGAAAACAAACCCACTAACCAGACTCAAATCTTTTACCTAAAATCAAAGTTTCAACAAACCCATTTCATCAAATTAAAAAAATTTCAGCAAAGAGCAACAAGTTAACAAAAATAACATAGAAAGATGCGAAAGATGCAGCTGAAATAACATAGAAAGATGCGAAAGATGCGAAAGATGCGAAAGATGCAGCTGAAATATGGAGGAATGAAGCTGAGAAAGAAAGGAAATTACAAACCTGAAATTGCCGAGAACAACGGAACCGTGAAAGATGCGACGAGTGAGAACTGAAATTACAAACCTGAAATTACAAAACTGAGAAGGAGGGATCGATATAGACAAGAGAGGGAGGGATCGATTTAGACAAGAGAGGGAGGGATCGATTTACACAAACCTGATTGAAAGAGACGCTGAACGAGAGGCCGGCTGAAAACGAGAGGCCGAGAGAACGAGAGAACGAGAGAACCTGGGCTTGCTTTTGTGAGAGTAAAGTAACTAGGGATTACAGTATATAATTTTTGAGGGAAAATAATAAATAATATTAAAAATGATAAAAAAAAAATAATAACACTTCCCGCCCACACTATTCACCAAAAAAATATTCCCACCAACAATTCCCACTAAATTTTTGGATTAAAATATACCAAGTTGTGACGGAAATAAAAATTCCGTCCCAAATTTGTGACAAAAATACAAATTCTGTCTCAAATTTGCGACATAAAAGTTAATCCGTCCCAAAAATATATATAAATTAAAATAAAATTTTTGTAACACAAAAGCGTCGCAAATTCCGTCCCGGTTTTATAAATTTGGGACGGAAATAAAATTCTGTCAGGACATTCCGTCTCAATTTGACTGTTTTCTTGTAGTGAGCCCCCCCACCTCTCCTGCCACGCAAACCTCCCTCCCCCCTCCTGACATCCTGCTTATCAAATCTTGCAACTTTCGCCCAAAGACGTAAGTGACCAAACCAAATACCATTAAGAGCATGCAACAGCTTAGAAACATCCCTAACCTTTGAGAAACGCACAAAACCGTACATATAACCCATAGCATTCCGCTTTCTTGCTACAAACACATTTTCCAAAATCCCACACACTTCGAAAGATTTCCGCAAATTAAAATGACGTACCTGTTCTGGAAAATTCGTAAAATAGAAAGTGACGAACCTCTTAAAACCAGAATGCTGCAATTCGTCTGAATTATTGTTCGAAACCGAGCGCGACCGCCGCAAAGGGGCTGCAGCAATCGCGCCCCTCTCCCCACTTCCTCCTCGCGCGCGCACAACCTTAGGAGAAGGGGAAGTGCGCCGCACAAACCCAGCCACCGCCTCTTTGCTCCCTCGCCGCCCCCTAAATGTCACCCTTGAAGAACCTCGAGCCCTTGCCTGAACCCCAACCGTCTTGTCGCTTGAACCGCTGAAACCTGTCCTGACCTTGATCCTCCCGTCTTGGCGCTTTCCAACGTCGCGGCAACACGTCCTGCCAATCTCCCCTATCCCCCCCAATTTGTGGCACCCTGCCAGGGCCCCTCCCCACCCTAGTGAACCTCTCCGCCGGTGAAAAGGACCGGCGCGACCTCCCTGAATGGAAACCAGGGATGCCGCCTCTCTCTCTCACTCGCCCTCTCATGTTTCTTTTTAAGACACATTAATTGAATGTGGAGTGAGTATGTAAATAACAAAAATATATTCAAAATACGTAAAATGTACACATGTTTGACTTTACTTAGTGTAGTTCACATTGTTCATTTTAATTAGTCATCAGCAAGGTGTAATTTACCCACAAATTCGTAAAGGGTAATCTAGAAAAAACTGTGCAAGCAAAATGATTGTTCAACTCACTCAAAAAAAAAATTAAGTGTTTGTGTTCTCCACAATATCTAACAATGCATATAATTTGGCATACAACTCATTATTAAGAACAAATATTCATGATGCATGATTAATTAACTTGATATCACAAATTAAACATTTCAATGAAGACAAATTGTCGAGATTTTACGTATTTTGGAATGTTATCCACTTCATCAAGGAAAGATACACAAACTAGAGGGTGAAAGATTGTATTTAACCTGTATCATTGTCCAAAATGCAACGCAGTGACGATTCTACAAAGAGGATTACGAGTTTTTTTCTAGAGTTTATGTGCAATTTGGTTTCTATAATAGTTTGTTAAGTATTATATCAATATTTTTCATTGTTTTCAACTCAACATTGTAACTCTACCCACTTTAGTTGATGGATAATCTAATTGTCACGTTTTTCTAATGCATTTCTTAAGGTTAGAGAGGAAAAAACTCTTGTACCAAGTCAATAGCAAGAGGAAAGAATTATTGTACCAATTCAATAGCAAGGCGAGAAAGAATGTGAAAGTGGGCCTTTGACGTCTTGAAAGAAGACAATCTTAATGCTTTTGGGCCCGAAAACATCTTCTTTAGAAAATTACTTTTCCCAATTCAGAAATCGCTAAAAACACCATAAAATTACATATTTGCCCTCAACGACACTTAAGTGCAGATGGAATTTGAGAACGGCAGTTAACTGCTGTCGGGAGTATCCAACGGTAGTTAGCTACCGTTGAAGGCAAATGTGTAATTTTATGGTGTTTCTTAGCGATTTTTGAAGTGAGAAAAGCAATTTTCTCTTCTTCATTGTAGGCTTTGACCTCCAACACTTTTTTTTTTACAAAACTTACACTATCTCTGTCCTTAGTTATAAGACTCTTTTGTGAATTGTTTTTGTCTCTTTTTATAAGATCTCTTTAGTATTTCCAACTACATATACGACCCATTTAGTATTTTCAACTACATATAAAACCCTTTGTTATTTTCAACTACATAAACTAAATTTTTTTTTAAAGGATAAAATTATAAAAACAATAATAATTATAAACAAATTTAATATTATTACCAACTTTCTTAATTCTCATGATTTGACCAAAATGATCATATATTTAGGGACGATGTAGTATATAATTTCACATGTGTTGTTTTATTGTTTTTCTCACAAAGAGGTGGTGTTTTATTTTTAAAAGACAATTTTTTCTAGCATTTCTTTAAATAAAAAATGATAAAAACCGTCTCTTTATGAGAGGAACAACAATAAACAACACATGTAGAATTACATATAAGTTTTATCCTTTTTTTTCAATAGTTTCCTTCACGAATTAAATCTATTCAAGACGTATTAGACATTAAATATAAATAAATCTTCGTGTCAAGATTCAAATTTTGTATCGTTCATTATCACAAACCGATAATGACTTCCAAATATATCTAGATTTTGATTCTCCGCCAACTAATTATGATTCAGCTAAAAGATAAACACGTCCACCTCAACTGAATGTCCAATATATTATCGGACGAACTAGTTTTTGGTATAAATTACAAACACCGATCAAAGAAGAACTCTACTCCTAATTTTTGTGTTATTTGTTAATTCAAAATTAAAATAAATTATTTTTTTCCAGACGTAGATACTTGTTATTTTATTTGGATTAATGTCTTTTTTTTTTCCTTATGAGATATTTGGACTGAAACATTCACATACGATAAAGTTGTGTTGGCGAACCCAAAGAATACTAGAGTAATGTCTTTTTTATTTTTAAATTTGGTATCTAGTCCAAAAGCCGACTAATTTGAGAGTCCAATCCCACCTTCCATCTATGGAGTTGGGTTAAAAAAATGTTAAATAATGTCCTGCTATCATTATTCCTATCTAAGTGTTTTTTTTTAGGGATTATTCCTATCCAAGTTAAAATCAAGATTGACCCAAGACTTTAGCAAAGAAAATAGCATACTACATACATCGCGGGGCTTGGTGAGAAACAGAGAGCATGATACTATTCTCAATTTCTCATCATCCATGGCAGCACAACCTACCCTCACCAACCTCCCACAGTGGTGAGACTTTAATGTTAGAGTTTAATCAAACTTCTCAAATTAATAATCAAGCTATATGCAGTATTCCTATCTAATAAATTATTGAAGATTGATAATAGTAGAAGAAGAAGAACTTCAATTATCTAGCTAACCACACCAACCAAATCAAGAGTCCAAGATGTATGTATATCTCTTTGTCAATCAATAATAATAACTACATACATATAAAATTACACATTCTGAAAAAAGAAAAATTAACATACAGATCAAGAGCATGATCAAACCATTAATTTTCTTTTTCTTTCCCTCACCAAAAAAAGAAGAAAAAAAACTTACTAGATAATTAATTGAGCATATAATATATGCTCTCTATCTAGCTCTTCAACAATTTCCTAGTATTGGTGGGTGTGATGATTCTGATAACAAGACCAGGGAAAACATCATCTGGGTCATGGATATGTGGATTCCTCTCTACAATAAACGGGTCACCACATTTTTCACTGATTGTGTTGAGTGTTTCACCTTCTCCCACAACATATATCTCATCACATGCTTTGTGATCACCAAGGCTGTTCCCTCTTACTTCTAATTCAGCCACAGTACTTTCTCTTATTGATCCCAACAATATCATGCCCAATAACGCTATCGCACAATACCATGATGCTGAATCACCTCTAGAGGAACCCATGTTGTGCTATTATATCAATAAAAAAATGATATAACCTCTATGGTTTGAAGAAACAACGGTTAACTATATATAGGTGTAAAGAACTATGTTACATGTAACATGTATTAGCTGGAGTGAGGAATACGATGTGTTTGATAGTAGTATCTTTGCCGTTGCGTTGGGTTTATGGGGAAGGGAATTGGTTTTAACGTAATGGTTTTTTTGGCGTTTAGTGTTTGATTGGAATTACTGTTTTTATATACCAAAAAGCTTCAAGTTGAATTTTTTGTGGAGTGGATGAGAATTCAAGGCTTCTTTGAAATTTTGTGTTGTGTTGTGTTGTTGTTGGGTGGGAAAATGGCTGTGCTTATAATTAGGAGAAATAATATTTTTACACGCAAAATTACATCAAAATTCGACAACAACTAGATTTTTTATTAGGTTTAGTGTATGCATATAAACGATAAACGACATGAATTAATAAGATCTAACACTATATTATATTTTTATATTAGATATGATTTATTCTTATAAAATTAGTTTGTAAGATAAGATACTATTATTTGTAACTCAAGCTCTATCTTTATTTCTCGTGGTATTTTTTTTTTCAATAAAGTGTGTGCACAATTAAAGAAGCCAAGTATATTTAAAAAATAAATGAAAAAAATTAAAGAAGCCAACTTAACCAAAAAAAAAAAAGCAAGTGGATGTTAATTTTGACTCGAGTACTCTTACTTAGTTGCCACGTTATAGGACACGGTCATCCAACCTCCCCATGATAAGTCTGGTGTCTAACAAAGTGGTTCAACAGGAACATGATAAGAATATTGGATTAGGGATTAATTAATTATTAAGCATATATATGAATGTACGTGTTATGATTTCTTGTTTGAATGCTAAAAAATAAGATAATATATCGGTATCTGGTTAGTTTTGAAAGAGTGAGTATTTGAAAGGGATAATATGAAAAATAATTCAAGAAACGTCATAGTCAAGATAGATTATTACTAATTCTTGTGTTTGAAGGAAGTATTAAGAATGTTGATAAGTCGCTTTAAAACTGTTGAGGCATATGAATATGGTTAACAGGTTAAAACAATTTGTGAGTCTCTTTTCAACCGGTCACAGGAGGATATATGTTGTAGTCAATCATAAAAATGATACACAATTTTCGGTTCAAACAATGCGAAGAACCCCTAGTAAAAAAAACAATGGAAGCATCTGATCCATTATTCCATTTTATTTGAATTGGAAATTGCATAAATACAAAATTATCTACCAAACAAATGGATATTCCACACAATCTTTCAAAAATCGATTTCAATTGGTCCGTTTAATTAGTTGAATCGACCAACCCAGACCAGATAATTCACTATTTAATTCAACTAGAGTATATTTAAATTGTCAAGTTCTAACTCAATTGACAAAAATATCAAAATCGTTGGGCTGGACATCGTGACCAGAGTTCGAATTTCGGCTCGTTTCCTTGCGTATGTGAGTTTCAATTGAGTTGGGTTGAACCATTTTGATTCAACCATTTTTTTTGTTACAAAGCTAAGAAAAACAACGACAAAAAACGCAAAACAAAAAAGAAATACTATTTATTTTACTTTTTAATTTTTGTGTTTATCTGATATAATAGTAATTTGAACTATAGGTATACAGTATTTATCATTGTTTGTACCCAAAATAATAATGTTATTCTCTTTTATTGAAAATATCTATTTAGCATACAAGATGAATTTTTTTTTTTAGAACAAATTTTTGTCATGTGCAATTTATGATTTAAACTCCAATCATTTATTTAAGGTGATTAAGTTTCTTTCACTCAAATGAACTTTACGTTGGTAAGAAAAAAACACATATATAGCACCATTCAATTGTAATATATTGATATTGATATTACTAAAGAGAGACATGGAATCCAACAAACTAATTAATGTTTACTGTTGTTTGAATATTAAAACCATCGTTGTCAAAATCGAACCGTATCGACGGGTTTAAGGATCGAGAATAAATCGATGTATCATTTGATTCAACCATAGTTATTTTTCCATCATACATAATCAAATCGAACTGTGATGAATTAATGCTCAATTTTCATTGTAAAAAAAATATTTTTTTATTATTTTATATGTTATTTCGTTCAATTGATTGAACCATGACCTAGAAGTCTTAGTCTAATTTTATAAAATTAATTAAAGTAATGAATTAAGAAAGAAAATCTCATCCTTTTTTTAAGATAAATTCATAATAGCATAAATATAACTATTCACTTGTGTTTTCTTTAATTTCTTATTTATCTTTAATATAAAGTATTTTTTTTTTGACAAAATCTTTAATTTAAAGTATTGAAATCTTCAAAGGGAGGGGGGATACATGATCAATTGTTTTTATTCCTAAGAAATATTTCAAATATATAATTTTGGTCTATTTCTTTTTCTCTTTTGTTTAAAACAACAAAGTCAATTTGACTTTTCAAAAAGTTGTATGGTTGTAAGAGAAGGGTTAATCAGACCAAGTAGGTAGAAGTATGACCAGATCCTCCCCAACGGATAACTAACTTGTCCAAAAACAAGGTATGGATCGAAGGCAACATGCTTTCATTGTGACAATTTATGGACCAAAATGCGTGGGAGATGACTAGGACTTGCAATAAAGGCTGAGGTATTGGCAAGTTGAGTGGGACAATTTGACCAAATCATAGTATGAATTTATCAATAAATAGCATAAGCTATTTGGCACCGAATTTAGGTGCAAAAAACAGTAGCCGTAGTATTTATATTTAGATCCTGGACGGCGGAGGAAAGAGTGTGCTGATTACATTCGTGTTTAAGTGTATAAGAGACAGGAAAATACAGATTCAGCAATGTTTGTGAATAAATTTTCCTGTAAAAGAAAAAACAATTGAGTTATGTGGACATCTTAAATGATTTTTAACTGCAGCTGTAGATGATAATTTTGATTCATTGGATCAGTGAAAAGATTGCAAAAAGTTTAGTAACAAGGAAGTGTATTGTTAGGCACCAATTAAAAGGGTGATGTCACATGAAAATCGCTTGTGCTTGGTATCAGAAATAATAGGATCGAAGAGATTGAGATTAGCTTCATAAGAGAAGTATGATTGATAGGAAGAAACATAGGGAAAACCCTTAAAATTCATTATGAATTGTATTGAAAAGAATCAAGAGTAACGAGTACATGGATGATCTTTTATAGACCTCAATTACACTTAACTACATGTGTAACTAACTATGGTTTTAACCGACATTTAACCAACTCTAACTACATTTACTAATTATAGTTATCTTAACACTAACTCTAGTTATCCCAACATCCCCCTCAAACTCAAGGTAAGAGAATTCTTACTTGAGTTTGAAATACAAATTCCAAAGTGAATAATGTTGCAACTAAAACAAAGGAGGTACACTTAATAAAAGAAATAGAAAACTGCAAAAAAGGAAAGATGAGTAGCCCAAGCCCATTGCAAATTCCAGATTCTTCAATTGAGAAGCCCAGGCCCAATACAGCAATCCAATTGACAAAGAAGACAATTCTGAACACGCCAAAACACGTTTGAACCAAAATTGCTTATTCACAACGTGCGTCTGACCAAAATCACTTCTCCAAAAACGCGTCTGGACCAAAATCGTTTTACCAGAACGTGCTTCTCCAAACGCACTTTTGTATGGAATAACGAATATGAAAAAAAATGTGATTTTGCGAAATGCACTTCTGCATAATCTGATGGAATAGCGAAAACGAGATTCCCCCAGACGTGCTTCTGTAATGCGCTATATATATCTACATCATCAATGTGCGAAGAAAGGTTTTGAAACGAGATTCTGAAACATGAAAATACTCAAGCACATAACTTTGATCTCCTCCCCTAAAATCCTCAATCAAAACAGTTTTCCCAAACCGCAATTTTAAAGGTGATGATTCTTGATTTTGGTGTTTGATACTGATATTACAGTCGAAGAAAACATAACAGATATTCCACAAGGATCAAAAACGAAGAAAGAACAATGACAGAGTGTTAGTATCATCACAGGGAAAAAGGAACGAAATGACATTGCGAACACATTTGACGGAAACAGAGAAGACCAAAACAAATTTGTTTCGCCAGGATCGAATACAAATGCAGAGTCTCTATCTCGAAACAACCGCAACATCGAACATAATCGATTGCCTTTGGAATCGAAAACGAAAATACTAACAGAAACAGATGAAATGCAAACTGAACTTGACAGAAGTGAGGGCGATGAATCACAAAAATTACCACCGGGATTAAATACTTTGATGTAAACACCACAGAGATGGTAGAAAAAATTGACGCAATCCGGCATTGTAGTGGTTGTTGCCGAAACTAACTTCTCAAACTTGAAGCGTGAAAACCGAATCAAACTTAGAGTTGGAAACAAGAAAGCAGTGGTTCTTGAATCGATGATTTCGTCAATCTTGATCAAACTGTTCACAGTGACATCGGAAAACAGCTGAGGAAGATCGAACCAATTCTTGCACTCCATGATTTCAGATTCAAGAATTGAATCTTGCTGCTTTGAGAATTCATGGAAGAGATAAGTTGTCTTCTTCATCATCTGCAAAACACAACCATCCTCCATAGCTTGGAATGGTGATGCTTGATGTAGATATTTAGAGGAGCAATCTTCATCTTCGCTAAGAAATTCATCATCACAGTCAAAAACAGATTCTTTGTCTTCATCTTCGTAAGCAAAATCTTCATCTTTATGATCGTTATAGCTTGATGCGCAGCAATATCGCTCTGATACCATATTAAAAATAGTAGGATCGAAGAGATTGAGATTAGCTTCATAGGAGAAGTATGATTGATAGGAAGAAATGTAGGGAAACCCCTTAGAATTCATTATGAATTGTATTGAAAAATATTAAGTGTGTGTTTGGTTTGGCGACTGTGAGAATTGATTTTGGTTAAAAGTGAGTTGGATGTGAATTGGTTATGTTTGGATACACTCGTTTAAAATTGATTCTCATTTGAATAGTTTGAATCAAAATTGATTTTGAACATTAAATGACCAAATTACCCTTTTAGTGTGTGTTTGACTAAATTTTTGTTCTCATTTTAGATAATTATTTCAACTTATCTAAAATCATAAAAAATGGATTTTAACTTCAATATAAATTATAACCCTTTTTTTAACATCATTTTATTTCTTTTTTTCATTAAGTTTTTTTTAAGGATTCATGAAGTTAATTTAACTTTTGGAACACTGATAATAAAAATAAAGTGACTTTCAACCCAACCCAATGGTTCACACCCTTCTGCGTATCTCTTTTGTTTTTCCACAAATGTCTACAATGGTTCACACCCTTTATCTCTCAATACCGTTTCTTCTTCCTCCATCTTTCCATAATTTCCTTCCATTCTACCATTTCTTCATCATTTAATACTTTTGTAATGGCCTTCAATTTAGACAGGGAAATTCGGATATGTGTGGTTGTGAGCTTCAGAGGTAAAATGCAACATGTAGTTGGTTGGAGTGCTAGATCTGGGTGAACTGAAGAATAAAGTTATGGGTAATTTGGTAAAGTATACCAATCACAGAAAATTAAAATCCCAATTCGATTTTGCTTTGTCGTTGAAGCTCCAATTTGTAGCTTTGGCAGGTCTCACGTTTGGGGATAGATTCACGTTGCCCATATTTGGTTTTCAAGATATCCAAACAACACATTTTTGGTTGAAACCGCGTTTGAGTAGTAGGACGTGCGTTTGGCTGCAGAAAACGTGTAACCAACACAAGCACTAAGAGTAATGAGTACATGAATGATCTTTTATAGACCTCAATTACACTTAACCACATGTGTAACTAACTATAGTTCTAACTAACATTTAACGAACTCTAACTACCTTTACTAACTATAGTTATCTTAACATTAACTCTAGTTATCTCAACACTTGGGTCATTTGTAAGAAAAGAAATCATCGTATTTTTCAGTAAAAGTAGGTGTCATTTCATTAGTTAATCAACAAAGTAAAACTTCTATCTTTTTTATGGTTGAAAGCTAAAATCGTGAATTTAGTTTTTTATTTTCATTTTCGGTGGATTATCCGTCTTCAATTTGAGTTTTGTTACCTAACTTCTGATTTTATTTTGTCTCACAACTAGTGTTTTGTTGTTTTCTCTTTTGTTGGTGATTGAACTATTATTTTTTACCGTTGTTTCCTTTGAATCCTCGCCTTACACTTCCTGTGGAGGTTGGGATCTTTGGTGGTATTAATATAATTGATTTTGGTTTATTAAAAAAGGCTAGGGAGACATTTCAATTGGGATGAAATCTACTTTATGCCTCCACAATTTTCTCTGACAAAGATTAATCGTTGTTAAATGGTGGTGGAAACTTCATACCTACAGACTATAACATAGTAGAAAAATAAAAGTTACATGGACCACAAAAACAATTAATGTTTAATTACACTTTTGTCTCTCTAGTTTTAAAAAATTAAAGTTTTGTCTCCTCTATTTTAAAAAAATTAGTTTTTTGTTCCGTAATTTTATATTTTGGTAAGCATGATAGTTATGCTTTTAAAAATCAAACATGTGTTATTTCCTTCTTCCATTGCTTCTTGCTTTATTAATATTTTTGAAAAGGGAAAATAATATTTAGTATATTAATAAATCTAGATTAAGCACAAATATGCAAACAATATATCAAATTATAAGAACAAGAGTCTGAAAAGACGGTAGACGGGGGTATCGATCCACAAATCACACAACGGCCCCAAAAAAGAGACCAAATAAGCCCACACACACGAGAGGCAAACAGATTTCCTTCTTCGTGTTAGCCAATTTCCAATTCTCGTGTTAGTGTGTTGCTCTATCCAATATTTTATTACTTGTTTCCACCACCTGTTGACAAAGTCTCTGATTTCTACTTTTTCAAATGCTCTATAAAACTGTTGCAAACCTCTCATCTTGGGCCACATTAAGTCATTGAAGGATCATAAAAATGGCCTCATCCGCATTATGATCCAGCTGCAGAGTCGTCTCAATTTCCTGCCATAAAGCACCTGCGCGCCATGCTTGGATCGAAAGAGGACATTCAGACAAAATGTGGTTGCTATCTTCATAATTAGCATTACAGACAACTTAGATCAGTGAGCATTGGATGCCCCTGCTTTTAGGATTGAAAATAGTAGGCTTTTAAAAAATTATTTAAGTAAAAAGGTCAGATAGGGGTGGCAAAACGGGCCCAACCCGTGCGGGGCGGCCCGTTTAGGCCGCTATTTTTGGCGGGCTGAGTCGAAGTTTTGAACTCGCTTCTTATAGTTGGTTCGCTCTGCTTATCTCGTTGAAAAGACGGAGCGGACACGTGGCGGGACGGACCGGCCCGCTTAAATGTTTATTTATTTATTTTATCCTTTTGAATTTATTTTGGTTGTTGGATTTATGTTGTGGATTTGTTTTATGATGACAGATTTTCATTATTTTGCTATTAAGTATATGTTGAGTTCGACAATTTATTAATTATCTTGTTTTTACCACAAATTTATTCAATGTCTATACATTTATACTTTTTTATGATAAAATGCATTAAAAAAAGTTTTGTTTTCCTCTAAAAACAAAGTTTTTTTTGTTTAGCGGGCCGGCCCGCCAACTCGTTTGTCCGCCACTAAACGAGATGGGATGAGATTTTGGACTCGGTCACCTAATTTGACTCGACTCGTCTCGTTCCGTTTTAACGGCCGTTCCTAAACAGGGCGGGCCGGCCCGCTTTGTCATCCCTAGGCTTAGGCTATCAAAAAAGCTTATGAAACCTAATAGGTCGGCATGTTTATGCATATTATTAAAACTTATTTTTTATTTATATTAAACATAAAAATCAAGAAAAAACTCAAATAATGACTTTAATATGAAGTAAGCCTGTAAATAGGCTTTCATGTTTGGCCAGACTTTTAAATAGGCTAGACCAGGCCAAAAAAATAGGCCTACGAAAGGCCAAAGGCCAAGCTCAGACTTGCAATTTTTTTGTAGGCCAAACTCATACCGATTAAAGTCCGGTCTGGTCTAACCTATTCACACCCCTACCTGTTGCTCATGCATGCTCGAGTAGAAAAAACACCCTATACAGACCTGTCAAACATGGTTTTTCATCTTTGGAGGCACTTTGAGCTTCTAAATTCCATTCTAATGCTCTGGCCTTCTAAGACGAGAGATGTCTGCAATATTCTAAAAGCACGGTTCGTATGCACTTTTGATTGAATAATGCCCATTCTTTTCCGCTTTCGAAACCAACTTATCCTCAGTGACTTACCAAATTAATGGAGTATGTAATATAAGTTGAGTTGCTTATGGATCAAATAGTTGATGTATGATATGCTGGTTCCACGTTTTGTTTTCGTGGTGAATAAGGCCGCTAACCGTAGCATGTTGTAGTTGGGCATTAACTAGACTTGTTGCCGAGATACTTATACCTTCCACCACCCATGGCTCCCCATTGATAGGGATGTTGACGCCGGAACCAACACACCATCAAGTGCCACTTTGAACCACCACCTTTTCACTTAAAATAATCCGCCATACATAGCTTGGATTATGACCAAACCTTGATATGAGAAAATTACTGTTAGTGTAGTATCGCGCCTTGAATAAATGTGATACAAGGCTATGACTGTCGCTTTGAATTTTCATCTAGGTTTGCCAAGCATCGCCCCATTTAATGTTGTGAGGTCTTTGAATCTCATACCATCGTTGAGTCTTATGAACATATACCTTATCCCAAGACATCCAATGAACACCTCTATTTGAGGATCCACCATATCCCCACTAAAAATCATTCATAATTTTCTCAATCGCGCTTCCCTATTTTTTTTTATTTTTTTTCTCAATTGCAACAATGTGTGTATTCTGAAGAAGGAATATGTTGATAACATAGAAAAGAATTGACGGCAACACATACTTTATCATCATCTCTCGCCCTATAGACAAACATGTACTCCAAGAATTGATCTCACACTCTATCTTCTTTGATAAAGTTGGATATTGTTTTCTTGCTTCTTCCCACCATTGACTAAGATATTTACAGGTTCCTCACACCGTCTGAATTAACACATCAATAAAAAATAATAAAGGAATAAATATATATTTTTTGGCGCATGATGAATGAACTAATATGTGTTAATTAAGGAAACATTTTTACTTTGTCAAAAAATTGAAACACATTTATTCTCGCCAAAAAAAGGAAACATCTTTAAATTTTTAATTAACATATATTTTCTATTTTAAGTGATTCAACAAATCAATAAGTGCACTTGAAAAAAACAATTCAAAAAGTGATCGATCATAAATTAAAGTGATTTAAACAAATTTCCGATTTAAAAGTGATTTAACTATTTTTCCGATATAAAATTGATTTAGCTAGTTTTTCTATATGAAGGTGATTATCTCTTCCGTGGGTGGTCTCGTTTAGTCATACCTCGAGAGAAGGGAACGAATGTGCTGACTGGTTGGTTAAATTTGGTGCAAAAATCATTTTTTTTAAAGATAATAATTTTAAATATTTTTTTAGGGGAAATAATTTAAACATATTGTACACCTACTATATTTGATGATATATATATTTTTTGGTTACAATATTTGATGATATTTTGAATACAAGTGCAATTCCTCAATAATGGTCCAAAAAAAAGTGCAATTCCTCAATAAGAATTAAAATTAAAATAGTGTCAATTGGGTTGATTATGCTTTTGTTTGATTTTGAAAAGACAGAACAAAAACAAAAGAAAGCAACGAAACACAGTTTCGTTCCAGCCAAAGCCGCGGTCTCCGGGGTCCACGGCAGCTGAGCTTAACCACTTCTCCGTCCGACCAACTCCTTCTCTCTTCTTCCTCTCACACCAGGCGAGTCTCTCTCTCTCTCTCCGATAAAAAGATTCGTTTTTTTTTTTTGGATCTGGGGTTGCTTAGTTTCGGTTGAATTTTGATGGGTTTGTTCCCTTTTTCAATTTTTTTCTTTGGTTTATGACTTCTAGATATTGTTTTTTGTGTTTGTGTTTGTGTTCCTTTTTTGAGTTTATTAATGACCATTCATGTCCCTATTGAAGTTTCTGGTTGGTATTTTTGTCTTGGTGTCTCATCTATTAAAAAAGTTTTTTTTTTTTTTTAGCTTTTGCTTTTAATTTCTTAAAAGGGTTTGGTAGAATCTGTTCTTAGTTTGTTTTGTGAGGTTTAAAGTTGGTGAAGCTCAAATCTTCATTGATTGCAACTTTTGACCTTTTTATTGAGATGCTATTTTTACATATATACCTTAAGGAGCAACTATGCAGTGATTGGATAATGTTACTTTGATTGTAATTGTTTTTCAGATCAGCTGATTTAGAGGGGGAGGAGAGTGTTTTGGAGTTTAAACTTTCGGCTTTTGGTGGATGACAGTGTAAACAAGAAGATCAAGTTTGACACTTCTTTTAGTAATATTGTTTTTGTCAAAGTGGTTGTTCATATCACCCTGAAGAAGATCCCTAAGAAAGAGAGTTCATAGGGTAAATTTTCTGCTACTAGATTTGTTTAGTGATAGCAAAGTTGTTATGGCTGTTGCCGAGAGCTGCAGCAGCAGTGGGCGCTCAACTTCATTCAATTGTTACAAAGTAGCAAGCATGACCGAAACCATATTGAACGCAAAGCAAACTTCTAATTTGAAAGATCGATACGTTCTTGGGGAGCAGTTGGGTTGGGGACAGTTTGGTGTCATTAGAACATGCTCCGACAGAACGACCGGAGAGGTTTTGGCATGCAAATCAATTGCTAAAGATAGGTTGGTTACTTCCGATGATATGCAGAGTGTTAAACTTGAGATTGAGATCATGGCGAAGTTATCTGGGCACCCAAATGTTGTAGATCTCAAGGCTGTTTATGAAGAGGAAGATTTTGTTCATCTGGTGATGGAACTTTGTGCTGGAGGGGAGCTGTTTCACTTGTTAGAGAAGCATGGTAGGTTTTCTGAATCTGAAGGAAGGGTTCTCTTTCGGCATCTCATGCAGATGGTTTTGTATTGTCATGAAAATGGAATTGTTCACCGAGATTTAAAGCCCGAAAACATTCTCTTAGCAACTAAATCCTTCTCGTCTCCAATTAAATTAGCTGACTTTGGGCTTGCAACCTACATCAAGCCTGGACAGAGTTTGCATGGTTTAGTTGGAAGTCCATTTTATATAGCTCCAGAGGTGTTGGCAGGTGCATATAACCAGGCTGCAGATATTTGGAGTGCCGGTGTTATTCTTTACATTCTACTGAGTGGGATGCCGCCGTTTTGGGGAAAGACAAAGTCACGGATATTTGAAGCTGTTAAGGCTGCTGATTTGAGGTTCCCATCTGAACCTTGGGATCGCATCTCTAAATCTGCTAAGGATTTAATTCGCCGAATGCTCTGCATAGAACACTCTCAAAGGCTCACTGCCCAAGAGGTTTTGGGTAAGTTACACATGTTTTCTTTTCCTAAAGCGATTTAATTCATATTCATAATTGTAGTTGCAGGTGTTCATGGCATAAAAAAATATTGGAGTTGTTAAGACATTATAGTGACAGTTCAATTGAGATATAGATTATTACTCAATGATTGAATATAATAAAGAATATTGCTTTAGTATTGATTACAAAAAAGAAAATATTATTTAAAACAGCAGATTTTTATTCAGCTTAGGTGTAATCTGTAGGCCAGACAATTCTGTTAGTTTTTATTATGGACAATGGTTCACCCATGAATTTATGCAATAACATTAGATGGGGATATCTTATGGCATTAATATCATTCTATATAGTCATATATGGTATGCACTATGCAGTATACAAGGTTTTTATGACTTTACAAGCTTGTGAACCAAGGACATTGAGCTAGTTTATGTCATGTGGCGCATTTGGGTAAATTTCTTAGTTGAGTGCTTATTAAATAAGCTTTTATCATATGAAAACTTGTACAAAATGAGTACAGTTAAGCTGATTTTCATTTGTTTACCTAGTAAGAATCTTACTGAAATGAGTTCAAAAGAGCTCAGAGGTAGGTCATAAGATATTTCTGTAAGATTAGCCAAAGACCTGCTATATGTTATCAGTGTTATCAAATATCGGCCATGATAGATATCAGTGGCGGGTTTTTGGCTTTCCTCCATGGCCAAATTTTTTAAGGCTGGCGGTGCCACCATGCCATACTCGGTTATGGAGGTGCCACATGTCGGCCTGTATGGCGGGTTTTTGGCTCTCCACCATGGTACGCCATCTGCCCTCAACAACACTGTATGTTATACAACAAGCACAGATAAGCTCTAGAAAAGCTCTTTCAAATGCCCTGAATTTAGGTTTTTTTCTTTTGTTCTTGTTCTAGATGGTCTTCAAGGCTATCAATAATTTTCTGATAACTCCCAAGCACTGTTGACCAAAATTTAAATATTCTTTATTTTCTAATAATTTTTTATCAACCTTTTCCATTATAGACCATTGCTGGATGGAAAACGATCCAACAAATCTGGAACAACTAAGTGAACATAAAATCGAAAGTAGTGGAGAGTGGCATGTTGGTGGCGGCTCATTCTCTGCATCGTTTATGTCCAGGAATGAAGACATCAGTTTTGGCGCTGGATCACCTACATGCGATGCTCAATCACCTACATTCACATGCAAATCATCGTTTTCTTCTATTTTCGTGGAACCAGTGACACCTATTTCTGTTTCTGGCGGGTTTTCATTTCAGAGCTCAGGTGGTGGTTCCATTGGTTTGGAGTTTTCTACACCTGTTTCATCAATGCCTAGCTTTGCATTTCTCGGCCCCAGTTCCGTCGTTGAGCAAAATAGTCTTATATTTGAGTTCTCGTCTAACATGTCAGAAGTAAATGCAATTGTCCGAGGTATGTACAGAGTTTTTTATTTAAACGGATATTTATTATTGATTCATTTTTTTTAGCTTATTATGTGATGTATATTAAATTTCTGCTTCTGTTACCAGATTCTCCCCTTTGCCTTGGAAATGATGTTAAAGAAAGGGATCACAAGCCTGTAGAGACTAAAAGGGCATGTGGAACCAATTGTAACAGAACATTGGGATTCCACAGCAAGAGAAACCGGACAATTGGACTTGGTGAGTGCGAGCAACTTGATCTTGTGGTGACCGAATCTGTCATTCGTTGGTTATCATGCACACAACTTCCTACATCACCAAAATCATCTCTTGTCTGTTGAAATTGGGTGGTGCAAATTTTGCTTGTCTAACACATTGTACATCTTTCTTGAATTTGCATTGTTGTTGCTGTCTTCTGGTTTGTACGGGTTGCGGTTCAGATTTTGTTGCAGTTTAATGACGGCGTGCTTCTAATCGTGTTGTGCTTCTAATTGGTCAATTTTATTGTGTTCCTTTCATCTTCATTTGTTTTCTCTTGTTAATAATTACTGTGAGTGAGTTAAGTGAATTCCGCCTGGTTTGTAAAGTTGTATCTTGATTGTACTCCAGTCCGGTGTTCTTTAGTGTAGTTGAAATGCTTGGAAATGAACTGTAAATTAATGTGTTAAATTATCATACGTATGATTTAACTGTGAGGTGGTGATTTTTGGTAATTTGTTGCAGATGTGATATGTAATGACGATGTTTATTCAGTAAACATCACAAATGCATATTTACTAGGCATGGTTTGTACCACTGAGAGGATAATAAATAAATGTATAATGCATGTTTTGTAAAAAAAAAAAAAGGTATAATGCATGTCTATTTGAATTGCATCTTTTTGCATGACTATGAGGAAGTAGAGTGAGAGCATTTGTATTTGGCTTAATTGCAGTTTTGGCCCTCTAAGTATCAAGAACTTGCGATTTTGGTTTCCTATAAAAAAAATAACAACTTAGCCCCCTAAGTTTAGCTTCTTTTGCACTTTTGGCCCTCCATGCCAATTTTTACCAAGTCAATGCAAATGTGACACTCACATCACTTAAGTGAGGTGCCACATGTTTTAATTTTAAAGCCAGTCTGGATTTAATAAAACGAAAAAAATAACAATTAACATAATAACATTTGGATGTATGGTTTAGGTGGGGAGGGTTATTTTTCTTTGAGTAAATAGGCAAAGACCCCCCCGAAATTGTAAAATCTTGCAATAACCCCCCGAAATTTGAAAAAAGGCAAATACCCCCCTCAAATTGTAAACCGTTAGGCAAGTTAGTCCTTTCGTCCATTTCCTTCGTTAAAACTGATGACGTGTCTATTAACTGTCCATATGGCACTGACACGTCATAGGGGGTATTTGCTTATATAATAGTTGATATTAAAATTTACATTAACATAATAGTTGAGTCTCTAAAATTACTCACTTAAAGGCAAAATAATCCTTGAAATTAATATTAAATAAGCATATTAGTCCCTGATTTCATATACCTTTTGTCTAGTTAATACCCCTCTATGACGTGTCAGTGCTACATGGACAGTTAATAGACACATCATCAGTTTTAACGGAGGAAATGGACGGATGGACTAACTTGCCTGACGGTTTACAATTTGAGGGGGGTGTCTGCCTTTTTTCAAATTTCAGGGGGGTTATTGCAAGATTTTACAATTTCAGGGGGGTCCATGCCTATTTACTCATTTTTCTTTTATTAAGGGTTCAAGTCTAGGGTGCAAGTCATGTCAACGAGAAAAAAACTAATATAACAATTAACATACTAACATTTGTTATAAAAAAAATTATGAACACCATGTAAAGTTTAATTAGAACAATTAATTATAATTGAACTATTATATGATCATTGATCATGATATTTTTTTAATATTTTTAAAATATAAAATGTATATCAAAATATAGACTAGGCCTCCATAACCCTCCTCTCAAACATAGCATAAGATGTTGAATAAGGAGTTCTTCTAGTCTGCTTGAATGTTTATACTAAAGAAAAGTGGGTTGAACTTAAAAAATAATTCTAGAACTAGAGTAAAAAATTCATATTTGTAGCTTCAAGTTAAAATCAATTATGAGGACAAAACCAATTCAACTCGAGAGCAATAAAATATACTAAAAGCACTCCGACGCCTCTAAAATTAATTTTACTTTCTTTAAAAGTGAAATCAAACATACATTTTTTTGTCAATTGTGTAGTGACTAGATTCATACACTTTAAATGTGGAGTGGAGAAATGAGGAATTTAGGATTCAAACATTGCTCTTACACTTAATGTCCCTAATAACTCTCAATTGAGTTACACTTACCGGACAACCAAATATACACTTAAGTTACACAATTGTATATAATTTTGTCATTTTGAAAAAACAATCTTGGTAAAACTTATTCTTTATAAAAAAAAAGACCTTAAAAACATTTTATGTTGCTTAAGTGCACATGTGACGCCCAAACTCGAAAAGGAATGATGTATAGATGTGAGATTCATATAAGTACCAAAAAATACGTGTCTCCATTGTTAGTGCTCTAAGTGTGATTTAATCGTGAGAGAAACTCATACAAGTATCCAATAATGAGTATCTCCATTGTAAATGTTATAAGTGTGACTTAATTGTGAAACCTCATTAAACTAATGACATTATTATTAAAGCATTTGCAGTCAATTTTTAAGATTTCAATCTTTAATCCAAAAAAAAAAAAGTTTTTTAAATAAATAAAAAATGAAATCCCATTATCCCAAACCCTAATAAAAACACTAATTTTTGCCGGCGGCGGAGTAGTTATTTTTGTTCTGCCTCAGAAGAAGATAAAATTTGCAGTACTCAGTCATATTCTCTCATTTCCTCCTCTGCCGCAGAAACGCCATCCCGGATCCGGTTCAACGGGTCTTCCAATTTTGACCGGTTCGATCCGGTTTATAACTCAGGTACGCAAACATTAGGTTATGTTGTTCCGTTTCTGAACTCTGGTTTACTCACTCTATATTCCATTTTTGATAGCGGCGTTATTTCTCTTCCCTACTTCGCACACTTCACTCTTCACCGATGGATTCCTCCTCCGATAACAAAAACGTGCAAGCCTCACCCGTTCCCGAAGATCCCGAGAAGAAGAAGAAAAAACAAGAAAAGGAAAGAGAGAAGGCTGAGAAGTTAGCCAAGTTTAATAAGAAGAAAGAAGCTCAGGTCACTAATCTTCCATTCATTCATTCATTCATTCATTTCATCTTCTAAATAATATTAATTTTTAATTTTTTGTTTTAGAAACTAGCGCAACAAGCATCCAATGCTTCTAAGAAGAGCGAAAAGAAAACTGCCAAACGTGGTGCAGTGGTTGAGAATCCTGAGGATTATATTGATCCCGAGACTCCGTTCGGTGATAAGAAACAAATGTCTAGGCAATTGGCGCAGAAGTATAATCCAACGGCCGTGGAGAAATCGTGAGTGTTAGCTAATTCACTAGTTAGTTAGTTAGTTAGTTACATTTCAATTATACAAAATGCTTATCTTTTAATGTTTGATACGATTTAGGTGGTACGAGTGGTGGGAGAAATCAAAGTATTTTGTGGCAGATGCTAGCAGCAAGAAGCTGCCTTTTGTGATTGTGAGTATCTTTTCCAGCTTATTCTGATCTTGTGTCAACATAATGTTGTTTCAATTTTGACACGTGAGAGTAAAAAAACAGTTCAATTTTCGTGTATGTACGAAAGACAATTTTATACGTATCTATAATCCAACTGTGCTATAATTTTAGGTTTTGCCTCCACCGAATGTGACAGGTGCCCTCCATATAGGCCATGCTCTGACAGCTGCCATTGAGGTATCTTTGATTTCCCATTTTCACAGTTCTGTTTTGCTGTTTAAAACAGTTAATGCCATTGTTATGTATTGCTTGCAGGATACGATGATTCGTTGGCGACGAATGTCTGGATACAATACTTTGTGGGTGCCCGGGATGGATCATGCGGGAATTGCTACACAGGTTTTATTTCCAACTTGAGAAGATGATGCTGTTCTTATCTCTCTTGTAATTATTTTTCATTTATTTTGGATTTTGTTGTCGGGTGGTGGGTGAAGGACCGCTTGTTTGGCTCCGGCTTGCATTCTAGGCTCATTGGGATAAACTTATGAATTAAGGAACTAAATCATATTGTTGTTATTATTATTATTATTAGGGACAGAGGATTGTTCGACACTTCAGGGGCCCAGACCCTTGCTGACATTTTTAGAATCTGTTAGTAGAGTATATACGAAGTGAGTAACTGCCATTAGTTGTTAGCATGTCAGCTATTTATCCTCTTTTGTTGAAACCTTTACATGCAGTTAATTTATTTGAAACTTATAATTGCGAGGGTAAAGATGTACTATAATAGAATAAAGAAAACACTTTTGTGTGCTAGTTAGTTTTGAAGATTAGGCATAATATAACTAAAATAAATAGGAAGATAAAGTTAGTATTAACCTGTCTCTCTCATGTTAATCGTGGTTAGGTCACCTTAGGTCCATTTTTTCTTTTGGTGAGTAATTGTTTCTTTGGGATGTATACAATTGAGGATGAGAATTTGACCATGTGAACAAGATTTTTGACTCTGGAGCAATGAAAACTAAGTCTGATTGATACCATTGGTTGGTAAAAACTAGAAAAGCATAATGTTATTATCTTTTCTTGTCTATAGAGCATTAACTTTTATTTTCACTCTTTTTGTTTCTTGTGCTACAAAGTGATCTTTTATAAACAAAAATATAGTAAAGATTACACTTCACAACAAGATGGAAGATGAATATTTGATTGACTGTCTGCTAGTATACATTGAAAAGAAAATTGCTAAATTTTTTAGTGTAGATTCAATGATGGATGATTTTTGTTACATGCTGGAGATGCAATCTGCATTTTGATGGATTTCTAATGTAATCAATGTTTTGTATTGAACTTGATTCATAAATATTTATTGGACGAGCTCCAATTTTTAAATTTGGCCCATGCTATGATATAAGTCTAGCTCCCCCTGATTATTATGTGCAGGTAGTTGTGGAGAAAAAGATAATGCGTGAGAAGAAACTCACAAGACATGATCTGGGTCGTGAAAAATTTATCTCAGAGGCATGTTTTGTTAATAGTCTTTGCAGTCAAAGTTCTTAATAATTTAATGTTTGATATTTTCTCTGTTTGTTCTAACTCTTGTAACTTTTGTGAATATTTGTAAAAGCAGGTTTGGGAATGGAAAAACAAGTATGGGGGCACAATTTTGCAACAATTACGCCGATTAGGAGCTTCTCTGGATTGGTCTCGTGAGGTAAATATGTAACATAGTTAGCGTTTATACCACTGGTATCTCTCTCACTCTCTTTTTTTTTGGATTTGTGGGGGGTTGAGAATCTGGTAAGATGGAAACAAAATGAACTCAATCAATCGTGCTGCATGTTTATTGTGAAAAAGGAGTGAAAAAAAGAGTGAAATTTTCAGAATGTGCTTGAATTGCTTAGCACTCAACAACATGCTTGCTTAATTTATATACATGGCATCTACAGTGATAGTAAATGAAAGATGCAATTTACAAGGGAGCATTTAAGCTAGCACTACTCTCTATTTAAACTATTGGGGAAGTGGAGCATTAAATAGGTCTAGGAAAGTGAAACAATAATTAGTTTTTTGTTTCCAACACTCCCCCTCAAGCTGGTCAATAGGTATTCTCCATTCCTAGCTTGGATACTATTCCTTCAAATGTTTGGCTGCACAATCCTTTAGTGAGAATGTCCGCAAGTTGCCCTTGTGAAGTTACGTACGGAGTACAAATCAAACCAGAGTCAAGCTTTTCTTTGATAAAATGCCTATCCACCTCAATGTGTTTTGTTCGATCATGTTGAACGGGATTATGAGCTATGCTGATTGCTGACTTATTATCACAGTAGAGCTTCATAGGTCCATCCCATTTTATCTTCAAATCTTCTAAAATAATTTTGAGCCAAAGTAGTTCACAAATACCTTGTGCCATAGCTCGAAACTCAGCTTCAGCACTAGAACGAGCCACCACATTCTGCCTTTTACTCCTCCAAGTTACTAAATTTCCTCCAACAAAGGTACAATATCCAGTAGTGGACCTCCTGTCAGTAATTGACCCCGCATAGTCAGCATCAGTATAAGCCTCAATTATTGCATTTCCATTCCTTTTATATAAAATTCCTCTTCCTGGAGTTCCCTTGAGGTACTGCAAAATTCTGTAAGTTGCCTGTAAATGAACTTCTCTTGGGCTATGCATAAATTGACTGACCAAACTGACAGCGAATGCAATGTCTGGTCTTGTGTGAGAAAGATAGATCAATTTTCCAACCAATCGTTGATACATCTCTTTATCCACTGCTGCACATTCATCTGCATTTCCCAATTTCACACTCGAATCTATTGGAGTGCTTACAGGTTTACAAGCTAACTTTCCTGTCTCCTTGAGCACATCAGTGATATATTTTTGTTGAGATATGAAAATACCATTCTTGGAGTGAGCCACTTCAATACCCAAAAAATATTTTAGTTTCCCAAGAGTTTTAATCTCAAACTCCTTTGCTAGATATTGACTCAACATATGTTGCTCGTTCCAATCATTTCCAGTCAAAATAATATCATCAACATATACCAACAACTCTGTCACTCCCCCTGAACTTGAGTGTTTAAAGAATAAGGTGTGGTCTCCTTGAGTTTGCTTGTATCCTAAGGTTGACATAACCTTAGCGAACCTTCCAAACCATGCTCGGGGTGATTGTTTCAACCCATATAATGCCTTTTTCAACCTGCATACAGAATTGGCAGCAATATTTTTACAATATCCTGGCGGTACCTCTATATAGATTTCCTCCTCAAGTTCCCCATGCAGGAAAGCATTCTTCACATCAAATTGCTGCAATTCCCAACCATAATTGGCAGCAAGGGATAGAATTAACCGAACTGTATTCATTTTCGCAACAGGGGCAAAAGTCTCTAAATAATCAATTCCGTAGGTTTGTGTGAAACCTTTGGCTACCAGCCTTGCTTTGTACCTCTCAATCGACCCATCCGCTTTATACTTTACAGTGTACACCCACTTACAACCAACTGGTTTTTTTCCTTCCGGTAAAGTAACTAGCTCCCATGTTTTATTTTTCTCCAACGCCTCCAACTCTATAACCATGGCCTGTTTCCACCTTTTATCAGGCAATGCCTCAAAAGCATTATTAGGAATGAAGGTAGTGTTTAGGTTTACAAGGAAAGTTTTGTGGGTTGGTGAGAATTTCTGAAATGAGAGATAGTTTGAGAGAGGGTATAGTGGTTGTTCGGTACACTTTTTGGTTCCTTTTCTTATGGCAATTGGGAGGTCATGGTCACCTTCAACTATTTGGATTTCTGTTTCATTTTGAGAAGGTGGAAACCTATCCTGTAATGATGAAAAATCAGAATCAGTTACCTGATTTGAAAGAGTTGGATCAGACTCTTGAACATGTGTCGATTCAGAAGTGACCTTTGACTTTCTCTTGAACACCAAATTTTTTCCAAATCTTACATCATCATCAAGTTTTGGTACCGATTCAAATTCAGGTTCAGGTGCTAAAGATTGAATAGATGGTTGGGTTGACTTGACCTCAGGTACATTTAACTCAAGGATAGGAAGAGCAAGAGTTTCATGATTTATTTCCTTATCTTCTCTTAAATTCTCCCCCTGAAGATAAGGTTGTTTGAAATAAGCTTCCTCTTCATGAAAGGTAACATCTCTAGACACAGAGTTTTTTGGACGGAGGATGGTAACATTTGTGTCCTTTTTGAGTGGAGGAATAGCCAACAAAAACACATTTTAGAGCTCTAGGGTCAAGTTTTCCCCTATCATGACTATGAACATGGACAAATGAGACACATCCAAAGACTCGTGGTGGAAGATTAATAGTAGTGGACAAGTTAGGATAAAATGAAGATAGAACATTCATAGGACTCTTAGACCCTAAGACTCTAGAGGGTAACCGATTAATAAGATATGTTGCTGTAAGAACAGCTTCTCCCCAAAAATATTTTGGAACATTCTTTTGGAACATCAATGCCCGAGTTTGGTCTAAGAGATGCCCATTTTTCCTCTCTGCAATCCCATTTTGTTGTGGTGTTTGGACACAAGAAGACTCGTGGATTATTCCCTCTTTTTGGCAAAATGGAGTAATGACTTGATTGAAATACTCTCTGCCATTATCTGACCTAAGTCTCTTTATGCTCACACCAAATTGATTTTTTATCATCAAAAAGAAATTTGGGAAAACAATGCTTACTTCAGATTTGTGTTTTAGTAAAAAAATCCATGTAACTCGAGTACAATCATCAATAAACACAACCTCACAAAACCGGCTTGTGAGGTGAGGATTGCCCCCACTTATAAACACATTGTCAGACCATCTTCTATCCGATGTGGGACTCTTAACACACCCCCTCACGACCAACACTATTTGGCTTGGTTCGTGGACATAAATGGTGGGTGGCCCGATAGCGGAAACCTGATAGCAGGTGGCCCAATGGATCTTGAAGAGGCTCTGATACCATGTTGAAATTTGGGGCCTAACTCATCCTTACAAAACCGGCTTGTAAGGTGAGGATTGCCCCCACTTATAAACACATTGCCAGACCATCTCCTATCCGATGTTGGACTCTTAACACACCCCCTCACGACCAACACTATTTGGCTTGGTTCATGGACATAAATGGTGGGTGGCCCGATAGCGGAAACCTGATAGCAGGTGGCCCAATGGATCTTGAAGAGGCTCTGATACCATGTTGAAATTTGGGGCCTAACTCATTCTTACAAAACCGGCTTGTAAGGTGAGGATTGCCCCCACTTATAAACACATTGTCAGACAATCTCTTATCCGATGTGGGACTCTTAACATACCCCCTCACGACCAGCACTATTGGGCTTGGTTCGTGGACATAAACGGTGGGTGGCCCGATAGCGGAAACCTGATAGCAGGTGGCCCAATGGATCTTGAAGAGGCTCTGATGCCATGTGAAAAAGGAGTGAAAAAAAGAGTGAAATTTTCTGAATGTGCTTGAATTGCTTAGCACTCAACAACATGCTTGCTTAATTTATATACATGGCATCTACAGTGATAGTAAATGAAAGATGCAATTTACAAGGGAGCATTTAAGCTAGCACTACTTTCTATTTAAACTATTGGGGAAGTGGAGCATTAAATAGGTCTAGGAAAGTGAAACAATAATTAGTTTTTTGTTTCCAACATTTATCCTAGTTACACCCTTATAAAACACTTGAGTAGGAATTGACATGAAGTTAAGATAACTGAAACAAAGCCTGTCCTATGGCAGTTAAATGGCTATTTCTCATGCAATTTCACTGCCGTAGTATGGTAATTGACTTTCATATGTATCTGCATTCTAAGTCTCAATCTCTCTTTTCAGTGCTTCACAATGGATGACAAGAGATCTAAGGCTGTAACAGAGGCTTTTGTAAGACTTTACAAGCTAGACCGTATCTATAGGTGAGGTGGATAATGGCAGTATGTATTGTCAATATGTATTGTCTTTATGTAATGCTTTTATTCATATTTTTCTGAGGTGCATAATAGTCATTGATGCTGATTCCAATTTTGAATTTATAGTTATGTTCATACACGATTTTATAGATATTCTTGATTGTATCCGAACAAGGTTTAATCAATGCATTATTGGAAACAATAGTGTACCTAATAAGTGTAAGTATTGACTAATAATATTTACTTAAAGGCCAAAGCAAATATAATTGTGTCTGTAAGAGTGACTGTCTCAGATTTTTTTACTATATATGATTCCCCTCAATATCTCTCTCTCCCCGCCTTTCTCTCAGATGCTTTTTGTATAAGGAAAAAAACTTTTGCCTGAACTTCCTGCCAATCATGGATCTGAAGTCAAAACAAGAATCACATGGACTAAGGCCATATTTTGGAAACATGATATAATTTAAGCTTCAGTGTAGATTAAAATATATTTAGTATAGTTGCAAACCTGTTGAACGTAAAATAGTAAATCCCATCATATGTTTATTTAGATTAAGTCAAATTAAAATGTCACGCTGACGTGATACTGTTGATTGAGCTGAGTGCTCTGTCAAGATTCTTATCTTCTTTTATGACTCGAAATGGCTCTTTTGCCGATATTCTACTCTTTCCTTTCGTTGTTTCAATTCTGTTGTATTTAGTTTTGGCTGTTCCGTCAACTTCTCAATTTCTTATATCACAACTTATACTTAACATTTTTATTTTATGTGCCTGTCATATGACTCTAAAATGGCTCTTCTTTGGATATATTGCTCTTGTTTCTCATTGTTGCAGAGACGTACGGTTAGTGAATTGGGATTGTGTGTTACGTACGGCAGTATCTGATATTGAGGTATGTGATGGATGTACTTAGCTGTTTCATCTGATGGGATTGCATATGTAATTTATTAATGTAACTGTTTATTGCAAGTAGGTGGATTATATTGAGATAAAAGAAAGGACCCTACTAAAGGTTCCAGGATACGACAAACCTGTTGAATTTGGAGTTTTAAAAAAATTTGCATACCCTTTGGAAGGGAACCTAGGTGAAATTGTTGTTGCCACAACTAGGATAGAAACTATGCTTGGGGATACTGCTATTGCCGTTCATCCTACTGATGACCGATACAGCCAATTTCATGGAAAATATGCTGTTCACCCATTTAATGGCAGAAAGATTCCTATAATATGTGATGCTATTCTTGTTGATCCAAAGTTCGGGACAGGTGCTGTGAAGGTATTCTCTATATTATTCAAGATTAAAAGTTCCATCTAAGTTCTCTTTTAAGCGATGTTTGTACATGTTATGATGTTTTCTTTGCTGCTTGCAGATTACACCGGCCCATGATCCCAATGATTTTGAGGTTGGAAAACGTCACAAACTCGAATTTATTAATGTTTTCACTGACGATGGGAAAGTAAATTCCAATGGTGGCTCAGAATTTTTGGACATGCCTCGATTTAAGGCCCGGGAAGCAATAACAGAAGCATTACAAAAGAAGGTATTGACTATTGTTACAGAAATATCTTTCATATGACACTTCCGGTGCTTAGGCAACAAATATGTTACGTGGAAAACTTTTATTGGAAAGTATGGATGTAAGGGGGGATTGTGATTTTAATTATTTTTTAAAATGCTGCTTTCAATATTCTTTTGGCCTTCTTCAAAACAAAAAAATTCTTCTTTTGGCCCCTATTTACCTATTAGTATGTTTCTGCTAGAAGTACTGGCAATGCTGACAAAAATGTAACCATGAACTAGGATTGGGAGGACTGAGGAGGGTGAATGATTGTAGTAAGATGATAGCACCATGGATTGTAAGATCGTTCTGAAACTGCAAATTATACTTATACATGCATAAAAAATAACTTAGCTAAAGATAATAACCTCTAAAGACAATTATAATACGAAGGAACAGAAAAAAATGTGAATGGGCTTTATTCAAATGTTAATAAACAAAAACATGGAAAATACAAAAAGGACTTGAACTGCCTCGACAGCAGGTGCACGAGGCAGCAAGTAAAAACAAGTGAGGGGTGTTCTAGCCGTTGTATTAGTATTTATCTCTATCTTAACTTAGAAGTTTTCTGTGTAATGACACGCACAATAATTGGGCATTCATTTCATTGTTTCATTTGCTTCCTTTCATGTAGGGTCTTTATAGAGGTTCTGAAAACAATGAGATGCGCCTTGGTGTATGTTCAAGAAGCAATGATGTTATAGAGCCCATGATAAAGCCACAATGGTATGTCAATTGCAGTGACATTGCAAAGGAGGCTCTTCATGCTGTCACGGATGAGGAAAACAGAAGGGTAGAGATTATTCCGAAACAATATGTGGCTGATTGGAAGAGGTGCTTGTATATTTCTTTTATAAATTCCTATAACTAACAGCTACTGTACTTATTTTTGAGAGTGCTCCTCTGAAATGTGGTCTATGATTTAAACCATAATGCTTGAGCCCACCCCTTATATATGTTTTAACATCTCTAGATTCTGTTCAATTATAGTATCATTATCTTTTTACTTTTTAGTGAGAAATGTTGAGTTTGACCGTAGAGCTGAAGTCTGAAACTGATCAGGCTGAAGAAGTATTGATATAGTCAATTCAATTAATTGTCACTGCTTCCTTTTGTTAAAAGATATAGAAAATATCTCAAAACATATTATTATATTGGAGATATTTTAGACTATCTTAGTTCATCTCTTAGGAGTGGTGTACATTTAATTACTTTTAGTGATTTCTTTCCTTATAGTTTGGAGTCTATTTATTAGCAAAATAGAGGTTAGTGAATTGTATTTTGTAATATTGTTAATTATACAAAATATATCAATATTACATTTTATAGATTGAAAATATGCTCTCTTTTCCTTCTTCCTATTCTATTAATGTCAACATCACTGGATTTTTACACTCAACCAAATATATTCGTCAAACATAGAAGGAAAATTGTTGGATGCTGTTATTGGAGTAGAGTCAACCTTTTTTTTTTTTTGCAAACCGAGTGGAGTCAATTTCATTTATATTATTACACATATGCCACAATTTTGTGGTGGCCAACTTGTCATGCTCCCGTTTCTGTTATCTTCTCACTCGCCTTTATTTGTATGATACAACCGTGTATTACAGATGGCTGGAAAACATACGTGATTGGTGCATTTCACGACAGCTATGGTGGGGTCACCAAATTCCTGCATGGTATGTCACTTTAGAGGATGATATACTGCAGGAATTGGGTGCGTACAACGACCATTGGGTAGTGGCAAAAAATGAAGAAGAGGCCAGAGATGAGGCTAACCAAAGGTATAATGGAAAGAAGTTTCATTTAATCCGGGACCCTGACGTTCTGGATACATGGTTTTCTTCTGGTCTGTTCCCTTTGACTGTACTGGGATGGCCTGATGACACAGATGACTTGAGGGCATTTTATCCAACTTCTGTTTTGGAAACCGGCCATGATATCCTCTTTTTCTGGGTTGCTCGTATGGTTATGTTAGGAATGAAGTTGGGAGGCGATGTGCCTTTTAGCAAGGTGAGGTTACTATCTTTTGCTGATCATCTGGGGAGAGTTCTATCCTTGTAAATGCCTAATGAATTTCGTGTGATACTCAGGTGGTATGCTCACACAGTAAACATTAACCGTGATTTTTAGTCATTGATACCTAAGTTTCTTTTCTTTTCTGTATTATATATAAATTAGCAAATTCATTAAAGCAGAAAAGAAGATTCAGAAAGTAGGTGGACTAGAGAGATTCTCTTTCATGAAAACATAAAAAGAAAACAAAGAGTACATCAATGAAGACCAATCTCGTTGACGCCTAACTTTTTTTATCAATGGTCTTCTGACAGAAGTACTTACAATTATATGCAGATTTATTTGCACCCCATGATCCGTGATGCACATGGACGCAAGATGTCTAAGTCTTTGGGGAATGTTATTGATCCCATAGAGGTGATAAATGGAATAACACTAGAAGGTCTACATACAAGGTTAGAAGGTGGTAACCTTGACCCTAAAGAACTAGCTGTTGCCATAGAGGGTCAGAAGAAGGACTTTCCAAATGGTATTGAGGAATGTGGCGCCGATGCCCTCCGTTTTGCGCTGGTCTCATACACAGCTCAGGTGTCAATCTGTTACCAACTGCTTGCATGATTTTTTTGCACCTATTTAGTTAACTTTTGTTATGTAACTTTGCTCTTTTCTTTCATTTCAGTCTGACAAAATTAACCTAGATATTCAAAGGGTGGTTGGGTATCGCCAATGGTGCAATAAATTATGGAATGCGGTACGATTTGCTTTGAGCAAGCTGGGAGATGATTATATCCCTCCTGCAAATTTGACTCCAGATAATCTCCCATTTAGCTGCCAGTGGATACTATCTGTGTTGAATAAAACCATATCGAAAATAACCAAGTCTCTAGAATTGTATGAGTTCTCGCAAGCTACCACTGCTGTGTATTCTTGGTGGCAGTACCAATTGTGTGATGTGTTTATTGAAGTGATCAAGCCTTACTTTTCTGGCAATGATCCCAAGTTTGCTTCCGAAAGACGGTTTGCTCAAGACACTTTGTGGTTTTGTCTAGACAATGGCCTGCGATTGCTTCATCCTTTTATGCCTTTTGTCACTGAAGAATTGTGGCAACGCCTTCCTTCGACCAGGGAATGTAAGAGAGCAGAATCTATCATGATAGCTGATTATCCATCAGCTATAGAGGTTAGTTTGTTTTAATATTTTGCTCTTCATAACATGAATTACATTGCTGTATATTTCGAGTTCATCCTTTTTGTATACATTCACATTAATTTACTCTTCATTGATAGTCCTAATTGAGAAACGTTTGCTAATAGAAAATTTGTGTTTGGCGTGCATCAATTGACTATTAGAGAATAGAACATGATTTGTTTGGCTGTATCTTTAATTGTTTTATTTTATTATTTCTTTAATCGCAGAGCTGGAATAATGAAAGAGTAGAGAAAGAGATGGACCTCGTTGAGTCTACTGTTAAGTCTATCAGGTCACTGGCAAAAGAGAGACGTGACAGGTATGTGGGAAGTGATGACCTTAGCATAGTACTTTGTATTTATTAATGTCCAAAATTAGTTTTTCTAGTAATTAGATTATTATTCAATCTAATATGCTTAGCTGATGTGAACAATGATTATTGTTTGCCAGGCGACCGGCTTTTGCTCTCTGCCGAACACAGGTGGTTGCAGAGATTATTAACAGCCATCAACTGGAGATTGCAACACTAGCTAATCTATCCTCTTTGACTGTAAGTTGAACACATGGCTGTGTTGTGTTCTCGTCTGCAATCCTTGTATTTTGGTGTGATTTTGTCATTAATCATGTATCAATTTCACTTGATTTACAATTTTTTACCTTCAATGTCAATGATACAATTCACAGGTGATCACTGAAATTGAAGCTGTTCCTTCTGGATACGCTGATACTGTCGTAAATGAAAGCCTTTCTGTGTATTTAGAGCTTCAAGGAATTAATTCTGAAGATGCTAGGCTTGGAAAGATGAAGAAGATAGATGAGCTGAAAAAGTATGTTTATCTCGCATTGTTTTTCAGAACACATTTTAACATCGCTAGTAATAAATACAAAAAGGTTGCAAATAATGGCATTTGCATTTTGACACAAATCAACATCGATCAACATAATAGTTGAGCATGCTTGCATGGTTACCTTTTAGGCAGAGTTTCAAATTTGTTGCAAAACATTTTGAATTACACTTTATTTTCTTTTACTAAAAGAGTTGATACTCTTTTCTAGCCTATAATCATGTTTTTCTTTCTGTGTGGGTTTCAATGCAACTTGAACTTATAGACTGGAGAATTTTTATGCAGGCAAATAGAAAGATTAGAGAGGAGTATGAATGCTCCAGGTTATGAAGAGAACGTTTCACAACAAATTCGATCAAAGAATGAGGAGAAGCTAGAATCCCTAAAGGAGCGTTTGTTGCTTGAGGAAACGGCAGTACTGAGTATCTAGCTTCAAAGTATTCATTCAATAATTAACTTTTCCTTGCATGAGGCAGAAAGTTCCATCAGTACTATGAAGTTTCACTTACAGGAACTTACAATTTATGGCCTGATTTTGGCTGTCCTACACTATAACTTTATTTAGTAAATGCAAATTTTGATAATCTATTGTTATGAGATTTGGGCAATTGTGTGTTCGCCCTTAAGGTCAATACTGCAAATTTTGTAAACTTGTTTGTCCTCGTTGGAGGTGCACTCCCGACGTTACGTTTAGGAAACATCTCTGGTTGCGACAGAAACTTTGAAATCCGTTTGGGTTAAACAGCACAATTATAACTTTGATTAAGTTGCAGTCAAGACTAAGTTCTTTTTGCGACTATGTTGCAAATTTGTGTGAATATTTGACTCTGATTAAATCATGTATAGAAACTAAACTGTTACCTTTTGGACATTTACCTTATTGAGTACAAGAAAATGAACAAACAAAAAATTATACGGGAGAACCTAATTTTATTGTCAAGCATATTCAAAAGAATTTTTGTTGATTCAAAAGAGCCTAATACTGTTGCTAATATTTCATGTAAATAACATGAATTCCATTTCTAGAGTCGCTTGTTTAGAGGACAGTTTTACTTAAGAGTGTAAAACATTGGATTGAATTGGATGTTCAATTGTCGCATTAGAGATTAGACTGGTAACATGTTCAAACAGTCTAATTTTTAAGTTCAAAAATTGGATGTTCAACTGTCCAATTTAGACATTAGACACTTAACAAGTCCAAAGAATCAAGTTTGTTGGAATACCATGAAGTGTCTATAAAGAAGTCAAAAATCTTAGTTGTGGTAGATTAAAAAATAAGTACTAAATGCTAATCACTACCTTATATACATCGACAATTAACAAAATCAAAGCTTTTATTAAAATTATTAATATATTAAATATTATTATTTTCATTAAAAGATTGTGTACACTTTTACTTCTTAAAGCTAATGTACACTTATTTCTCAACACCTATCAACAGTCAACATTAAAAAATAAATAAAAACATATCTTCTCTTTTGTTACATCTTTTCTCCACCTACACAATAGTATCCGTACTAGTAAAAAAAAAATCATAAGTACGAACACTAACCTACTTTTTTCTTTGTTAAGACACTATCCTAGTACGAACTTCCTACACAAACAACTTATTCCTCAATTTGGTACTAGTAGTAATGTACTAATGTTTAGATCTTTTTCTTAAATTAAACTAAAATGAATAACTCCACAAGGAAACTTCAGTTTCATCAAATTCCACGTCAGCAACACCACAATCACTTCCCCAGTAATGTGCCGGTGACATTAGCACCATGTTTCTCAAATACTCCGGCACTGTATCCTCTTCTTCCTCTCGTTGCGCCATCACCGTCTCCGCCACCGCCACCGTCACCGTTGATGTAGATTCAGTATCCTTCCTCTTCTCACTATTCTCAAACACACTCTCCGGCCTGAAAGCCTCCGCTGCCTCAGCCGCCGCCTTTTGAATATCCCTTGCTTCCGCCGTAGCCGGGACCGGCAACCTCCAAGTAGAATCAGCAAAATTGAGACAGGCAGACCTTCCCCTCAACGCAAGCGCCGCAACATCATGCGCACGCGCTGCCATCTCCGGTGTAGGAAATGTTCCAAGCCAAATTCTGGTTTTCTTGTTAGGTTCTCTTACTTCACAAACCCACTTGCCGGAATCCCTCTTTCTAACACCACGGTACACAGGGTGGCGTGTTTCTCTGAACTTCTTCCTCCCTGCACGCTTCTTCGGCATGGTTTCTGCAAGAAACCTCTCTGAAGATGATGATGAACATGGATCATGTGACTCCGAAAATTGATTCATAGTAAACATGTTCCAAAGAAAAATCAACGGTAGAAGAAAAGTTTGTTGTAATTCTAGTTGAAAAAACAGTGTGGTTGGTTAGTACTTTGAGAGGGAAAGTGAGTAAGTTGAAAGATGTATATATAAAGAGTGAAAAATGAAGTGAGGTAATGAGGAAAGTGACATGGCGAAGGTGTAGTGTTCTGTCAATGAGGAGAAGACAGCTAAGTGTTTTCCCACGGTATGTACGATGGTTAAGGAATTGAATGTGGGACATGGGTTTATTTTGGGTTAGCAAAAATGTCTTGTCAGAAAGTCTATGTGTGACACGTGTGGTTCTGTTTCCCAAGGTGGCAACTTCTAGGTTTACAAATATAGTATTAATATTTGGATAAGAAAGTTTTTATTTGACTGATAGTGACAGAAAGGAAAAAGAGAAGAAGGTGACTAGAAGTGAGGAATTGTGTGTGTTGTGCTGGTGACTCCAAAATGATGTGTATTTGTCTTATATTAGAAAGAAATCAGTAAGGTTTACATAAAAAAAATAAGTTAATTATGTAAATATTAGTAATCATCAAGTTTTAAATTTTTAAAAATTTTACGACCTTATTGTATACTACCTCCGTTCCTTTTTAATTGTCACTTTTTGACATTTTACACAAACCAAGACAATCAATAAATGTTACTACTTTTAATGCAATAAGTTATACTTTTACTATAATGACCTTATTCATTTAATATCTCATTTCATATATTTCTCTCTCCGCAATAAATAACTAAGGGTAATATTGGTAAAACAACATTTAATTTTGCATTGAACTTTGAAAGTGACAGTTAATTAGAAACAAAAATTTTCTTCAAAAGAGACACTTAAAAAGGAACTGAGGGAGTAATTATTAGGAGTAGTATACTATTAAAAATTGTAAAATCATTGAACTTTTGAAGCAAAACAATGGAATCTAAAAGGCGTGGAGGAGAGAGAATGGAAAAAGTGAATCTTTGTTTGTCAAAGTCAAAGTGCTGGCCTAAGATCTTGGGTGGGTTTGGCTCAAAAGTGACGTAAATAAAGAAGGAAACTGTATTGGTACAAGGGGAAACAGCTCTCCCCACATGACCGTTTGATTGAGAATATTTTAATCACACACAAGCTGGATTTTTGTACGTGGGGGTACAACTCATGTATGGTGTTCAAATTCGTAAGCACATGTCGCAAAAGACTCTAAAATCTGTTTTCTTTACTATTATTTTGATTACCTCATGCACGCAAAGTGTTCCCTTATTCCTATTTTCAATTTCTTCTTCTTTTAATATTGATAAAATTTATTTTATTTGGCGCCAAATCATACAATTTCTTTGAATCTTTTTTTCTTGATCTTTTCTTTTGAAGGTATGGTGTGTCAAATTTTAGGGAAAATTGTTATTCTCGCAACTGATTTTATTCATTCTCAACTGAACTACCAAAAATAACATCAACGTGAGTTAACTCACGTTCGGTATAACCAACGTGAGTTAACTCACATTGTTCCAACATGAGTTAAATCACGCTCCGAACACCAACACAACTCACGTTGGTAACATACCATGCATGCAAGTACCGTTTATTTTTGTTGGGTAAGGTTAGTGATGAAATGTCTGAAAATCATAAACAAATTATGCCTTGATCACGTGTTCTTGGGCCATCAAGAAAATCATAAACAAATTGTAATATATCGCCTGAAAATGCACCGTTAGCTCTTCCAAATACCTGCTAACATATAACATATTGTAATTTGTAGACCGTAGTTCTAGAAAGAAAAAAAAAGTTTATCCTTGGTTCTCTGCTAGTTAAATATTCAGGTCTTGTTTAAATCTCTTTCATCATTTTAGTAAGACGCGACTTTCCACTTCATTCAAATATGAAATCCAAGTATAATAAGATATTGTTGATCTACATAATTCATTGGAGTTTGATTATCCTCCCTCAATTTAAATACTAGTCTTTGATGGATCATCTTGATTCTAATTATTTTGGTTTTCTTTTCTTGGAATGAGTAATACACCAAAAAAAGAGTACTTGCATGCATGGTTTATTACCAACGTGAGTTAACTCACGTTGGTTATACCGAACGTGAGTTAACTTACGTTGGAGTTATTTTTGGTAGTTTAGTTGGGAATGAGTAAAATCAGTTGGGAGAAGAGCAATTTTCAATTTTAGGTTCTGTGTTGGATTTAGTATATCTTCTTCCTAAGGATTAGACCGAAATAAAGCCCAAATAATAGAAGGTTGAAAATTGTTGTTCCCACATCAAAGTTTGCTAAGAAACACAACAAAATTACCAATATAACCTCATCGGCAGTTAACTGCCGCCGGTTAACTACCACCGGTTTTGAATTCAGCGACAGTTAACTGCTGACGCAATCCTGATATTGCTGATTACAACAACCTACTCCTACTCACTATTTCATCATCGTCTTTTTTTCCCTCTTTAATCAAAACCCCCAAATCAATTTTTTTCCCACAATCCTTGTCCAAAATCATTGAAGCAGCAATCTTAGAATGTTTCAACACAATTTTGACGTCAAAAAACAGGTAATGCATCTTTTAATCGATTTAGATTTATTGATTTTTCTGTCATTTTTTGCAAAACACTGGCATGCAGCGTAGTGGCACTTAGCTTCCGATGTATGGGCTCATCGGTAGTTAACTGCCAATGGGGTAGCGACAGCTAACTACCGATGCAATAGTTCAAATTTCCCACTTAATGCCTATTTTTTGGGTTTTTTATTTTTTAGGTTGAATTAATTTTGAAATTGATGTTATTGCAATAATAAGTTGTTTATTCATAGTTATGTGTTGTTTATTAATAGTTATGGTTGAAAACACGGATGATGATTCGGTTGAGACAAAACCTATTTTATCGATAATTCCAGAGATGTCACACCGCCTAAGGTTGAAGCCAAACCAAATATTGATGGAGCTTCTATCCATGTTGAAGCTTCATTATATGTTGACTTTGATGTCATCCCACTTGATGCCAACGAAGTTGAAACGGCTCAATTTTTTTCAAGCGAAGTTAAATGAAAAGATAGAGATGACTTGCTTAATTGGGTACGTCGTCAAACAAATAGGGTGGAATTTACAATTGTTATACGTAGATCCAATTTGATCAATCCAATGTTGCAATTGTTGTGTGAAAGGAGTGGCGAACACAAAATGCCAAAAAAAAGATTGAAGCATGAGTCAACGAACTCAAGAAAATGTGGGTGTATGTTTAGGAACATGGTTGAAAATAATATATTATATCTTTGTATTCGTTCCAATTGCATGTGCGAAGAATGTCAGTAGAGATTTCATGTAATTTTATGTAATGTGTTGTTGAATTTCAAACACTCTTTATGTTTTGTTGAATTTCAATCATTCTTGTAATTTTAACAAAATGTCGAATTGATTTCATTTTGGTCAATTGTGAAAGATTATGCATCATTCTTGCTTATGACTGATTATAATTGATGTATGAGTTGTACTGCCTCTGGAATTGTCGTTTTGAATTACAGGTAATAAATAGGCCGAAATTTTGGCTTGGTTCACATAACAGAACCTGTTGTCTGCATAATTAATCGCAACGACAATTAATTGCCGATGAAACTAGCGGTAGTTAACTGCCGATGAAACCAACGATAGTTAACTGCCGTTGAAACCAAACCGGTGGCAATTAACTGCCGATGAGGTTAAATTGGTAATTTCGTGGTGTTTCTTAGCAAGCTTTGATGTGGGAACAAAAATTTTCTAGAAGGTTTGTCATAGCTTTGTTTTGTTGTATTATATGCAGTGGAGTGATAATGGTGGTTGATTAGATGGATATACAAAGAGAAAGAGAAAAGACTGAAGTTTGTTTGACTTGAGGTTCTTTAATTCGACAGCTAGGCTAAACTAGACTTAACATTGAACAAAACTTATGTGCGTGACATCCCTCCTTTCCCTCACTTTCCAAAACACGGTTGTTAGTTAATAACCGTCCTTTTAATTTTTTTTAAAGATTTAATGTGAGTTTGGTTGTGTTGTGATTAGGGTTTGACAAGAATTCAGTAACCGGCCCGAACCGGGCGACCCAAATGGACCGTAGAGAAACGGGTGGGTCTATTCGGATTATTCGGTTTGCCAAAAACGAGTGTTGCTGGTTAATTTCGGTCGGATTTGAATGGTTTAAATCAACCCACGGTAACCCATATCTGATCGATACTCTTACTCAATTACTCAGTGTATTTTATGTCTACTGTTGTGCTGTCTCATCCTAAAAAAAATGGCCAGATCATTACTCATAGAGACCCACAAAAGTTGATACATCACATGCTTCATTGCTTCTTTTCATTCATGTACAATTTTCTTATTCTAAAAACTATGGCTCAGGCTACGGTGAGAGGCCAAAACAGGTCTCTCACCGTGCAAACTGATTTCTGGCCGTTAGATGGATTAATAAATTAACCAAATTGATTTTTGACCATTTGATCTTTTCACCATCTGACCGCACAATAATTTATTAATATATCTAACGGCCAGAAATCAGTTTGCACGGTGAAAGACCTGTTTTGGTCTCTCACCGTAGCCTTCACCAAAAAACTATTCTCTTTCTTCAAACTTCAACTTCACTCCATCCTTTCTCTTCTCTCTCCTCGTCTCCCACAATTCTTCTTCTTCTCTACACACACACACACAATCCTTTTTATGTTGAATGCCATTGATTATCGTGACCATTGTTTCAACAAAGTAAAATAATTACAACCTTTTCATCAACTCTGTAATGGTTTGTAGATCTACACAAACTTTCACATTTGATTCAAAGAAGAAAAAACAATCTTCCATTGCAAGTAGATGTGGTAGGAGTTTGACAATGTTCAGTGATTTTGTTTGTTGTATATGTTTCTTTTGTTGAATCAAATGTTGGTTGTATAAGTTGAAGTTTGATGTTGAGTTTTTTTCTCCAATTTTTCATGTATATTGTTGGTGTTTAAGGATCTATATCAATGATTAATTTTTGAAATTTTCTGTATATAGCTTTGAAATTTAGCTTGCTTTAAGTTTTGGGTTTTTGCTCACTCATACCTGTTTCAAACCACCCGTCCAAACCGTGTTTCGTCCAAACCGACACCTGCTGTAACCGTGAGCTCAAATGGATGGGAATGGTTTCCTTTCTACCACCCGCGGTTGTCATCAGGATTGAGGTTTTCAGACCGATTTTCGACCGAACCCGACCGTTGTCCACCCCTAGTTGTGATGAAAATTGATTTTGTGACTATGATTACAAGTGAGTTGGATCTAAATTGATTTTGTGACTTTGATTAGAAACAAGTCGAATCTAAATTGATTTATGTTTTGATACACTAATCTAAAAGTGGTTCTCAGTAGCTCATGTTATTTTAATAGTTACATTAAAATTACGTTTAAATGTGTAATTACCAAAATATATTTTCATATATATTTAAAATTAGATTTACATTACCGAACTAAGGGCAACTTGCTTTAAAAAAACTACGAGGACAACTAAAGAAAATAGATAAAAGAAATATATATGTCACAAAATAAAGTTCAAAAGCGATTCAATTTGCTGTAGAAGTTTGGTAATCAATCTTTAGTTTTTTTTCTTTGACAAAGGTAATCAATCTTTAGTTGGAATTGATTTTGGAGAGTAGAATTGCTTTGTCTATGCCACGCAAACAACTTATGTTTGAGGTAGGCAATGCACTTTGGTTCCATTTCAACTTCTATCCAAACAAAGTCTTAAATATGTATATTTTTTGGTGTTAACATCTAGTTATTACGGAAAGAGGATTTTAGTAACTATAAGTTCGTTTCGGGGTAAATAAAATCTGATCAAGAAGTATTTCACCTAAAAATCAAATTTGAGTTTCTTCCAAATGGTTTGTCTTTTTGATGGAAATCATTAATCACTTGAGTTCAATCACTTGACTGTCTTAAATGTGTGTATGTTTCAAGTTACATTATTTGAAGATTGGAAATAAAATGAAAATTGCTCTTCTCCCATACAAAATTGATCACTTCCACGTGAACTGACCAAAATACCTCCAACGTTAGTTAACTCACGTGGGAGTATACCAAACGTAGTTAACTCACGTTGGGGGTATTTTGGTCAGTTCACGTGGGAGTGAGCAATTTTGTATGGGAGAAGAGCAATTTTCAAATAAAATTATAGAAAAAAAAATACTAAAATACTATTAATGTAAGGGTTAACTATGTTTTTTGTCCCTATAAATATACCAACTTTTCGTTTTAGTCACTCTAAAATTTTCCTTGCTCATCTCTGTTGTTTCCTTTTATGCTGCTGAACTACGTGTACTTTGTATAGTGAGACATATCCCCTAAGGTAAGGAGTCCGCGAGCCAGTGAACAAGGTGAACATGACTGTCTTAAATAGGCAGCAAAGCACAAGAGGGTCTCGATTACCCAACTCATAAACCTTTTAATCCCTATATAATTTTCAATCAATACTTTTGGTCCCTATTTTTAAGTTAATTTTTGTCTTTTTTAATGAAATTGTGAAGAAATGTGTAGAATATTGTAAAAATCTCTCCAAAAAAAAATTAGAATTTTTTAACAAAACATAAATTAAATAAGAATTTTTAACCGCCAAAAGTATAAAAATTCATATTTAATTCATATTTTGTTAAAAAATTCTATTTTTTTTTTGGGAGAAATTATTATAATATTATAAATTTTATTCAAAAATATGAATTATACATATGAGTTTACTTTAAAGGAGGGACCAAAAGTGAAGATGAAAATTTTTTGAAGGACTAAAAGTTGAAGAAAAAGTTTAGAAGGATTAAAACGAAAAGTTAACATATTTAAAGAAACCAAAAATATATAACCCTAAATATAATTACCATTTACCACTTGCCATTTGTGTTTGATTAATTCTAGTCACACCGCATGAACTTCCGGTTACACCCCCTTTTGACAAAATACCCTCTCTTTTTAGTTTTCAACAATTACCTTGTAATTCTAGCGTTCTACTACGTACTTACCCAATATGTTATTTCGGTTTACGTATACCCTTAATCCCAGACGTCTATTCTAGATTACTTTGCTTGAACCAATGCTAATAGGGTTACTAGAATGAATCCAATGCTAACAGGATTACTTTGCATATTCATTCAATTCACACGTGACATGTACATGAATTCCCATATGTCGCAAATAAAATCACATACCTCTACCATATCTTGCAATTCAATTCACGTCTTAAATTCACATGTGCTTGCAATTCAATTCATGTATGTCACGGTGTTACCAAAAACCTTCAATTCATCGTACATTATAATTTTGTTTAGAAATACACGTACATGTACTCAATTTACCGAAGTGTACGTGAATTAAGTTCACATACCATGAAAATTTTAGATTGGCTGCTTTCAATGGATGTTTGTGAGAGTGAGAGATGAAAAGTTAGAGAAAGATGTCAAAAATAGTTTTTGCAAAATTGATACAAACAATAACATTTTTGGTATTATGATAAATTTTAAATAAATTTTAGGTGTAACTCGATATCTTCAGGGTGGGATTAGATAAAAACTTTGTATTGTTTACAAAAATATAGTATTTCTTAAATCATTACACATTTAATACATAGTTAGATTTTTTGTTTCAATATGCATTTGTTCCCTTCGAAATTACTGTTTTTTGTTTTTAGTGACTATAAAAAATTGTCTTTTTGCTTGCAAATATATCTCGTTTTGTTTTTCATCCATGTTGTTTTATTACTGTAGGCAAAATTTGTTCATAGAAGAATTAGGCTCTATAATTTGTTCTAATATTTATTGTAGCTCTTTATTTCATCCATATTGAAGAGACTAAAATCAAATATTCTACAAACTACAATAATCGATTCTTATATAATTAAATTTTGCAGGGACTAAAATATGTCTCATTATAAGCTGGCCCGGCCCTTAGCAAGCGCAAGGCGAGCTACGGTGCCGGGCCTCGCAATATTAGGAGCCTCAATTTTTATTTTTTTCTAATATAGCACCCAAAAGTGTTAGGTATATATAATAAAATATAAAAAATCAATAGACATCTTGTAATAGTTTAATGGTAAAATAGAATGTACTTGGATCCTTGGTTTTGAGGTTCGATCCAGATCATTTGTGTGAATTTGAACCAAATAAAAGTCTCAATTACATACAAAACTACTAAACCATTACAATTTAATATGCATTTCAGAGTTATTTATAAATGTAGAAAACTACTATATATCTTGAATTTTTTGTCATCTATTTTCATTAACAACACAAATTAAATCCGTTAAATAATTAATATTTTTCTATTGTTTTAAGTTTAATCAAGCATGCTGGTACTAATCTGGTACTATTTTTTCCCGATATTAGTACTAGTTTGTCACTATTTAGATATCAAAGACACTTTTTTTAAGCAACAACAACCAATATACCTAAGATCTATTTTGCACTAAACAAAGTGATGATTCTTTTTAAGTTTTTGGTGTTTCTTTTTATTACGAACCTAATATTTAATATTAAAACAATTAGTGGTCAGTGAAGTTCAACACAAGTTAGTTAATTCCTATCATACAAACCTACTTTTACTTAATAAGAATGACTATTTTTGATGTTATTTACAACTTAAATAGATGATTACCGTTACTTAAAAAATCTTGTTTTTCTATAGAGGCCTATTTTAATATTTGAACATGGCCTCCGATTTTATCGGAACGGCCCTGATTATAAGTGTCTCTTTTACAATATTTTCATGTCTCAAATTAGTTGCCCATTTATAATACCAAGAGACCCTTTATTCATTTTTTTAATAAAATATCTTTATTTATTGTATCTCATTTCATCTAACTATTTCACTAACTATTGTTAATATATAAGAGTATTTTAGTAAAGGAAACTCGTTTTATCAAATGTGAGACATAAATGAGGCAGGGGCAACAAGGACCCAAAATAAAATGTGATATGTATGCAAAAAACGAAAATAAAACTACAAGGACTAAGAGTAAAAAACAATATATTGGTAGAGACCATGTGCATACTTGAATCTAGATTTTGTTTGTAATTTTGGATTCAGTATTTATTAATTTTAGTATTCATCCTAAAACAATATATATGTTTTGGTACAAAAGAAAACAAAGCCCAAAATATATTCAAAACAAACTTAACGCAATATAAAATAATAATAACAATAATAATAATATAAATAAGAAAAGACACATACTAACTAGATGCAAAAACACTGTATTGAAAATTATGTATTCCCCTTTTGAAAGTGTATAGATTTTCTTTTTCAATAAAAACTTATATTTTTTATTCTTTTAATAAGTATCATAAGTATTAGAAAAGAAAGGTGTCATAAGCACTAGGGTAATATTAGAGCATTTTTATTTGTGTAATTGTGGTTTCCATATATTTATGGCTAATTCTAGCGCATGTGATAAGTTTTGTATCATGTATATGTTAATTTTTTATCATTAGATCAATAAATTTTACTATCAAATTAAATGAGATATGATGTGATTTATCAATTCAATATAAAAAGCATGGTACAATAGTATTTTACTTGTACACATTAAACAATGTACTCTTTATTATTTTTGAAATTTTGGCACAACGGACGGATGTCCTACCAACAAGTAAGATGTCCTAGACACCGGGTATGACAATGCAACACAAAATACAATAAACAACAATTAAAGTAACCCAGTTCGGTGCAACGTCACATATATCTGGAGACATTCATACCAAGAAAGGAAATCCACTATAATAGTATTAATTCAAAGTCCTATGTGTACATCCCCTGTTCACCGCCTTCTCACTTAATCACTACCCGTGAATTTCTACCTAGGACTCCCCCTAGATATGAGATCCCCTCTCACTATCTCCTTACAATCACAGCCCCTGTGATTTACTTAATTACGATTACAATCAAAGGTAGGAGAACAACTCCAACAAACAAAACCAACTCTTGCAAGATGCACTAGAGAGGTTTACAAATAACAATTATACAACTCAATTAAACAAATCAGCTCTAAGCATAAAGGTGATACATAGAGAGGTATACAAATAACAAGGACACAAAACCTTAAGACTCTTTTCTCAATATGATGGCTTTGATCCAAATACAACTCAACTAAAACAAACCATCTCTATGCTGTGATGATCAATGGCGGCGCATAGAGAGAGGTGTACAAAATAAATCACAAAGCTTAACAACGAAACCCAAAAAGACTCAATACAATAATTCTGATTTCGCCAATGAAACTAGGGTCTGAGTCTTCCTTATATATCCATTCAGCAGTTTGACCTTTTTCTTCACGGGCTAAACAATCAGAAAACCAAAACGTATATTTGGTGTTCACAATATTCTAGGAGCAAATATATTATTTCCTAAAATGTTTAGGACATTAACTTCAAAAACACGGCAAACCTAAACCGACATAAGCAGCTTTTAGAAACACACGCCTCTTGGAGCACAAGTTACGTGAATAAAATCTTCTTCAATGATCTCACGCTAAAAACCAATCTTCCAAGATTGTGAAACAAAATACTTCACCTTAAGCTAAGATGTCGTACTTACATGTTCAGGACATCTGATACAACATCTTGCTAGAACTTCTTGTTTTAACAAAATGAAGCCAACACAATATTAAAACCCAAATTTTTTTTGATAGAAAACATGTAGATTAATATATGAATAATTGACAAGTTTGAGACTGACATTATTGAGGAGACCAAATTATATTTTCTAAAATATTGATTACAGCTAGTAATATTTTCACAAGTTTTTTAGTAAAAAAATTAGACAAGATAATGAAATATTTCGGTCCAATGTAAAGAAGATATTATAATTAAAAGACCACTCATAGAAATATTTACATTCACCTCTTTTTAGTATTACTAACGGAATTTGAATTCAAAACCTCCTTATCATTTATGACAAGGGACACACCCAACACCTACGACAAAGTCGACCTAGAAGTTCACCCTCAAAAGAGCAAACTTCGAGGGGAGATGAACCAACCCTGCTATCCCAAGAGCAGAGACAAAAAAAAAAAGACTCAGATACCAGCTCAAAGGCTCCCAAGCACATCCCTTATCCAACAAACCAGTGGCGTTGCCAGGACCCTGAGTCAGGAGGTTCAAATTTTAAAACTTCAATTTATAATAATTATAATAATATATATTCAAAAAATTACATTGTATTCAATGTACAATCTACTCAAAAAAACTCCATCCGTGGATCACAAATGTCCCCTACGGGGTTTCATGTTCTGAAATTGTTGAATAATCAACTCATCATCAATTTTGTCGGCCATATCTCTCTCAATATAAGTCACGAGACAATCATTCATCCATTCATCTCCCATTTGATTACGCAATCTAGTCTTCACAATCTTCATAGCAGAAAAGGCTCGTTCAACGTTGATGTGGCGACGGGCAAAATCATTGCTAACTTCAAAAGTCGATAGACTAATGGATAAACAATATGCCTTTTGGTTGCAACCAATTTTTTTGAAAGATCACTTATTCCTTTCAAAGATGCAAATTCAACACTCATATGCATATCAAAGATGTAAGTCTCAAGTTGACTATCAAGAAACTCCAACGAGGTTGGACAAAATTCAATTGGATAAAACTTTGCAAATTCAATCAACTTTGCCTTGTCAAATTTAGAGAACGAGTTTTTTGGACACAAACACTCCATACAAATGAGCAACCGACTATTTGTCTCATTAAAACGATTATTAAGTTCTTGAAGCTGCATGTCCACAACCGTATAAAATAATTCAATACGGTAATGATTCCCTATTGTGATAGATTCAGCATTACCTCCACGTTTTGATTTTCCACGGAAGAATATATCATCCATGTTTGGAATGTTAATGTCATGCTTATTGCAAAATAAAATTACCTCCTCTAATAAAGGTTCCCATCCACCATCTCGTAGAGCTTGTAATCGCTCCTTTGTGATGTTAACCAGGCTCATAGCATTGACGATGTCTTGATCTTTCCTTTGCAATGCTTGTGACAATTCATTTGAAATACCTAAGACCTTTTTCATCAAATGCAATGTGAGTGCAAAATCAAAATTATTCATTAGAATTAAAAGACCGTTGGCTTCGCCTCTTCCATCTTTAACTGATACATCATCTTTCAACATTTCAAGAACATCAGTTACAGAACTATACATCAATATCAAATTCACCAAAGTTGCAAAGTGAGAACTCCAACGAGTATCAGCAGAACGCTTCATATTAGTTTCTTGATTCAAACCTCTTCCACTAACAATTTCTCCACTCTCCAATGCTTCCTTAACACGGATTCTTTGTCTCTCACGAAGCATGTCAGTCCGTTTGCAAGATCCCCCAACAACATTTGTTAAAGTGGATATTACGCTAAAAAGAGAGTTAACTTGAAGGTGATCTCTGGCTATAGCAATCAATGCAAGTTGTAACTGATGAGCAAAACAGTGTACATAAAATGCAGATGAACTTTCCCTTAAGATCAAACTTTTGAGACCAGAAAATTGTCCTTGCATGTTGCTAGCCCCATCATAACCTTGTCCACGAATTCTTGAAGTAGTAAGACTATGCTTACAAAATAGATCATCTATGGCCATTTTTAATGACATGGCTGTTGTAGTTGTAACATGAACAATACCCAAAAATCGCTCAACAATACATCCATATTTGTTAACATAACGCAAAACAACAGCCATTTGCTCCTTATCAGATACATCTCTTGATTCATCAACAAGAATAGCAAACAATTCATCTCCAAGATCCTCAATAATAGCTTTAGTGGTTTCCAAAGCAATGGCATGGACAATTTCCTTTTGAATAGATGGACAAGTCATTTTATCATTTTCAGGCGCATTTTCTAATACAACTCGCTTCACTTTCTTTTTTCTGCTAGCAAACCATCTAAGCATTTCAAGGAAGTTTCCTTGATTAGAAGATTCAATTGTTTCATCATGACCACGAAAAGGCAATCCTTGCTTCAATAGAAGTCGAATACAATCAAGTGAGGCCGTCAACCGCCTTCGATACAAGTTACGAGTTGTTTCAGAATGCTTAGGCATCAAAACATCAATATGTTGATCTTGTTTCATCAAATCTCCACATTTCTTCCAAGCAATATTGTGAGCAGAATTAGGGCCTCCTCCAACATGTGATGAGAGTGTGGCTTTTTTATTCCAACTTGTGAATCCCTCTGTTATAAATGTATCACCACCAGATTGCTTTCCAAAATCAGGTCTAAACAGATAACAACATAAACAGAATGCGGCGTCTTTTTCGATACTATACTCTAACCAACTACCAAATTCATTAAACCAAGAGGGACAAAATCTTCTCATTGAATTTCCAATTTTTCTTTGAGGAAAATTGTGTTGAATAGGTTGGCATGGTCCTCTTTGTAAATATGTTCGGCGTATTATCTCTAGATCATTTGGATGGTATGTTGACATTTTAGGCCGCTTTCCCGGATCCGATGGTAACTCTTCCAAATTACATGGAACATGTTGAGAACTAGATCCTTGCTCATAGAATGGTAATTTTCTTTTAAAAAAATTCTCCATAACTCCTACAACAAACAATAAAATAACAAACTTAAGTTAGATAACATTTTCTTAAGCTCAGTTTGGATTAGCTTCTAACTTGTCTCTTAATTGAATTGAAAAAGTGAGCTGCATATTAGCTGAAAACATTCACATAACATAAGCTGCTGAATGCAGAGGACCAAAAATCAAGTGCTTAAGCATAGTAACAAAGTGAATAAACTTATCTCTAAGTTCAAGTACCTTAGGACCAATAGGAACTCCATTTCTTATAGCTGATACAACAAAAGGGATGGATCACAATCAAGAACAAATGGGGAATAAATATTTATCACAACTTTAATAAAAAAAATTTAGAAGAAAAAGTAAAGGGAAACCTCACAGTTGCAACATTCTAAGTCAGGACAAACTAATTACACTCATTTACTCTATTAATGACTCTCTTTTCCTTATCAGAGAAAAAACAATCAGATTCATTATGTCACTAGCATGGCCATCAAATGAGATCTACCATTATGTCACTTAGGTTTGCGTATCCTGCTCATGACTTTGGATCAATTTGGCATATTCCATCTTGTTTTGTGCTTTAAGAATCAATGTAACCTTTTGAACTCTGTTTCAAAACATAAATTTCGTATATCAAATGTTTTTATTAATGGAGAATTGGAGATACTCTTAAGTCAATTATTAAGCAGTTTGTGGTATATGATTTTCCTTTAGATGTGAACTAGTATGATACTACAGTCCTTATCATCTCTCCTTTTCTTTGCACTATTGATTAAATTTTGCAGCAAGCACTTACAGTACAATCATGTAGTTGTACCTGTATGTCTCACAAATCAGCAAGTGTACTACAGTACTAGGCAAACTCAAAAAAATAAGGACAAAGGGACATTCAAAAGTTATGGTGAAATTCATACAAACAAGTCAAAATGATTTCAATTCTACCATCAACAAACTCTATGGTGAAATTCCATATTCACAACACAAACATGTCATTAGGACCCTCAAATGCATATTCAATCAACCAATTTATCACAATTGAAGTTATGTCAAAAAATCCCAAATTTCCAAACCCTAAACCAAAGATTTTTAATTGATTACCTTGGTGGTAGATTCAATGTCTTTGGAGGCTTCCGAATGTCCCTTTGTGGTTGCACGATGGCGGAGGACAGCGAAATAGGGTGGAGACAGTGGTGGTTCGCCGCTGCAACATATTTTTTCGCTGCAACAGTGGTGGTTCGCACTTCGCTGCGACAGTGGTGGTTCGCTGTAGATGGTAGCGGATAGGTCGCGAGAGTGGAGATGGAAGGGTGGGTTGTTGGCGCGGCGGAGTTTGGTGGTGGTGTTGCCGCCGGAGTGGATGAGAGTGGTGGTGGTGGTGGAGGAAGAAAGGTGCTATAATTTAGAGAGAAGTTAGAGAGAAGTTGAAATGTGTAAATGAGTGAAGTGAGGGTGGTTTGGGTATAGGCAGCTGGTGCAAAAAAAAAATATGAGGAGGTTCAAAATGCAAAAAATATAGGGGTATATGTGAAAAAATTAAATTTTGAGGGTTGGCAAGTGCATCCCCTCAATAGAGTGTGGCTCCGCCACTGCAACAAACTACCTATCCCACCAGATAGTTTGGTCCACCACCCACTCATAATGGGAACAAGGATGACCAAGAGGTATTGTTCTACATCCTCTGTCTTATCAGAGAATACCAGATCATTACGAGTAGATCAGATGAACTACACAACAGTATGTCAGATAAAAAAAAACCACTCAGAACATTTGCTCTCCCAAAAAACACACAACACACCTCAAAAAGACTAATCAACTCCCTCGAAAGATTTAACTCCCATCCTAAAAACCACCTAAAAATTTTATACCAAACCCTCGAAACAACTAACTTCCAACCTAACTCCCTAGATCAAATTAAAATATTACAATTATATGAGAAAAGTTAACCTTCTAATAAGGAAGGTGGTTTATAAATAGGCACCAGTAAGTACCGCTAATCTATAATAAGCTAATTCTCATATCATATGGTGATCAGTTTTCTACTTCAATATGGGCACTTCATAACCCACTGAGTTCAACATTTGTCGTATTGAAATTTGAGACGGAAGCATATAGACAAATAGTTGGAACATGGAATAAGTTACAAGAGGGAAACGATTGAACTAGAAAACAGGCACTTCATGATTCATAGTACATGTGTGTGTATAAAATTTGGGTAGGCTTGGTTGTGACATAAATATGAAGCAAGAAAATATACTGGATCTTTGGAGAGACAACTATACGCACTTGACCGTTTGACTGAGAAGATAGTATTTAACTACGTCATATATTATTAGGGTCAGGTTATTCTAAATTAAGTAATTGTTTTTTTCAATGCACTACTTACACTAATTTTCATAAAAGTTTACCATTTAAAGTCCTTAACTAATGTCCCGGACACTAGTTAACATTTCTCTTATTATTATTACTCACAATCTGGATTTGCTTAGATGTTTGTAAGCACATTTTACAAATATCGGTTTTCTTTTGTTGGTGTTTGTTTTCTCGAATACCCCATGTAAGCAAATATTTCTTTATTATTGGTATTTCAATTTCTTTCATCTTTTAATTTTGTTGGTGTTAACTCTTCCGTTTCACAGAGAGTCTGATCAAGAATTGTTGCACACCGTTCTTCCTCTTTTCATTTTGTGTATAAATCTCACGAAATTCATTATAATATGAAATTTTATTTTTTGGATCGAACAGTACAATTTCTTTTGAATTTATATTCTTAATTATTATTTTTCTATTTGGGGGTGTCAAATGTTAGGGTCATAGTTTGGAGTATGTCTACTTAGGATTGAGCCAAACTAAACCCAGAAAATGGGAGGCTGCCCATTTTAATAGTATTATATAAACAATGGAGTGACAGAGAAAGAGAATTGACTGAATAAATGAAGTTTGTTTGACTTGAAGTTCTTCTGCTTCGACAGCTAGACTGTGAACTGTGAACATTAAGGCAACTTCTCTCCATAACATCCCTCCCTCACTTTCTGAAACATGGTTGATAGTTAATAACCGTCCTTTCAATATTTTAAGATTTAAACAAAATCTTTATATAACAATCTTAAAAAAAACTATTTAAATATAGTTTTTTTGAGGGACTATTTAAATATAGTTTAGTTATTTATTTAAATACGTTCATATATAAACAGGTCTTTTGATAGATTAACAAACCATAAAGGTTTTAAAAATATCAAAATGAAGTTTAAAAGTAAATTTATGATAAAAAAATGTTAACGACTATTTTATGAGATAATTTGTAGAACAATCAAAATATACTCTATTTGGTCCTAAATATAAGAGAATAATATTTTTTTAGGTTCTTGTCAAAAAAAAAAATCTTTTTTTAGGTTCATTAAATAATTAACGTATTTGAACTATAATTTCATCGAAATACATTATTTATTCAATGAACGTGAAAAAAATCTTTTCTTATCTACCCGAGGGAGTATAAAGAAATGTAGGTCTTGACACAAAAACCAAAACAATAGTGAGAGTAATGAAAACATAATGTGAGTATAAAAGAGAAAACCATCGTAAATGTTGTTCAAATATCATTTCACTTTATGATAAATTGCAAATAATGCCCAAACCTTTAATGTTTTGACCAAATTAAACTTTGATATTGTAAAATCTAACTTCACCTAATCTATTCTCACCCTTATTTTTTGGTACTATTAATATATATTTTTTACTCACCAGTACTATAAATAAACAGTTTATTAAGCACATAAGGGTAGTTATTAGTGGATATTCTCTTGTTTGGTTTTGGATTCTATCTGAGGATGATATTTTGTGTCATCAAAATATAAAAAAATAAGGAGGGTATCTATTATCGGTTACGCGGAAACGCGTCATTATGCAGATTTGTTTATATTATCCCCTCTGAAGTAAAGTAAACCAAATGAAATGGGTTCCCACAAGATTCAACCATCTCATGGTACTCATTTCGTGGGCTAGTCTCAAGACAATATGAAATGTTTGTCTCATAGGCCATAGCTCCCTAAAAACTAAAATGTACAAGGTCAAAAAAGGAAAAAGGTAGATATCTGAAAAAGGAGAAGTTTTTTTTTTTTTTTTTTTAAGGAATATAGAGGTTAAAAAAGAATAATAAGCATTAAAATATGAAAAATGTTGTTTACACTAAAAGATTTACTATCACACACATGGAAATGACCAAAATACCTCCAACGATAGTTAACTACTGTTCGCTCTAAAAGAGAAAATTAAATAACGAACTGCATTTAACTGCAGTTGGAGGCATTGAAGGTCATTTCCATGTGTGTGATAACAAGTTTTGAAGTCTAAAGAGCTATTTTCTTAAAAATATATACAAGATAGAGGTGTCAAATTTGACCTTACCAATTTCTTCAAAAAAAAAGACCTTACTTATGGGCCTTTTGGTCTGCATAGAATAAAACAATGGGTTGAGCCTGATTGACCTGCTGAACTATAGGTTGGATTAGTATTTTAAACAGAATTTCTTTTTCCACCATCCGTCCTTCTCGCGTGGTCCTTTAGATTTTTCACCTTACCTTATCCGAATAAATTCTATAATATTTTGGATTATATAATTCAATTTCTATAAAAACTCAACAACACCTACAATTTATCTTGTTCCTCTAAATCTTGTTTCAAAACAGTCCGGAAAACATAATTCGGAAAAATATTGATAGTTTGAATTATATAATTCGAACTATGCAAGATCCCCCATCAAACCAGTTTCAAACCCCCCCCCCCCCCCCCCCCCCAAACTGTGTTTTTCTGGGTTTGAATTATATAATCCAAGCTGGATAAAATTGAAAGTTTAGAGAGCTCGCGAGAAACAAGGAGGGTGAGAAAAGAAATTCTCTATAAAAAAAATATTTGCCAAAATCTAATGTAATATAATCATTATGTACAAAAAATGAAGATGAGATAATTGGGTTACAATTGCTTTCTCACATGTTCATAGTTTTGTCACACTTGCACTTTGTGATAATTACTCTATAGTGTTTTCATGGCCGTAGTTCTATATAATTTCATTCACATGCTTTTTATTCATATCACTTCATATTATGAGCAATTTGATGGGCTATGAACCATTAAAGGGGGTCTAATGACCATTTTTTTTTTTTTTGATAAGCAAGGATAGACTATATTTTACAACCAATTAGCAAGTCCGCCAGCCCAAAATTCCCAGCGTACATATATAATCTTCCCACTTGGCTAGATCAGGTCGATCAATTTGACGGTTCTACAAGAGAAAATAATACGAAATTATAACAAATGAGTTTACAAGATGATGTTGGTTCTTCTCAAAAAAAGATGACGTTGGTCGCTAATTCAAACTTTATTTTTACATATGTTTTTTTTATTGCGAAAGGGTTGTCAAAATCGTGTCCCAATTTTCCAAAAACGTGACCCGATTTTAGTTTTCCTATTCTCCTTATGTTTTTGTCTTTTTCAGCTTTCAGATGTCTAAAACTGCTAAAAACTAAACTAAAACACATAAAAACTAACTGAAAAACACCATATAACAATATGTGATAAGTTCTTCTCAAAAAAAGATGATGTTGGTCCTTAATTCAAACTTTATTTTTACATATGTTTTTTTTTGGTGCGAAAATGTTGTCTCACAAAGCTTTACAAATGAAGATGATTGGTGAATTTCAATGGCAACATCATCATATTTTCTTAATATTCATTCGTAATTTTCGTGTACTCAAGCCATTATACTATACAATAATTTTCTTATTCTTAATATACATCATTTATTTTGGCATTGTTTTATAGGTTGGACCCATGTGAGGAGCATTTTGGAGTATACATGCTTCTGGCACTTGGTTTCGGAGCAGCAATGACCTCTTCAAATGATTGTGCATCAATATTTTTTTGGGTCTTGTTAACGAGTGCCCCCAGGGCATTCTTTAAGAATCTCAAATTTAGTAACTATTCTTTCATAAAGTCAAATGTTACAATTTCCAATGCATTGAATACACAACTTTTCATAAAAAAACTCCCCATTTAAAGTGTTTAAAGAGTGCCCCGGGGGCACTCGTTAACATTTCCCTATTTTTTTTTTAAGATTTGTTGCGTATATTCTCTACTCTATAGCCGGACGTTACGTATTTGGGAAATGATAAATGAATGAGTATGGGAGGGGGTGAAAAACCAGCAAGCGGCTCAATTATTATGACATGAAAACTCCTTATTAGAGTATAGTGAATAAATCATAGTTAGTTGATATGTAAACTATGGTTAGTTGGTTTGTTAGGTAGTTAAGAGTTAGTTAGACTAACTCACCCTATAAATAACTCTCACTATTGTACTCTTTTGTAATCTTTTCATTCTAATTCAATATGAATTACAAGGATTATTCCTTTGTTTCTACCTATCAAGCCTACTTCTCCTATGAACTTCATCTTCATCTCTTTGATCCTATTGTTTCTGACACTCCTTAAAGAGTTATGTATTTAGACCCAACTTTTTACAACTTATGGGACAAACAGATATACAAAACAACGTTGGTATTGACACGGAAATTAATATAATTAAAAAATTATATAAAAAAACTAAAATGACTTTGCATAAAGGGTTATCTATCAAGTTGTCCAAAAATGATTGTCAAAGTATCATTTTTCTTAATATATGGGAATATGTTCATAAAAAATCTCCTTTCACTCCCAAAAGTCAAAGCAGATACGACTAGAATTGGTGCAATGTGGAAATGACCAACAGAAACATGGATGCATCAATATTTGAAGAATTAAATAAATTGTTAGGGATGTGCCTCCAAGACAGTTTGGTCTCGCCGCGATACTCCCCTACCACAAAAATATGATCAAGTCATAAAAGCATCTCTTGCATGGACATATATACTTTGTGGATATTCTTTTGTTTAGAACTTTTAAACCATCTTCATGTATCTCTTTAATGTTATCATGCATGTCAATCAACAAAGGCCTGAAAAGCAACATGGTGTCTCTTTTATGCATTTTAACACAATGATAGACAAATTAAAAACAATTTGAACACTGAATAGAAGAATGTTTTCAATTACTGTTTTAAATTACTGTTTGGATTCATCATTAATAAATGTCTATCTTTGCTTAATATTTATCAAAATTTTAGGGTTAGTTGTATTAAGAAACACGATAACCGTGTTGCTCTTTGTTTGGCTAGACCATCACGTTTTTTGTACGTCATCAAGTCTTGTTTTGGTAAAAAAATAAATACATAATAGGTTTGAAACTATAGGGTATGAAATACTTTAGTAGAAAAAAAAAATGTCAATCTTCCTATATGTTTGTTTGTTCCATCAGAACAATCTTCCAATTTTACATTAAAACCTGACTTAACAACACTTCAACGTTTTTTAATCTAAAATGAAAAAATATGTGGAAAAGTTGAATAAAGGACAAAAATGTTTAAAAAAAATATATAAATGACTAATTTGTTAGAGAAAGTGTTCGAATAAGAACTCTAGTCAGAGTCTGCGTCTGAAGGTTCTGCTTCTGAACCAGTTAGGTTCTGAGTCTGAACTAGTTAGACTTGACTATTGTTAGCTGTCAACAGCTGTCACTTAGTGACACATGTCCCCTTCTCTTAGCCTCTATAAATATGTGTAACTACTCTTGAGAATCACAATGAAATATTCACAATTCAGAATTAATATTTTCCCTCTCTTTCTCTCTTTCCTTTCTCTCTCCTATAACAAACTTTCTCTCTCCTCTAACTAACTTTCCTTCAAGCTTTTATGTATTCATCAATGGCGTTTTGCACTTTTATCATGGTATCTAGAGCTTCTTTTTGATCCAGTGCCTTTTCCACCATGGCTACACCTCCTCCTACTGCGTCAGAAGCACAACGTGTCACTGCTGCAGCTTCGAAAACCTTCAAACAAACAGTTTCTGTCAAACTTGATGATTCAAACTATCTCCAATGGAAGCATCAAGTAGAAGGTGTGCTGCGAGGTACGAAAATGGTGAGGTTTGTGGTTTCTCCACAGATCCCACCGGTTTATCTCAACGATGCCGCGCGCGAAGCCGGAACTGAAAATCTTGCGTATTCCGAGTGGGAAGAGCAAGATTCCTTGCTCTGCACCTGGATTCTATCTACAATTTCGCCTTCGCTCTTTTCGCGATTTGTTCGGTTTCAAAATTCGTGGCAAGTCTGGGAAGAGATTCACATCTATTGCTTCACGCAGATGCGAACGCGTTCGCGTCAACTGCGTTCTGAACTTTGTGCCATTACCAAAGGCTCACGCAAAATCTCAGATTTCATCTCTCGTGTTCGTGAAATTTCTGAAGCACTCATGTCTATAGGAGATCCTGTTCCTCACCGTGATCTTATTGAAGTTGTTCTTGAGGCTCTTCTTGAAGAATTCAATGCTATTATGGCCTCTGTTAACAGTAAATCAGAAGTTATCTCATTGGATGAGCTTGAGTCTCAACTTCTCACTCAAGAAGCTCATAATGAAAGGTTCAAGAAAGCTGCCATCACTGAGCCTGCTTCTGTCAATCTCACTCACAATGCTAATGCTGAATCCCAAGACCAAGCACCAAACTCTGGTTTTCCTGATGGTAACCCTAATCCAAACTCTCAGTTTAACAACAATAATCAGTTTTCTGGTGCTTACTTTGGTGGTAGAGGTCAGTCATGTGGCAGAGGTTTTAGAGGAGGACGTTTCAGAGGCAGAGGTGGCAGAGGAAATGGTTTTCCACGTACCTACGTTCAGTGCCAGATCTGTTACAAAACAGGGCATGATGCTAGTTACTGCCACTACCGTCTTTAGCCTCAATATGATGCATCCTTTGCTCCCTATGGCTATGGTACGTCCTATGGTTATGGTGCTCCTAGTGGTTATGGTGGTGTACCATCCAATGTCTGGATGCAGCCACGTTTTCCTAACTCTGGAGGTTCTCTCAGACCTCAGTCCTCTCAGTTTCCTCAATCTTTTGGTGGACAAAGACCTCCAGCACCACATGCCTTGTTTGCTGGAACTCCTGCTGAGTCTATCAACTCTAATGGTGGTAGCTTTAACCACATCTGGTATCCTGATTCTGGAGCCACTCACCATGTTACACCTGATGCTGGAAACTTGATGGATGCAGTGTCTCTTTCAGGTTCTGATCAAGTTCATGTTGGTAATGGACAAGGTCTGTCTATAACTTATGTTGGTTCTATGAGTTTCCCTTCACCTCTCCAACCTCGAACCACTTTAAAACTCAATAATTTACTTCTTGTTCCTTCCATAACTAAGAATTTGGTCAGTGTTAGTCAATTTGCTGGGGATAACAATGTTTACTTTGAATTTCATCCTAATGAGTGTTTTGTTAAATGTCAGGGTTCTTCTAAAGTTCTCTTGAAAGGTCTTCTTGGCAGTGATGGTCTTTACCAGTTTCATCCTCAGTCTCCTGCTCTCTCCTCCCAGGGTCCCACTGCCAATCTAGCTTGCAGCAAGAATAACTTGTTCTCTTCCATAGGAAATCCTTCTAGTTTACAATTTGGTACTTTTCAATGTAATAATATTGACCGTTCTCCACCTGTTTCTTCACAGTCATAGTTCATCTTTGTATGGTATATGGCATAGCAGGCTAGGCCATCCTCACTATGAGGTCCTTAGGAATGTACTGAAACTCTGTAATGTTACTATTCCTAATAAAACTTTGTCTGATTTTTGCTCTTCATGCTGTCTTGGTAAATCTCATAGGTTACCTTATGTTACCTCCACTACTACCTACACAAAGCCCCTTGAACTTATGTTTTGTGACTTGTGGGGACCTGCACCTGTTGAGTCCTCTTATGGATACTCATATTTCCTCACAATTGTTGATGCCTTTTGACGTTTTACTTGGATTTACCCTTTAAAACTAAAATCTCATACCTTATCCACTTTTCAAAATTTCCAAACTATGATTGAACTACAACTTAATCACAAAATTAAAAGTGTTCAATCTGATGGTGGTGGTGAATTTCGCCCCTTTACCAAATTTCTTAATGACCAAGGAATCATACATAGATTCACCTGTCCCCACACACATCACCAAAATGGGTCTGTTGAGAGGCAACACAGGCACATAGTTGAAACTGGACTCACTTTACTTGCTCATGCTAAAATGCCCTTGTCTTTATGGGATCATGCCTTCCTTACTGCCATATACCTGATCAACAGAATGCCTACCTCCACTTTAAACAACCAGTCACCATTCTTTATACTCCATTTACAATTCCCTGATTACAAATTTCTGAAAAGCTTTGGGTGTGCATGCTTCCCATTTCTAAGGTCTTATAACACTCAAAAACTTAATTTTCACTCAAAGGAATGCATCTTTCTAGGCTATTCTTCTTCTCATAAAGGATACAAATGCCTTGACTCCACTGGCAGAATCTTTATCTCTAAAGATGTAGTTTTCAATGAACTAAATTTTCCTTATCCAGAGTTGTTTCCCTCTCCCTCTCATCAGTGTGTGCAGCCTGACCCACCTACCTTGTCCACCTTTCTTCCTACTCCCACTTCTTCCATCCCAACCTCAGGTGCCTCCTCTGCTACTCCTCCACCTAGTTCCCCTATGAGTTCTGCACCATCACAGCATGCTTCCTCTGATTTTCCTATGAGTCCTTATCAGTCTCCCTCTCAAAATTTTGCTGCTTCTGTCCCTGACTCACATGTTCCTAGTGATACTGTGCTTGTTGTTCCTCCCATTTATGTTATCTCTTCTTCTCATTCTGTTTCCAACCCAGTTGAGTCTACATCTGGCTCCAGTAGCTCCTCTTCTGTGTCTCCACCTGTTGTTCCTCATAGAATTAATCCTAACAACACTCACCCTATGAGGACCAGAGGTAAACTTGGTATTGTGCGACCTAAGTTGCATCCTACCTTGCTGCTAACTCAGTTTGAACCAACAAGTTATAAACAGGCCATTAAAGATCCAAAATGGCACCAAGCTATGCAAGCTGAATATGATGCTTTGTTGCATAACAACACTTGGAGTCTTGTTCAGTTACCTCCTAACAGACAAGCTATTGGCTGCAAGTGGGTCTTTAGACTCAAAGAGAATCCAGATGGGTCTATTAGCAAGTACAAGGCAAGATTAGTAGCTAAAGGATTTCATCAGAAGCCAGGATTTGACTACAATGAAACCTTTTCTCCAGTTGTTAAACCAGTCACTGTCAGAACTGTTCTAACCCTTGCTGTTACTAATCAGTGGCCTATTCAGCAACTTGATGTGAATAATGCCTTTCTTAATGGGTTTCTCAATGAAGAAGTCTACATGGTTCAACCTCCTGGCTAAGAACAACATGACCCTTCCCTAGTCTGCAGACTAATCAAAGCCTTGTATGGTTTAAAACAGGCTCCTAGAGCCTGGTTTGAAAGGTTAAAGGCTGCTCTAGTTAGGTTGGGGTTTATTGCTAGCAGATGTGATCCCTCTTTATTCACCTTGCATGCAAATAATCATAGTACCTTTCTTCTGGTATATGTTGATGATATAATCATCACTGGCAGCTCACATAGTTTAATTCAGCAACTTGTTCAGAAATTAAACTCAGAATTTTCTCTAAAAGATTTAGGTAACCTAGACTACTTCCTTGGCATTGAAGTTCATCACTCCAGTTCTGGTTCTCTTCTTCTCTCTCAAGCTAAATACATAAGAGATTTGCTCACCAAGGCCAACATGGATAATGCAAATAGTATAGCCTCTCCAATGGCTTCTAGTACTAAGCTTTCCAAGTATGGGTCAAGCCCTGTGTCTGATCCCACTTACTTTAGATCTATAGTGGGTGCTCTTCAATATGCTACTATCACTAGACCTGAGATTTCTTACTCAGTGAACAAAGTGTGCCAGTTCCTATCAGCTCCTCTTGAGGATCATTGGAAGGCAGTGAAGAGAATTCTTAGATATCTTAAGGGTATACTCAATCATGGTCTGCTGATTGTTCCTGCTCCTAAAAATGAACCTATATCTCTTACAGGGTTATGTGATGCTGATTGGGCATCTGATCCTGATGACAGAAGAAGCACATCAGGTGGCTGCATCTATCTTGGTCCTAATCTAGTCTCCTGGTGGGCCAAGAAGCAGACTCTAGTGGCCAGATCCAGTGCTGAAGCTGAGTACAGAAGTCTGGCTCAGACTTCTGCTGAAATCCTATGGATGCAGTCCTTACTCAAAGAACTCAGAGTTCCAGTCAAGGTGCCTCATGTTTATTGTGATAACTTGAGTGTTGTTTCACTTGCTCATAATCCAGTGCTTCATTCCAGAACAAAGCACATGGAGTTGGACATCTTTTTTGTCAGAGAGAAGGTCATGAATAAAAGCTTGCAAGTCTGCCATGTTCCTGCTCAAGACCAGTGGGCAGACATCCTCACCAAGCCTCTTTCCACAACAAGGTTTATATATCTTTGAGACAAACTAAGGGTTTGTGACACCCTCAGTTTGAAGGGGGAATGTTAGAATAAGAACTCTAGTCAGAGTCTGAAGTCAAAGTCTGCGTCTGAAGGTTCTGCTTCTGAACCAGTTAGGTTCTGAGTCTGAACTAGTTAGGCTTGGCTATTGTTAGCTATCAACAGTTGTCACTTAGTGACACATGTCCCCTTCTCTTAGCCTCTATAAATATGTGTAACTACTCTTGAGAATCACAATGAAATATTCACAATTCAGAATTAATATTTTCCCTCTCTTTCTCTCTTTCCTTTCTCTCTCCTATAACAAACTTTCTCTCTCCTCTAACTAACTTTCCTTCAAGCTTTTCTGTATTCATCAATGACGTTTTGTACTTTTATCAGAAAGTAAGATAAAGACTACATGAGGACTTTTCCCCTTATACTTAATTAAAAAAATATGAATAATCTCTTATGAAAAAAAATCTCTTATGAAGAAGAGCGGATCAAGTAATTAAATTAAATCAGATTAAGAAAAGAGGTTGTGGTCTTGGTGGAATTCAGAAATGGTGGTTTAGGGTTTAATGTTTGTTTTTGGATTTTTTTTTTGTTTGTTATTGTGTTATACGTACCTATATAATATTCACTGTTACACAATAGAACCTCTAACCATCTACTTAAATGACTCAATTACATTACCACCTGGACCATTCTACTGTTAGTATTTTAGGATTAAATATTTTTGGTCCATATTAAATTCACGACTACAGAATTAGATCCCTATGGTAAAATTTGTTTAGCTTTAGTTTTTATAATTTTATATGGACTAGATGCAATACATGGACTAAAAATATCAACTTTTTTTTAAAAAAAAAAAAATCAATGTTCCAGTGTGAACTTACGAGGTGGACCACCTGAGTATGTGATATTTGCTTCACATCAACTCTTGGTGCTCTTTGTTTCAGATTGTACACTCCTTCTATAAAACGGGGGGCGGGACTGAGTGTTTACTCGAAAAAAGCATTTTGTTGGTATAGTAGGAATGTGTGCTAGCAAATATCAAATGAATGAGTTGATTGTGGAGATTGTATCTCAGGGTAGGTCCTCTATTTATAGTATGGATTTAAAGTAATGTTCTTCTAATTATTGTTATCTTTACTCCAATGTTCTTTTCAGATAAGTCAAGTTTGTTATAATAACTGAATCCGAGATAGGTGATGACACCTATCTAATTTGAGTACGCTACATGATGTTAGAAACAATGGAGTACGTCCACTCTATAATCCTGTGTAGAATTACATTGGTTCCCTGCAATAACGTCAGTGGCAGATTACCATGATGTATTATATGTTATGCTAAGGTGAGAACCTAATTTACTCTTGGCATTAAACTTGAGTCAATATGATGCTTTTGAAACAAACTTCTTTGATAATCTATATATTTTATATAATTGAGTCGGACCTTTTAAGTTGATTAAGATTCTCTCCATTTCTTAAAGTAAGTGTATACTATAACAAGTAAGTAAGTAAAATAGTATATTGACCGTATATTTCAAGTCATGGATTGACCGATTCAATGGACAGACAAGCATATCTATAGAAAATTACTCTTCCCACAAACAAAAATGCTCATTCCCATAGTAATTGACCAAAATACTCCTGCATGACTTAAGTCACGCTCGGTATATATATCAACGTGACTTAAATCACGCTGCGTGCATTACTGTTTTGGGACAAAACCTAGCAGTTCCAAGTTCATAACACATTTTATTTCCCTCTTCACCTCCAAAAAATACAAAAGTGAGAATTTTTGGTGAAAAATCTTGAGCTGAAAGCATTGTAAATCGTCAGGAAGCAAGTTTCTACGATCATCAAACGTCAAAGATCGGGTAATGTATCTACTAACCTCTCTTGATTTTGCTGGTTTTTGAGGTAGGTTTAGCAGTCTGGAACACGACCTGGGCGTGAGTTAACTCACGTTGGAGCTCTGCGTGAGCTAACTCACGTTGGTGTTAGCTCAGCGTGACTTAAGTCACGCTGGTGCCCATTATTTCAAATTTTGCGCCAATTTTATTTTTTTTCTTAGCTTGTTGCACAAGTTATTTATATTTTTTCCTTGTTATTTTTCTATTCAATATACATAGTGATGGTTGATAATGTGGTGGATGATAGCGTTGAGCCGAAACCGACCATAAAAGCTTCCGGCGAAGCTTCCGTTGATGTCAAACCAACAGTTGATGTGAAGGTTAAAGTCAAAATTCCATTTCAAGCTCACATTGAAGAAAAACCTAAACAGGTTCCTACCGGTGTTGCCAAGCCTCGCGGTTATGAAGTAAACACCGCCTCATTTTTTTAACAAATGAAAGATGGCGAGAGCGAAATGAGTTGCTTGGTTTGGTTCGTCGACAAGCGGCAATGGCTAGATTTACTATATCTATAGATAAATCTAGTCTAAATAATCCAATGGTGACGTTGCAATGTGAAAGGAGTGGTGTATACAAACCACCGAATACAAAGAAGAAATTGAAGCTTGAAGGCACAGGCTCAAGGAAATGTGATTGTCCGTTTAGATTACGTGGTTACTTTGAGAAGAATTCAAGTGATTGGTGGTTGGCAATGCTTTGTGGAATTCACAACCATGAGTTGGAACCAAAATTAGGTGGTCACCTTATTGTGTAAAGACTAAAAGAGGAGGAGAAGAAGAGAGTTATCGACATGACAAAGAGTTTGACGTTGCCTAGGAATATTTTAACGGATTTAAAGGCAAAAAACCAAGAAAGTGTGACGACTATCAAACAAGTGTACAATGCACGAACTAGATGGCGAAAGGGGATAACATGTGACAAGACAGAGATGCAATTCTTGATTTACAAGTTAGAGGAGCATAAATACGTCTATTTCACAAGAGCAAATAGTGAGGAAACCACTCTTGAAGACATATTTTTTGCTCATTCGGAGTCAATTAATACACTTAACACTTTTCTGACCGTTTTGGTCATGGATTCAACTTACAAAACCAACTTGTATAGAATGCCATTATTTGAGATTGTTGGTGTCACCTCTACCAACATGACATAGTCAAAGCGAAGCTGAAGGATGTCAAAGTTGATGGCAAAGAAGTGAAGGAAGTGAAAGAGGCGAAGTTAAGTGAAATTATTGACAAAATCATTGATGCTTGGAAATATTTGGTTGAATCTCCTGCGGAGGAGGCATATGCAAGTGCGATATTGCGATTCCAAGATGTATACAAACCATTTCCAAAGTTCCTTGGCTATGTTCAAACCACAATTTTGGACACCATTAAGGAAAAGTTTGTGAGGACATGGACAAATAAAGTCTTGCATCTAGGTTGCAGAACCACCAACATTGTTGAATCGGCTCATGGAAAATTGAAAAAATATTTGAGGATTAATGTGGGAGATTTGGCATCATGTTGGGATGAAATAGACAAGATGTTGGCTATCCAATTGTGCGAGATACAAGCAAGTTTTGGGAAGAGTCGTGCCGTCTTAGAACATAGATACAAAGGAGACTTTTTGTACTCCGAGTTGGATGGTTATGTATCTAGACCCACATTGTGTTTTATCTTTGAGGAAGTAAAGCGTTCCAAGACATTCATATTTGCCAAGAAAGATTGTGGCTCTGTTCAAAAGACATCGTACGGGTTGCCTTGTGCATGTATTCTTGCCATGAAGAGAAAAGAAAAATTGCCTATTCAATTGAATGACATAGAGACTCATTGACAAAGGTTAAGTGTATGCAGAGAAGAGGTTGATGATGATTTTTTGGTGATGGAGGAGTGGAATGACATTCAAGAACGTCTCAAAAGAGCCCCTTACAAGATGAAACTCCTCATCAAAGAGGTGATGCGTCAATTTGCATTTCCATAAGACAATGTTGTCTCCACCTCCAAGAAAGGTGGTAACCAAGGGAGCACCTAAAAGGGCGAGGTCTACAGCAAAAGTGTCATCCACGGGTCGAATCCGCTCTACATGGGAGTGTGTTGATTCTCAAAATACCAATAGTCAATCTTCACATGCCAAGACAACACTTCCAAAGAGGAAAAGTGCACGTAAAGGCAATTAATCCCGCTCACAAGCTTCAACCTCTACTATACACCCAGATTTACCATACATATCACAATTCCCAAAGATTATGAAACCTTACATCGAAAATATTGTGAATGTTAAAGGAGATGGTAATTGTGGATTCCGGGTCATAGCTAGATACATGGGTATGGATGAGGAAAATCATGTATTGGTTCGTAGTGCACTTATTCAAGAGTTGAAAAATAATAAGAGTGACTATTTGCCGATATTTGGTTCGGAGAAGTGTTTTCAATATATCTTGAATGGTTTACACCTCCAAAAAGAATTGTATACAAAGATAAGTGGTTGACATTACCGGATATGAGTCACATTGTTGCAACTTGCTACAATAGAGCCGTTGTTCAATTGCTTTCGGCGGAAAGAGGTATATGTGAGACATATTTTCCAATCCGAGGTGCTCCACCATTTAACCCACATTCCCATAACTTGTGTCTTGGCTTAATTCCAGGCCACTTTCTTCTTATTTATTTGAAAGACGGTTGTCCATTACCACCGCCTTGTACAGAGTGGAAGATTCACAAGATTGGTGTGGCGGAGCAATGAAAGTTTGCATTTATGGATAGACAAGCTTTGTTCAAAGACCTCATGTCTAAGGAGCCGAATTCGCCAAAAAAAACCAACAAATCAACTCAATCCAATATATTGCGACACTCCCACTCCAGAAAAACCAAAAGGAGGATTCAAAGTAATTGAAGAAGATGAAGATTATGCACTATCACTAGCTAGTTAGATAGGCTACGACACTTTTTAGTTAGTGTTCGTCCTTTTTTTGTCGATATTACACCGACATATTTTTTTGTGGTAGATTATGTAACGCCAATTTTTGTGGCCAACATGTAAATAAGATTATATAAATATATGACTTTTTTTGTGATGGACAAAACATCAACAATTTTATTCGTTATTCTTATTGCTCGCATTTTATAAAAGTATATGTCTCTAATTATTCAACTATTTATTTTATCTTTCATTTGGTTTTATTCTTATACTTGGTACTCCATACAATTTTGTGTAGTGAAACATGTTGTTGGATATTTGGTTGTTGGCTTCATGTATGCTAAAATCAAATATACAAGCAAGATGTGCGTCTTCAGAAGCTGATCCTCAGAAGCTGAACATTACCTCAGAAGCTGGGTCTTCAGAAGCTGAACAGTACTTCAGAGGCTGGGTCTTCAGAAGCTGAAAAATACTTCAGAAGTTGGGTCTTCAGAAGCTGAACAGTACTTCAGACGCAGAAGAAACCTTCAGAAGCTGAATGTTCAGACGCAGAACTTCAGAAGCACTTCTTCATAAGTACCTTCAGAAGCTGGTTTTCTGCATTATGTTTTCGTGCCTTGGAGCTGTTAATTTTCTCGCATGATCTTTTGTAGATTTGATTGAAGAATTCTCCAAGCTGGTGTTTCTAGAAGGAAGAATATTTGCGTGAGATATTTTCTGAAGATTGGTTTCTTTTATTTGTGAATATATTTTCAAAGTAATCTTTGGAAAATATATTTCTGAAGAATATTTGCTTCTATATGTTTCTAAAGAATTTTGGAAATATATCTTTGAAGATTATTTGGTTCAAGTTTTTGTTGTTGCAGAAGGCTATAAATAGAAGGCACTTCTATTGAAGAAAATCAACCAAAACCGAAGCAAGTATTGATAGAGTTTTCTTAGGTTTTGAGTCTGTTAGTTGTGAGTTAAGTGCTCTGTTTTGTATACCTCTCTGCGTGCAGTCTTTGTTTATCAAAAGCACAGAGTTGGTTTGTGTTTAGATTGCGTTGTAATTGTAGTTCACTTAAAGCTTTTAAGCAAGAGTGACTATTTGTGTCTTTAGAGTGTGTCTCCTACTTTGATTGTTATTAGAGTCTGATATCACTGGGGCAGTGATTGACTGAGGGAAGTGAGATGGGATCTCAGGTCTAGGAGTTCCTAGGTTGAAGTCAATACGGGTAGTTGCTAGGTGATAAGTTGTAAACTGGGAGTTTGCAGAGAACTTAGAACTAGGACTATCATAGTGGATTTCCTTCCTGGCTTGGTACCCTCCAGATGTAGGTGTGTTTGTCACCGAACTGGGTTAACAAATAACATGTGCCTTTTACTTTCTGTCCTTTATTTCTGTCTGTTTTGTCTTGCTTCTGAACTACTGTTTTACGCTGCAATTTTGTACTATGTTCTACTTTGTTTTACGAACAGATTCAGGTCCTGCCAGGAATTTCAATTGGTATAAGAGCGGGCACCCTGCCTGTTTTAGGGTGAGCTCCAGGGAAGTTATTTTCTGACATAATGGACTCAGAAGGAGAATTAACTTATGAAGAACTTCTTGTCTCCTTCAAAGAACTATACATTAGAAGTGAAAAAGTTTGCAAGATATATATAAATCAGAAGAAGACTATTAGTCAACTGCATGTTGAAAGAAGTGACCATGTAGCACAAATTTCTGATCAAAGATGAGGTAACCCAACTGAACTCTCAACTTGAACACTTAAAGAAGCAGGTCAGAATGTTGAACACTGGTACTGATATGCTAGAAGATATATTGGAGAGTCAGAACCAAGGGAAACCAAGTGGTATAGGGTTTGATTGTAGGACCTTGAACAAACAGCAAAATCCAACTAAAAAGGTCAGTGCAGTTGTTGAAACATTTGATCCAATGATGGGTAAACCTAAGATGGAACATCAGAACAAACCTCAGGGATCTAAGAGTATGAGGAAATCTCATCCTTGGGTATGTCATTACTGTGGAAAAAGGGGCATATTAAACCGTTTTGTTTCAAACTGTATGGATATCCACAACCTCATGTTTAACCAAAGGCCAGCCATACATGTGTTCAAGTTAGAAAAGAATGGAAACCCAAGGTTGTTGATAATAGTCTTATAGCTCACACCTCTCTAAAAGCATCATCAAAAGGAGAAGAGATTAAGCTGTGGCACCAGAAGCTTGGTCATTTAAACCTAAGAGGAATGAAGAAAGCCAGTCAAGAAAAGTCTCCTGGAAAGTCTGCCAGTAAGTCTGTTGCTGTGTCACCTTCTGACAGTTCACAAGAGAAGGAGACTGATGAGCATTCCCAGGATGCTGTGTCAGAGGACAAGTCAGTAAACAGTGAGAATGACAAAGATGCAGAAGAGTCTGAACCTGTGTCTGATCAAGAAGTTCAAGAAGTTAGTACTGATATGATAAAGAATCAATCTACAATTGTTGTTAATATAGATGATCTGGAGTCTGATGATGAACCCATTGGTAAAAGACTTGACCAAAGTGTTGGCAAGAGGCTGAAGAATAGGAAAGGAAAGGTTGTTGCTGCTGCCAGCAAGCCTGCTCCTGTTACTAAGAAAAGTGTTGTTGTTGGACCATCTAAAGGCTGGAGCAAGGTGGTGGTCCCTGTCCCAAAGAAGAAGACACTAAAAATAAAGGAAGTGGATCCTAGTGAGTATGAGGATAATGTTGAGCAAGATGTTCAAGACATCATGCCCTATGTTCAGTGTGCTGAGGGTGATGAAGATGTTACTGATATATTTACAAAAGCCTTATATGCCAAGCAATTTGAAAATTTGAGGGGTCAACTGGGCATTTGTCTTTTTTGAAGAGTTATAGCAGAGTCTGATGACAAAGCAGCATCTGATGCTGTGTCTGATGATGAAGCAGCTTTTGATGCTGAGTCTAAAGACTGTCAATTTTTTGGACTATGTTTTGGGTTGCATTTTGTGCTTCTGGTTTGCAATTTTTGTACTGTTCTCTGCAGTTGTGTTATCTTGTTTTTGTTCTTCTGTGAAGACTTTGTGTGTGGGTACCATGTTTGTGTGATTTTGATCCTGTGATGGTTTTAATGATGGTACTGATGATGGTTCTGATGAGGGTTCTGTGTCTGGTGCTGTGATGGATGTTTATATCCTGTGTTTCAAATTTCTGGATGTGTTCTCTTTGATTTCTGGGCATGTTTTTCCTCTGTTTGAGTGCATATGCTCTGTAACCTCTGCTGTTTTTCTGCTCCTGGTGTTTACATGGTTGTTTTTTGTCAAAATTGTTTGGCTAAAAAGGGGGAGTAGTGTATGTTTCAGAAGCTGTTGCTGATCTGTTTCAGAGGGAGTCTCTGTTTCAGGGGGAGTGCGTATGTTTTGTTCCTGTCAGAAGCTTATGTGTTTAAGGGGGAGTTTCTTTTTCAGGGGGAGTGCGTATGTTTTGTTCCTAAGTGTATGTTTTGGAAACATAGTGTATTATCCGTTGCTGCTGTCTCTGGTTACTACGTTTATGTTATGTTCTTCATGGTTGCGCAATTTTGATGTGTGAAGAATTTGCTTGTTGTATCTCTCTGTTCTCAAATTGATTTTAGCCATAAATTTGCCAAAGGAGGAGATTGTTGGATATTTGGTTGTTGGCTTCATGTTTGCTAAAATCAAATATACAAGCAAGATGTGCGTCTTCAGAAGATGATCCTCAGAAGCTGAACAGTACCTCAGAAGCTGGGTCTTCAGAAGCTGAACAGTACTTCAAACGCAGAAGCAACCTTCAGAAGCTGAATGTTCAGACGCAGAACTTCAGACGCAGACCTTCAGAAGGACTTCTTCATAAGTACCTTCAGAAGCTGATTTTCTGCGTTCTGTTTTCGTGCCTTGGAGCTGTTAATTTTCTCGCATGATCTTTTGTAGATTTGATTGAAGAATTCTCCAAGTTGGTGTTTCTAGAAGGAAGAATATTTGCGTGAGATATTTTCTGAAGATTGGTTTCTTTTATTTGTGAATATATTTTCAAAGTAATCTTTGGAAAATATATTTCTGAAGAATATTTGCTTCTATATGTTTCTAAAGAATTTTGGAAATATATCTTTGAAGATTATTTGGTTCAAGTTTTTGTTGCTGCTGAAGGCTATAAATAGAAGGCACTTCTATTGAAGAAAATCAACCAAAACCGAAGCAAATATTGATAGAGTTTTCTTAGGTTTTGAGTCAGTTAGTTGTGAGCTGTGTGCTCTGTTTTGTATACCTCTCTGCGTGCAGTCTTTGTTTATCAAAAGCACATAGTTGGTTTGTGAAATTCCTGGCAACCTGACTGAAATATGCTGTGCACAATGATGGCACAACTGTCCGAGCGCGTGTCTACTCAGAACAACAATTAAAATAGCGCAACGTAACAAAGCACAAATTAAAAGGAACACAGCGGAAATAAAAGTACACAGTGAGTTTGTTAACCCAGTTCGGAGCAACTCTCCTACTCTGGGGGATACCAATCCAGGAATGATTCCACTATTATAGTTCTAGTGAAAAGACCAACGCAGACACACTACTTGACTTTGCACCTAGACCCTACCAGTGGCAACTCTATCTAGGAACTCCTAGATATGAGACCCCGTCTCAATTCCTACGAACAACACACAGTATTGTTATCAAACACACAAAACATAAAACACAACCAAGAGAAACACACGCTAATAACACATACTCACTCCGTACTTAAAAGCTTAGGAGCAGCTTACAAATTACAACTCAAAACAAACTCAGTCCTTAGCTTGAATCAGGATGATACAAGCAAGGCTCACAATTAACAAACAAAACCCTAAAAACCTTAAAACACACGCTTTGCTAACACACACGGTTTTTAGTTACCCAACTAGGGTTTGTCTTCACAAATATATAGCACTGAGATACCACGGGTCTGGGCTTCGAAATAGAGCATGGACATTGACCGGTCAAGCTGAAACAATCTTCTAGAAATAATAAAAAAGCTTCCAAATATAGAATGATATCTTGTGGAACAAATAGCAAGGCAAATAAAACTTCAACCAAATCTTCAGTTAGATACACGCGCCTTGATCAGCAAGCTAGAGGAAAATAAACTTCAGGCAAATCTTTTGGAAGATTGCGTACATAAATATAAAGCGCTAGCTGGCGCGAAAAACACAAGTCACATAATGTTGTTCCATATGCTACCGCATTTGTCCCAGCATCTGGCTAGTAGATGTTTTTGCAAAATGTAGCCAATCTACAAAAACCCAACAATCTCCCCCTTTGGCAAAATTTTGGCTAAAACACTCTAGAGCCAGTTCCTTGGGAGATACACAGAAAAATTTCCTTCACGTCAACGTAGGCACACAACAAGGAAAGAAAATATCGTATCATATAAAGAGATTACTTCCAAGCGAGAAAAATGGACAAGGATAACTTGCAAGTAGAATCAGAGGCATGCACCAGATAACACAAACATCTAGCCTCATAGGAACAACCAGAGAGAAATAAACTCTCATATAGTGGAATCACATAGATAAGGAAAAAATAAGTTTCCACACACCAAAAAAAAGCGTAAGAGAGCTCCCCCTCAAAACATGCATGTACCAGTACTCCCCCTCAACATATACTACACTCCCCCTCAACACATGTAACCATACATAATATAAGCTTCAAATCATGCACACAAGTAACAGATATAAATCAATTCTACTCCCCCTTTTTAGCCAAAAATTCTGACAAGCAATAGATAGGGCATACTCATAGAAAGTGCAGAGAACCATAAAGAGTGCATAATACAGACCAGAGGCACACAAGGTGCATAAGAATTCAGGGCAAGGCCCAGTCACCAAAAAATAAAAGAGTACATCAAAAGGGTTCAGAACAAAACAAGAAAATCAGAAATCCTCAGAGGCATCTTCAGAGTCACCAGCAGAAGCAACAGGCACATTTCCTCCTTCTTCCTCATCCTGCTCACCCTCATCATCAGCTTCAGCCTTCAAAGCTGCAATTATCTTGTCAATCTTCACCTTCCTAGCTCCAAGGGCCACACTTGTCTCAGTAAGATCAGCAATCATTTGCTTTCTGGAGAGCACACCAGATGTCCGGACAGAAGTCCCAGCTACATCAGCATCATGTGTCTCAGACAGCAGACTGCAGTCCAAAGCCATAGGACCAGGCCTCTTGCAGGGCTCATCACTACTGATCAAAATATCAGGGTGTTGCTGAAGAATAATCCCACACAGGAGGGTAGGAAAAGCAATTGGAAACTTAATAGCAAAAGACTTGGCATGTTCCAAAACTTGATAATAGATGTAGGCTCCATAATCAAAGGGTGACTTGGTCCCCACAGCATAAATGAACTTGGCCAACCCAGATGCAACAGAATTTGAGTGAGTGGTTGGAGTCCAATTTTGAGCACAGATCCTATTCAAGGCAGCATACAAAGGAGACAGTTGAGCAGAAGACAAATGCTTTGGCCAATGTCTAATCTTGTTATCAGTGATTGTCTTGCAGATTGTGTCCTCAGTGACCTCAAGCTCAGGGGTCTCCTCAGCAGACCTCTCAAGGTATGCATTGACCACCATAGGAGAAAAATTCACACACTTACCACGAACAAAAACTTTCCTATACTCAGGGTTTCTTGTGTCATCACACTCATCAAAAACATTCACCAAAAACTCCCTGACCAGCTTATCATAACAAGGACCCAAATTTCTCACAGTCTTCATCAGACCAGCAAACTCCAACAAATCAACCAGCTTTTGACACTTGAACACATCTTCTTTAAGATTTCTTTCAAGACCCAGTCTTCTGTGGTATATGAACTTCCACCTAGAGGAACCATTTTCCAAATGAAAGGAAACATTATCAAGAGGGGCAGGAGGGATAGTTAGAGGTATCTTCATACCCTTCATTGTTTTTCTGGAAGCCCCACCAGATGTGGCAGCTTCAGGCTCAGCAACCTCAAACTCAGAGTCACTAGAGGGAGGGTCTTTTCTTTTTAGGCTCTTCTTCTTGTGACCACTTTGAGCCACCTTCTTGCTTCCAGCCTTGGGGGGACCATACACAGGCCTCTTCCCAGCATTAACAGCTTTCTTCTTCCTATCTTTTTGTCCTTCACCAACAATAGTAGCAGCTTTGTCAGATTTGCTCCTTGTCCTGCGAGCAACACCCATAACACCAGTTTCTTCCTGAGGTCTTTCTTCAGGCACAGCTTCCGCAACAACAATAGTGTCAGCACAGTCTAAAATAGCAGTCTCAGTATCATCTACAACATCTTGAGTCTCAGTCCCTTCATCTTCAGACTCTGAGAACTCACTCTCAGGGACACTCACAGAACCAGAGATATTAGGAACCACCACATCAGGCTCCTCATGAGCTTGTGACAAAGATGCTTGAGCATCTGTCACAGCATTCTTTGTTGTGGCAGGGGAATCAGCAGGTGTCTCAGAAACGGCCGTATCAACATCATTCTTTTCACCAGAACCAGTAGTAACATCCTTCTCGATAGGAGAATTCGAAGAATCACCAACTAATTTTTCATCTACCTTAGGATTATTAGAACCTAGGGTTTCGGGTATGGCTACAGTACTCTCGACAGCAACATTCTCAGATTCAGTGACAGAAGGTTCAGCATGTGGTTCAACAACAGTAGATATAAACGGATTGTCCTTAAGGTACAGATCATCCATGCTAAGGCCTACTCTTTGAGCAGCAGGAGTGATAGAAGATTTACCTTTTGATTTTGATCTGGTGTTCACATCGGTGGAGGAGGCAGCTTTGCTAGATTTGGCAGGTGTCTTCCTTCGTGATGCAGATGCCCTAGTTCGACGCTTCTTTGTAGGAGCGCTAGGGATAGTGGTGAGGGGTTGCGCATCAGTGATGACGGCTTCAGCAGCTTGATCTTGTGTAGTTTGATGAGAAGACGAATCAGCCATGGCGATGATTTTGAATGTGAAGGTATGAGAAGTGGACGATTTTTGAATGAAGATGTGCGCGGTAAGAGAGGCAATGAGAGGTTGAGAGAAGTTAAGACAAAGATAATGATGATAGCGTGCAAGAGTTTTGAAAAAGGCAAGTTTGCAATAACCTCCTTGAGTGACGTGCAATAAGCGGTTGACGAGGGAAAAACTAATAGCTGCACGCCCCTTGCACATTAATTGCTACAATTCTTCAACTAAGCATATCCCCAACTTCCGTCTTAATTTTTCAAATTGATTAGCATCAAGTGCTTTGGTAAAAATATCTGCTAATTGCTCTTCAGTTGGAACATGTTCAAGAGTAACAATTTTGTCTTCAACAAGATCCCTTATAAAATGATGTCTAATGTCAATGTGTTTGGTCCTGCTATGTTGAATAGGATTTTTGGAGATATTAATTGCACTCAGATTGTCACAATATAATGTCATAGCATCTGTCCTGACATTGTATTCACTCAGCATCTGTCTCATCCACAACAATTGAGAACAACTACTACCAGCTGCTATGTACTCAGCTTCAGCTGTAGACAAAGAAATGCAATTTTGCTTCTTACTGAACCAGGATATAAGGTTGTTGCCTAGAAAGAAACATCCACCAGAGGTACTTTTTCTATCATCTGCACTTCCAGCCCAGTCAGCATCACAATATCCAAACAACACAGTGCTTTCCCCATGAGAATACAACATACCATAGTCACTAGTACCATTCACATACTTCAGAATTCTCTTTACCTGAGTCAGATGACTTATTTTTGGTTCAGCTTGGTACCTGGCACACACTCCAACTGCAAATGTGATATCTGGCCTACTTGCTGTAAGGTATAGAAGACTTCCTATCATACTCCTATACATGCTTTGGTCAACATCCACACCTTTCTCATCCTTTGATAATTTTACATGTGTGGGAGCAGGAGTTCTTTTATGAGCAGCATTTTCCATCCCAAATTTCTTGACTATATTTTTAGCATACTTACTTTGAGAGATAAATATAGTATCTTCCATTTGTTTCACCTGAAGACCAAGAAAGAACTTTAGCTCACCTACAAGACTCATCTCAAATTCAGATTGCATTTGCTGAACAAAATGCTCTATCATCTGGTCAGACATTCCTCCAAAAACTATGTCATCTACATATATTTGAGCAATCATCAGCTGTCCATTTTCATCTTTCACAAACAGGGTCTTGTCATTTCCTCCCTTCCTATAGCCATGGTTGATTAGAAACTCAGCAAGTCTCTCATACCAAGCCCTAGGAGCTTGCTTCAGGCCATATAGAGCTTTCTTCAATTTGTACACATGGTTTGGAAAACTAGGATCAATGAAGCCTTTAGGCTGTTCCACATAAACCTCTTCATTTAAGTACCCATTGAGAAAGGCACTCTTGACATCCATCTGATACAACTTGAATTTTAGTATGCATGCAATCCCAAGTAACAATCTAATAGATTCCAACCTAGCTACAGGAGCAAAAGTCTCATCAAAGTCTACACCTTCAATTTGAGAATATCCTTGTGCAACCAGTCTGGCTTTGTTTCTAGTGATAGTACCATTTTCATCAGACTTGTTTTTATAAACCCACTTGGTACCTATAACATTCACATTATCTGGTCTAGGAACTAGGTCCCACACATTACTTCTCTTGAACTGAGTTAATTCTTCTTGCATAGCATTTATCCAGAACTCATCAGTTAGAGCTTCCTTAACATTCTTTGGTTCAAGTTTAGATATAAAGCAAGAATTAGATACCTCATCATAGTTCCTTCTAGTTGTGATCCCTTGGTTAGGATCGCCAATGACTTGATCTATGGGATGATTTTTCTGAACTCTGATAGATGGTCCTTTGTTGGGAGCAGTCTTCTCTGGGCCAGTTACTTCAGAATCTTGCTTATCACTTGCTTCATCTACTTTCTTCGCTTCCTGTAGTTCAGATGCTGCGTCAAATGTAGCATCATCTGGCATAGCATTATTTGCTTCATCATCTACAACAACATTTATGGATTCCATCACTGTCTTGGTTCTGGAGTTGTATACTCTATAGGCTCTGCTGTTTGTAGAATAGCCTAGAAAGATTCCCTCTTCACTTTTAGCATCCATCTTTCGTCTTGGTTCCCTGTCAGCTAGAATGTAACACTTACTGCCAAACACATGAAAATGCTTCACTGTTGGTTTCCTGTCCTTCCATAGCTCGTACAAGGTTGTAGATGTACCTTTTCTCAAAGTCACTCTATTATGAATATAGCAGGCTGTGTTCATGGCTTCAGCCCAAAAGAAAAATGGCAGCTTCTTTGCATGTAGCATAACCCTAGCAGATTCTTGCAAAGTCCTGTTCTTTCTCTCAACTATCCCATTTTGTTGAGGAGTAATGGGTGCAGAGAACTCATGAAATATTCCTTCAGAAATACAGAAATCAGAGAACTTACCATTCTCAAACTCCTTCCCATGGTCACTTCTGATTCTAACAATTCCACAATCCTTTTCTCTCTGAAGTTGTAAGCAAAGATCCTTGAATTTTTCGAAAGTGTCTGATTTCTCCTTAATGAAATTTATCCAAGTATATCTAGAAAAATCATCAACAACAACAAAAGCATACTTCTTACCACCTAAGCTTTCGACTTGCATGGGTCCCATTAAGTCCATGTGCAATAGCTCAAGAACTCTGGATGTGGACAGATGTTGCAGCTTCTGGTGAGGCATCTTGGTCTGTTTTCCTATCTGGCATTCTCCACATATACTTCCTTCCTGAATTTGGAGTTTTGGTAAACCTCTGATGGCTCCTTCAGCAATAGCTTTCTTCATGCTTCTGAGATTCAGATGTCCAAGCTTTTGGTGCCATAGCTTAACTTCATCTTCTTTGGTTATTAGACAAGTAGATAACTTTGCTTTATCTTGAGAGACCCACAAGTAGCAATTGTCCTTTGATCTAACACCTTTCATCAGGATGTCCCCTTCACTGTTAGCCACTAAGCATTCACTCTTAGTAAAGTTGACCTTCATTCCTTGATCGTACAGTTGACTAATACTAATTAAGTTTGCAGTTAATCCTTTCACAAGAAGCACCTTATCAAGTTTGGGTAGACCCTCTTCCACAAGATTTCCTACACCCTTTATTTCTCCTTTGGCTCCATCCCCAAAAGTCACAAAGCTTGTAGCATAAGGCTTAACATCAGTCAAGTAATTTTTATCACCAGTCATATGTCTGGAACATCCACTGTCAAAGTACCAATCATTTCTGGATGACACTCTCAGAGAAGTATGAGCAATTTGAGCAATCTCATCAGCTTCTGGTTCTATTTTTCTAGGATCCATAGTGTTGCTTGTGAAATTATCATTTTTCTTCTTCCACTGCTTCTTGGTGATCTTTACTATGGGATCAGGTCTTGGTGAATAGATCATGTCTGGGTAACCATGTAATTTGAAACAGAAAGGTCTGATATGTCCTTTTCTTCCACAGTAGTGACATACCCAACCATAATTCCTTCCTTTTGATCTGGGCCTACATCCTGATGCCTGTTGTCTCACCTGATGCTGGGGCATCTGTCTTGACATAGTATGATCATGAGTATTAACAGGTGGCACAAACTGTCTTACTGGTAATTGTTTCTGCTGAGGCATGGAACTGTAGTCAAACCCAATACCTTTAGAATCTCCAGGTTTCTGTCCTATTTCCAGAATTTCGTCTAAAGCATCAGTACCTTTGTTCATCATCCGCAGTTGCTTGTTCATATTGCCAATCTTGGAAGTAAGTAAGATAACCTCATCATTGAGGTCTGAGTTTATTTTCAGAAGTTTGTCTTTCTCAGCTTGCAAGAGAGTAATGGTCCTCTTTTGTTTTTCTAAAGTTCTACAAACTTCCTCACTTTTGAGATATAGCTCCTTGTAAGAATCAGCCAATTCATCATATGTTACCTCTTCATCACTAGATTCATTGTCAGATGTGCACACTCCAGTCAAGGCATTCACATGTTTTGCAGTTTCAGGTTCTTCTTCTGATTCATCCTCATCGGTCCAAGACACAGTCATCACCTTCTTTTGTTTCTTCAAATAAGTTGCACACTCAGTTCTGATGTGACCAAAACCTTCGCATTCATGGCATTGCACCCCTTTGCTTTGATTGATTTTGTCATCAGTTCTAGGTTTCCTCTGATTGTTGACATTTTTATAGATGCTGCGACTGTTGTCCGGAGCATTTGTCCTAGGGCGTCTGTCCATCCTCTTCACAACTTTATTAAATTGTTTGCCCAACAACACAATATCTTCAGAGATGCTCTCATCAGTATCCAAATTACTCTCCACATCATCTTCATCAGTGTTGGATATGAAAGCAATGTTCTTGTCTTTCTTTTCAGATCTTTCATTAACCTTTAATTCAAAAGTTTGAAGAGATCCAATCAACTCATCAACTTTCATATTTCCAATATCTTGGGCCTCCTCAATAGCACATACTTTCATATCAAATTTCTTAGGCAGGGACCTGAGAATTTTGCTTACCAGTTTTTCATCGGATATCTTTTCCCCCAAGGATTCAAATGTGTTGGCATATTCTAGCACATTCATGTGAAAGTCATGAACACTCTCTCCTTCCTTCATTCTCAAATTCTCAAACTGTGTTGTTAGCAGTTGTAGCCTTGACTTCTTGACCTTTTGAGTACCTTCATGAGCTGTTCTTAGGATATCCCAAGCTTCCTTAGCAATAGTACATTGTTTAATCAACCTGAACATGTTCTTGTCTACACCATTAAACAAAGCATTCAGGGCTTTAGAGTTTCCAATAGCTGCAGTGTCTTCTGCTGTAGACCACTCCTCTTCTGGTTTCAACTCATCAGTATCAACATTATTCGCATCTTTTATTTTAGGAGGGACCCATGCCTTGATCACAGCCTTCCAAGCTCTGCTGTCTAGAGATTTCAAGAATGCTGTCATGCGTGATTTCCAAATGTCATAGTTCGACCCATCCAACAAGGGTGGTCTGTTCACCAGTCCTCCTTCTTTATCCATTGAGCCAGAAACTTCTTTCCCTGGAGCTCACCCACACAGAACAGGGTGCCTGCTCTGATGCCAATTGAAATTCCTGGCAACCTGACTGAAATATGCTGTGCACAATGATGGCACAACTGTCCGAGCGCGTGTCTACTCAGAACAACAATTAAAATAGCGCAACGTAACAAAGCACAAATTAAAAGGAACACAGCGGAAATAAAAGTACACAGTGAGTTTGTTAACCCAGTTCGGAGCAACTCTCCTACTCTGGGGGATACCAATCCAGGAATGATTCCACTATTATAGTTCTAGTGAAAAGACCAACGCAGACACACTACTTGACTTTGCACCTAGACCCTACCAGTGGCAACTCTATCTAGGAACTCCTAGATATGAGACCCCGTCTCAATTCCTACGAACAACACACAGTATTGTTATCAAACACACAAAACATAAAACACAACCAAGAGAAACACACGCTAATAACACATACTCACTCCGTACTTAAAAGCTTAGGAGCAGCTTACAAATTACAACTCAAAACAAACTCAGTCCTTAGCTTGAATCAGGATGATACAAGCAAGGCTCACAATTAACAAACAAAACCCTAAAAACCTTAAAACACACGCTTTGCTAACACACACGGTTTTTAGTTACCCAACTAGGGTTTGTCTTCACAAATATATAGCACTGAGATACCACGGGTCTGGGCTTCGAAATAGAGCATGGACATTGACCGGTCCAGCTGAAACAATCTTCTAGAAATAATAAAAAAGCTTCCAAATATAGAATGATATCTTGTGGAACAAATAGCAAGGCAAATAAAACTTCAACCAAATCTTCAGTTAGATACACGCGCCTTGATCAGCAAGCTAGAGGAAAATAAACTTCAGGCAAATCTTTTGGAAGATTACGTACATAAATATAAAGCGCTAGCTGGCGCGAAAAACACAAGTCACATAATGCTGTTCCATATGCTACCGCATTTGTCCCAGCATCTGGCTAGTAGATGTTTTTGCAAAATGTAGCCAATCTACAAAAACCCAACAGTTTGTGTTTAGATTGAGTTGTAATTGTAGTTCACTTAAAGCTTTTAAGCAAGAGTGACTGTTTGTGTCTTTAAAGTGTGTCTCCTACTTTGATTGTTATTAGAGTCTGATATCACTGGGGCAGTGATTGACTGAGGGAAGTGAGATGGGATCTCAGGTCTAGGAGTTCCTAGGTTGAAGTCAATAAGGGTAGTTGCTAGGTGATAAGTTGTAAACTGGGAGTTTGCTGAGAACTTAGAACTAGGACTATCATAGTGGATTTCCTTCCTGGCTTGGTAGCCTCCAGATGTAGGTGTGTTTGTCACCGAAATGGGTTAACAAATAACATGTGCCTTTTACTTTCTGTCCTTTATTTCTGTCTGTTTTGTCTTGCTTCTGAACTACTGTTTAACGCTGCAATTTTGTACTATGTTCTACTCTGTTTTACGAACAGATTCAGGTCCTGCCAGGAATTTCACATGTCTCAAGTCAAAGTTGAAGCTCATGTCCGATACTCTCACGTGAAGAAGACGGTTAGGGTCTTTATAACCCCTACCAAAAAGTTGGATGATTTGAAGGCACAACTTGACACAAACTTTGTCCATCTAGGTGTAAATCAAAGAACATCAAATGTATTTGTATAGGCGCCATGCATAGATCTGGGGGAGGATAAGGAGGAAGACTTTTGGAAGACGGTTTATTATCCAGATATTATCCGTGATGATGGCTATGTAGGTTACATGTTTAAGTTAATGGTTGAAAATAACATTTTACATCTTTGTGTCCGATACATTGAAGTGTAATATTTATTAACGTGTAACAGTGTAATGTGTTCTAATTTGTGTGTGTAATGTTGCATTTTAATGAATTTGTGTCGAATTTGTGGATTGTGTATTTGTGGACTAATTTGTGTAATTTGGATCATTTATGTGTGATTATGTGATTATGTGTGATTAACGACGAATTTGTGTAATTTGGATTGTTTATGTGTGATTATGTTATTAATGACGAACTTGTGTAATTTGGATCGATTATGTGTGATTAAGTGTGATTAAGGACGAATTTGTGTAATTTGGATCGATTATGTGATTGTGTGATTAACGACGAATTTGTGTAATTTGGATCGATAATGTGTGATTATGTGGTTATGTGTGATTATGTTGTTGAAATGATGTAATTTTGATCAATTATGAGTGTGTATTAATTACAGGTCATTAATGGATTGGTTGACAACATTCAATGTTGTTTGCTGCTAATGGGCGTGACTTAAGTCACACTCGGTATTTTGGCCGATGCTCAACACGACTTAACTCACGTAGATTACCGGCCAACGTGACTTAACTCACGTAGGTTGGACGGTGGTTAGGACATTGGCCAATCAGGGAGGAGCAATTACTTTCTTTGACCAATAGAATTCAAGCAAAAAATCTATAAATTAAAACATTTCATTTCATTTTTTTTCATTCACATTTCTTCTCATTCTTCCATCTCCCATCTCTTCTCTCATATTTTTCTTAGTATATCAAATAAAACTTAAACTTAAAGCTTATTACAAATAAAAACTCATTTTATTAATATATCAATACATTTACAATAAAATAAAGCTTAAAGCTTATTACATAAAATATTTGACCCTAGTGCTAAACTATTAAAAACCTAAAGCTAAACCAATTGTGAGAGCTGATGGAGGGGGGAGAGGAGAAAAAGATGGTGGGGGTTGGGGGGGTGAGGTGGCTGGGCTGAGGTTTGTTTCCTCTCTAGGGCAAAAGAGACCTTGATGGTCAACCTTGCACCCAGATAGACGAACCTTGCACCCAGACAGACCGTGCTTCTTTGCAGCGCGTCACCATCCCCATTGACCATTCATACAATCCCTGCATTTCCAAAGTAGCCTCTTTTTATGAAAGGCCAACGATGGAAACACATTTTTGTAGAAGGAAGAGGAGGAGAGTGTGAGATGATGATGTAAGAAATGGTGAAGATTTGAAGGATATTTATAGGGGGAATGGGTGCATAGAGTGTAACGACTAATATGGTGAGTCAAAAAACATGTTCAAAGGGTTTTACAAGCCATTAAAGTTGGTAAAAACCTTTGAAAAACGTGTTTAATGAGTTGCTGAACATCGTCCAGAACTCTGACTTGGTTCATATTATATAATCCGGAATATATTAAAGCTATCCGGTTTATATAATCCGAAATGCTTCAATACTGGGTGAAAAATGAGAGAAACTTCGTACTTTGTAGGGTGAGGGATGGTTCGAGTTATATAATTCGAAAATGTTATGTTTAGGATTTTTTTGAGTGGTGCACATTGCACCGACAGTTTCTGTGGTCCACGACGTCCAAAAAATTTTATAAATAGGTGTCCCTGTTTTCATAACCAGCAAACCACACCAAAAAAAATCATTGAAATTTTTGTCATTGATCCAAACACCAAGCTAGCTGCAGTTTACTACAACGGGGGAAAATCACCCCATCTGTTCAAGATTCGCACTGATGTCACCCTCTCCGGGTTGAAGGATCAGCTGGACCAAATCAACTGTCAACTCAACCACAGAGACACAAGGAGGATGGACGGTGTTGAGTATCGACGTCCATCGATTGACTCAGCTGGAACTGTGCGGTTCAGCCGGATGGAGCTCATGAACAACGACGACGTGAGAACCATGTTCTCGATCTTTGGTCAGTACTGTACTAAAGTACCGATCGAGTTGGACGCTTAGTTGGTCAGATCTATTGAAGAGATCAGGGCTCTGTGGGATGGACCAGACGAAGACATTAGTTTAGCTGATTCGTGATCTGTTATGTTTTTATTTATTTTTTGTTTTATGTTGTTGAATTATGTTGTTAAAATAAAAATATCTACGTTGTGTTTTATGTTGTTGAATTATGTTGTAAAAATAAATATATCTATGGTGTGTTTTAGTTGTTGAATTATGTTGTTAAAATAAATATATTTAGATATATTACGAGGATCCTCGGCTTGCTGAGGATCTTCATCATGTCGTAAATGTAAGATAGACAGATAGATGTTGAAAATCTTCATAATTCTGTCAAATATAGCTAGATAGATAGATTTTGAAGATCTTCATCATGTTGTCAACAAATTTCTCCGTTTAACTTTATGCTAAAGATTGATAGATAGAAAATTTGAAGATCTTCATCATATTGTCAAATAGACGAAGATATACAGGGTGCAAGTCAAGTTCGGATTATATAATCCGAACTAATTCAACACATGTTTTTTGTGTGGTTCACATTGCACCAACAGTTTCTATGGTCCACGACGCACATAAACTTCTATAAATAAGTGTGTTTGGTTCATTTGTTGTAAAACACAACAAAAAACTCTGAAAAATCTTCCAAAAGATATGAACACCAAGAGGTTCTTATGAACTTCATCCAGTTGACCTGCCGATTGAAATATGTCAATTGGCAGGCCAGCTGGATCAAGTTTAAAAGCAACTCTTCGAACACCTATTCCTAGGAGATCAATCGCTTATGTTATTGTGTTGTTTTTAGCTGTTTAATAATTTTTGTACCTTTTTTTAAATTTTTTCCTATGTCATTGGTCATGAAAACCTATCAAAAGTGAAACTTAAACACAGTCTGGTGCTGTTCGGATTATAAAATACGAAACTATTTATACAAGTTTCAATTTTATAATCTGAACTCCCTCAGACTAGTTGGACAGTGGCGTTTCACCAAAGATTTGGACGGTTTGTGGTGTGTTTAATACATTTTTGGTCGGTTGGACTATGGAAAACGTTTCCTTTGACTGTAGTTATGGTCTAGGACTGGTTTAAGGCTATAAATAGGCTTGCATCTTCAACAAATTCATTCATTCTTCCCTTTTCATCTTTTCTTACTTTTTCTTAAACTTTTTTTTAGTTTTTAAGGAGTGTTTATGATGTCATGGTCACTATAGATCGTTCATAGAATTCCAGCAATTACTTTGTAGTTTATGCGGGGATTCTACAAAGGTTAACAGAGTCCTTTGACATCAAATACAACATAGAAAATGCAGTTCATGATTTCTCGAAAAATATAACCCAAAAACCATATAAATCTAGTTCGGATTTTAAAATCCAAACAAGGGGTATTTTAAAAAAAAAGTAGAACGCGTAAGTATAACATACGATACGATGAGAAAAGTAAAGGCAACGATAAAATCCCACTAATTATCATACCACAAAAGTCCAAACCAAGAAAACCTTCAAAGAGTGAGGAACAAGGTGGGCCATTTTTTACTATTCGCTGTAAGCTTTTTCTGGAAATATTAACTGCAATTCAACTTTTCCTATTGCTTTCGGTACTTGGTCCTAAATATATTTTCCTTATCTATTGAAAGGGACTCCACACTCAACATAGACTTTGTTGCCAGGAGAGTATCAAATTCTCAATCGAAAAATATTGTGTACATCTCATCTCATGTGGATGTTTACATCTTGATATAAATAGAGAAAAACAAAAAAAAAAGTTATTTGATAGAAGCAAATGTCTAGTGATTTTGATAGAAAGAAATTTATAGAAAAAATGAGATGTTTTTTTTAAGGAAGAAAAAATGAGATGTTGAATAAATATATAAAATTTATAGATATCAATTTATCATTCTTGTTCTCAATTACTATACATTATCATATTCACTTCTTATTTTATGATATCTTTTTCTTCTAAAACCCTCTTTATATTATTTCATACATATTAAAAAGAATTGTAGATATGTACCAACAACTTTTTGTAGATAAATAAAAGAGTATAACAATTTTACGCAAGTTATTATCGTAAATACATAGTAGCATACAAGTAATAATTTGTTATATCAACAAATATTTATTTTACTTTTTAAACATAAATGTAAGTGTTTATTCTCAGAGGCGGGTCTAGTGCAGCGTGAGAGTGTGCACCTGCACACCCGGAGTTGGGAGTTTTTCAAATTTGCACCAGTAAGTTTCGAACTCGCTCTCTTGAGGTTGGTATCAAAAGAAAATACCACCAAGCTAGGAAGCTTAATGTCTTAGGTTACTCGAATCTTTTATAGATATATTATAGAATAATTCATAATCATTTTCACAATCCTCATTTCTATTCCTTTTTTTTTGTTAAAACAACTGATTATTTTTTCTTTACTTTCTAGATTTTTTTTTAATAAAAAATTGGAAAGGATAAATTATTATTGATGATCATTTTATTGTTGTCTCCTGTGAAATTTGGACTCTCTCATTTGAGGTTAAAGAATAAAACTCTTACCATTAATTTAACATCTCATGAAATTTTGTTTCTATATATTATAACTCTGACTAATTGTTTAAGAGCGATAATACTTGATCTAATTTTTAAGTGATAAATACTAAAATTACAGTTTGTCGAAAAAGATGAAGCAAGTTATTAAATTTTATGGGGTTATAAAAAAATTCAAAAAAGTTAATACCCGAAAATTGGTATTCCTTATATATTAAAATATATAATTATAATATTTATAATTTTATTTATATATTATAAGAATTTTGAATGTAATAAAAAAATTTGCATCCCTTGAATGAGGATCCTGGATACGCCACTGATAATTCTGCTAATCAAAGAGAGGAGGAATTAGCTACCATTGAATATTTTTTTTAGTTTTATCAATGATTTATCTTCATGAGACACATTTGGAGCATATAAAATGGATTCTTGTCTCTGTGAGCATAGTTCAGTTGTAAGAGACAATGTATTAATATATACAGGATTCGTGGTTCAAACCCAATATACACTACTTATTCACCTTAAAAAGTGAATAACGCGATATCTTATCCTAGTATGGACAAAATTGGAGGAGCGATCTAACCATCTACTAACATAAGCTTAATTAAAAGACCAATCCATTGGCACTGAATTTCATTTTTTAATATCCCTTCTTCATTACAATTTATACTACAAAATGGGAAACACAAGTACAGTTTGTTATTTTTTGATAAAAAAAATTGTACCGCTTGCTAGCTTTTATTTTCAAGACAACCTTTCCTTTTCTTTTCTTGATTTATTAATTACTAGTAACATCAACACTCAAGATCCATAAAATAAAATTGGTGTGATAGTTACGTTAAAGCTAACGACATGTTGGTTTCTGGAATCACCTTTGGTTTGGTGTAGCCGCTTTATGAACAGTGTTTTTAACTCTGATTCTTCTGTTAGTTAAATGGCAGTTAGTACTTATTCCAACGACGTTACTCGAATTGGTGCAATAATAAACCAAATCTATGCACAATCGTGATATGAACAGTAGCCTGCCTACCCATATCTTTTTCTTCGTTACTATTATACATTTGTGACTAGTGGGCCAATCCTCTTATCCAATTCACGTTGTACGTTGGTTAGGTTGTTCGTGGTCACAATTTCTTCACCGCAAGCAATCAAACATATTGACAGCAATTCCATTAACATCGAACAAATGCTTTTAAGTGAAACATTCAACATTTAATTTAGTGTACTAACTACGGTGATTCATCTCGAATGGAAGGTAACTTCAATAGTTGCAACATATAGTATTTAAGCAAATCTTAAGCAACCGACTAAATTTTCTCAAATGGTGACAAAAATAAGCCACATATACCGCTCTATACTCCGATATCGCCTCATGATTTTATTATTTTCTATTGATGAAGTGGGTCATATTTGTTGTAAGGCGTGTTTAGATACCTATGGAGAGCATGTTGTTAAATGTAAAGAGCTTCTCGACTTCAAATACAAGCATGACTTTGTTAGAGATGTTATTTTTGATATATTCAGGTGGGCGGGAGTATTTGTGAGGAATGAGGCACATGTGAGCTTTTTATCTTGACCCACTTATTGGAAGATCGATATTTAGGCCAGCAGATGTTATGATGTGCGGATGAGTAGCAGAAAAACATGTATGTGTGAATATGACTAGGGTTTCACCACTGTGGGATTGGGGACCAGGGCCTTTATGGTAAGACAAGCAGCCCTTAAAGCCGTGTCAAACAGAATGACCAAACATGAGAAAACGTATTCCGATAATCAACATGTTTTTATACCATTTGTGTTTGACACTTTTGACTTTATAGCACCAGATGTCGTTAGACATTCATGCACAACAATATTATGTATCTTAAATACATGAATGTTATGTTTAAAAAGATTAGTTTTACCATCCAAAAAGATTTAACAGACACAACTTATTGTTTGTTTGTCTTTCACTCATGTGTAATTTTTTTGTATATATACATCATTTATGAGAAAAAATATTTGAAGAAAGAATTCCTTCTGCAGGTTCTAGAATTTATTATTAATCGGTCTTATTCGTATAGTTCTACATTTAGTAATTCACAAAGAACTCTATGCCAACAAACTCCAATGATAGAAAACAGTAAGTTCTGAAGCGCTAGAGATGCTCTTGGGTTTGTTTGACAGCACAATTTGTTTGATAGACACATGCAACTTATAACTTATGTACTCATCCGACTAAAATAAACATGTTTGATTCTCTAACGGTTAAAAACTCATTTGCACGGTGAGAGACCTGTTTTAGTCTCTCACCCTAGCCTTCACCTTCAAAAAAATTCTAACAAGTTTATATATTTTTTTATTAGCTTAGTGTTTTTTACAAGTCACTTCAACCAGTGTTTGAGTTTACAACTTTTTTCTTTTTTCAATCTTAACACTGATATCTCAATTGAAAAAAAAATACTATTAATTTTTTAATATCATTTCATATTCATATGTTAGTTCAACCGTTAATTATAGTTGATATTATAAACTCAATTAATTAATATATTCACTATCTTCCACTTTTTTTCTTGCGTAACATTGTATGTCAAATTAACAATAATCCCTTGATCTTTGCCTAATAAACGACCCCCCATTCATTTTCTTGCTTCCCGTGCACCATGTGCAATGCGGTTCCCTCCGAACCTCAAAGACACACCGTCAAATTCATTCTTGTTGGCAACCAATGCAGAAACATTTACTAAAAAAAACAACCACATTCGATGGAGCCAAACTCTTCCATAATCTTCCCAATCGCTTTTCTCTCTCAACCTCCATAGAAGAATGGGAAGAGTTTTTTGGTGAAAAGGCTAAAAATAGACTACAACCGTCGTTAACACTACTTCGCTACTCATCCTCGAATTGGTCCATCCTAGCGGCATGAATTAGAGCCAAAAACTCCAAATACAAAACTTACTCCCACACATCATCTATTGGCTTATGTAATTGTATTTCTCTTTCTTTCTCCTTGACCTCTCTTGTTTTATTTTTGTGGTTGAGTATGTCTTGTATCTTTTTTCAATATATTCAATTTGCCATTAAAAAAAGTACATTAACGTAAATGTTAGGTTATACCTTAAAACATATTTATATCATACAACAAAACTACACTTAAACTATTTTTTTAGGGGAAAACTATACTTAAATTTTATAAACTAAGTTCAAGTCAATCCAAACAAGGCATATACATAGGCTTACAAGTCATACTAGACATTAAAAAATATATGTGTTATTTGAACAACCATTTGATTGACAACTTATTTCACAATCATAGTTTTACAAAGAAAAAGTAGGTATTGACACGAAAATCAAAGTAATAGAGAGATAAAGTAAAAACATAATGTGAGTATGAGAGAGAAAATTGTCACAAAGTTGTACAAATATCATTTCTCTAAAAAAATATTAGGTCATATCTAGAAAATCTATGACATATAAGAAGTCCGATTTAAACCTTAAATTTATAAATTAGATTTAGGGAAATGTTAACGAATGCTTCCGGGACACTCTTTAAGACCTTTAAATGGTAACTTTTTTGAAATTTTATGTAATTAATGCATTGAAAATTGAAATATTTGACTTTTTTATGAAATAATTTCTCCTTTTGGTATGCTTAAAGAGTGCTCCGGGATCATTTGTTAACAAAACTCTTAGATTTATATATTCAACAATATGTTGTCACATACTCCCTCCGGTCCTTATTATAAGAAGAAAAACCAAAAAACATCAAAACCAATACACTCATTAATTAGTGTAACTTTTTGAATATTTTTACAAATATACCCTCATAAAAAATTGTGAAGCATTAAATACACCCACTAATTTTAAAATGACAAACATTAAATAAGGGGTATAAAAGTCTTTTAAACAATAACTACACCTTAAAAGTTGTGATATTTTCTTATAAATAGGACCAAAGTTTTTTTTGAAAATTTTCTTATATATAGGACCGGAGGGAGTAATTTATAAGCACGACAAAGGAGTTTTTAACTCGTTAAACTATGCCTACAAAAAACTCATTAAACTTGATTAGTCAAAAAGCAAAAACTCATTAAACTCGTATGAGTATAATCTTAGAAGTTTTAAAATGAAATCAAAGCTAGCTAAATTTCATAGAACACATATAATAGTACAGTCATTGTGATTACCGTACCTATAAAACATCAGCAAATCACATTAATCGTCTTCCGTGAAATGCCCTATACATCATACTCCGAAACAAAAGAACAGAAACATATATGTAATTGGGCATAAATATATATATATATATATATATATATATATATATATATATATATATATATAATTGGTGATTTGTACAAATATGTCAAACATGACCAATAATAAATAAATAATATGAGACTTAATTCCAAAGAAAAAGCAGTTTCTGTTCAAATAGAGGCGCCTTGGTAAGATCAGCAAATCAACATTCTGTCATAACATCAGGCACAAACTTTGCATCTTGTCGGCAAAGATAGAGATCCAAAAGGTAAATGCAGTAATTTACTAGTGTTCTATATATTTTGATCCATACTATTTCATATATGTTTCATTTTCCACAACATTTTTATATATATGTAATTTAGGTCTATTATTACTTACTCCAAGAAGTTCTGTCCACATGCTATAGTGGTCTCAGAGCAAGGAAAAGAAAAAGCAGTAACTGCCATTTGTGTTAATGCGTCAAGAACTTATTGTGTAATAATTGTCTGTTTCATTGGTAAAGGTTTTTATGCACTCACAAATATCATTTATTGATAGAAAGATACCAACTTACCAACCCTGAGTTAATACAGATTGCTTAACCTTAGTTACCTCATTCCCGTTAGGATTTTGGTACAAGTCTAGAATTCCCTAATTAGTAAGTTATATGAAAATCATAGGCTAAATTGTATCGGAGGTCTTTTAAGTTAAACGTTTGTAATAGATAGGTTCTTTAAGTTATTTTTGTCACAAGTCCTTTAAGTTTGAGGTTTGTAACAAGTTGGTTTTTAAGTTATTTTTGTCACACATAAGTCCTTTAAGTTTGTAAACGTTTTCAATTTAATCCTTCTGTTAACCAAACGTTACAAAAACGATGATGTGACAGTTAAGTGTATGATGTGACATGTATCCTCATCAGACATCTTAGAATATAAAACAATCTAAGAGCATCCATCATTGCAACCAATTTTAACTCTCTCATTGTCATTCTTTATGAACCTCAAATCGAAGCCAAATAATTGATAATAGCTTCCTTGAACTCTTCCTTTTATGACAATTTACATCCTAATGTCCATTGTTTATAGACTTAACTGTCAAATCATACACTTAACTGTTACATCATTGTTTTTGTAACGTTTGGTTAACAGAATGACTAAATTGAAAACGTTTCCAAACTTAAAAGACTTATGTGTGACCAAAATAACTTAAATGACCAATATGTTACAAACCTCAAACTTAAAGGACTTATGTGTGACAAAAATAACTTAAAAGATCAATCTGTTACAAACCTCAAACTTAAAGGACCTCTGATGTAATTTAGCCAAAATCATACATTAAAGTCGTACAAGCACCAATTTGTACTTTTTGTGGTAAATCATATTACAAGTTTAGAATTCCCTCTTCTTTGTTTAATTTCTTGAAGTAGGGTGATTGTTACTTTGCTGGGCGAGTATCCCTTGTATTTTTCCCGAGTGTGGGTTAAGTATTCTTTGTACTTATATCGTTATCTTCCAAATTTTGGTGTTAAAAAAATATACTCTCTTTCGGTCTTATTTATAAGAGAAGTTTGGATAAACAATAGTTGATGTATTTGGTTACAAAAGTAGATCAAATAGATCAACTTCTCTTGACTCAAATATTTCTTATAAATAGAATCGGAGGAGTAATATAAAGTGGTAGCTGTCATAGACCTGTTGTATAGTGCCATAGAGTATTGTGTCTTCCGGCCATTGTTTTAAACTGTGGATCACATCATGTAATGCAGTCACAATAGTGTGGTTGCGGCTGTGTCTACAATTTTTTTTTTGAACAAGCCAAAATTGTGTCTGCAATTAATTACATGAGACCACAATGGTGGTGTGATTTTAAATCAAAGAAAAACCAGCATCACAACACCGCAATGGCCGCAAATGTAGTGGATGTAAATTGTAATGGCTGCACTACGCTGCATCAGGCAAGTGATCACAGAAATTATTTTTCTATCTCATTTTGTCTTTATATTATAAACTTAGAGAGTATTTAAAGGATTAGAGATCTTTTAAAGTGATCGAGAGTAAATTAGGGTATGTGAAATATAAAATAACTAATAAACTATAATATTTGATAATAAAACCATTCCTCAATGTAAATTTTTATATAGCAAAAGAAAGAATCCTACTTAAGTATCAAAAACAGAAACCTGCTACACACCAGAAATATATCAGGCCATAGCTATTGCCATGAATGTTATTATAGTATGGTTCATAAATTAATTAATGTCTTGTTCCACCAACACAGAACTGAAACAGCCTCAAGACTTCACGATTTTAATGCCAATTCTTTGAGATTCAATTATAGAGATTGAAGCATTAAAGAGAAATACAGATCATCTATTAATTTAAAATTAAGAGAAATGTTAATGAGTGCCCCGGGGCACTCTTTAAGACTTTTAAATAATAACTATTTTTGAAAATTTATGTAATTAATGCATTGAAAATTGAAATATTTGACTTTTTTATGGAATAATTTCATCTTTTGGAATACTTAAAGAGTGCCCCGGGGACACTCGTTAACAAGACCCTATAATTAATCATATCCTAATAACATTTTAAACGATCATTCATATGGATAATCAAATGAATCTTAATTCTGTAAAAAAAAAAAAAATCAAATGAATCTTAAGTTTCATAATGAGTTATATATGAGAAAAAGAAAGTTAACTATGATCAAATGCAGAAACATCTTTTGAACACTGTCATTTTTTGCTTCAGATAGCTAGCACAAGAGATGCAATTAGGTTCTACTAATTATATCATTTACATGTACCGTATCCAGAAACTTGTACAAATTAACAGTACAATATACTCAGATGGAACCTAGCTTGCACATATAATATATCTAGAAAGATCCACAAACACAGCATGATTTCCGCAGCAGATTGTAAACTTGCAGAAGTAATTTTATTCAGAAGAAAAAGGGCAATCCCCATACAAAGATAAAATCCTAAAATCGTATACTGATAGAGTGTAACAAAAAGATCCAGAATCAGAAGTTGAATTTTTTTAGACTCAAATCACATATACACATAGGTAACCTCCTCAACTGATTAGATCGTATGAAATTCTATCAGATTCATTCAGATCATTATCACCTAAAATTAAAATCTGTGGTATGAAATGAAAATGACCTAATCCCTCCCTATTTACACATAGATCCAAAATCAGCAGCAAGATCGAAACCAGTTACTTCAAATTAACATCAAAGCAACACAATCAATCATAATCCGTACTTACCTAGCTAGCTAGCTAGCTAGAAAAAAGAGGGTGAATCAAGATCTACCGTACAAACACTTCAAATATCCAAAATCAAACAAATTCAAAGAGAAAAATAATGAAGACAGAAAATGAATGAGTCTGTCTTCAAAAATTGTAACTCCAAAGATTATCTCCTCCATCAGAATTGCGAGGTGAATCATCTGAAGAATAATTAGAGAATGAGCTCATCCTTGGTGGACTAACCTGCATTCCTCTAGCCATATCATCCAACAAACTTGGCATATTCAACAACTCATCTTCATCAATATATTCATGATGACCTTGCTGCTGTTGCATTCCACTACTTGAAGAAGATCCCTCAAAACCAAAAGCTGAAGGGTTTTGTTGTTGTTCTTGTTGTGTTGGTCTCATGATTCTGGCTTGTGCAGCAGCTTCAGCAGCAGCACGAATATCAGTTGAAGACAATGAAGCAGGAATAGGGTAAGATAGTATTGAATTGGGAAAGTTAAGAGTTGTATCAGGTCCTTTTAAAGCAAGAGCAGCAACATCATAAGCAGCAGCTGCCATTTCAGCTGTAGGGTATGTTCCTAACCAAATGCGCTTTGTTTTACGTGGCTCACGTATCTCTGATACCCATTTCCCACTCCTACAACGGGTTCCACGGTATCTTCCCACGACTCCGGTAGTTGCTGGAGAAGATGAAGGAGTTGTTGGTGCTGATGAAGATGTGACTACATCAGGGAGTTGTATTGGTAGTGGCACCGATGAAGTGTTGTTGTTGGTGCCATCCATGAATAAAGAAGAAGTAATATAATTAAAAAAAAATAAAAAATGCTGCTGCTGTTGTTGTTGTAGGTAGGAACTAAACACAGGCAAATGATAGAATGAATGAATGTGGTGTTGTTTTTGTTTATTTTTATTTTCTAGTTGTTGTTGTTATTTTGGAGTTGATATTAGAGTAGAGAGAATATATGATAGTGGCAGTAGTAGTACATATTAGGTTAATATAAATATTGTAATACAATATATAGAATGAGGTACTATATAGCAGAGACATATACGACAGAGGGAGGGAGAAAAGTGGGCAAGGTGAATGGAATGGAATGGAACGAGTGGAGATTTGTATGATTTGATTTGAATAAAAAGGAAGTGAAAGTGATGAACGAATGGGATGAAGCGTGGGAAAGTCGCGGAGGACAAAGACTTTATTAGTAGTAAAGTAATGGGTTATGGGGGGGTTCATTGTAGTTGTAGGTCATAATATACGTCGATTTCAGGCTGAGGCCACACTGTGAACACGTATTAAGCACACAATTTTTATTAGCTGTTGTAGTAAGTAATTACTTATACGAGGAGGATCGTGGGATGAACTTCACTCGTTTCTGCCACTGTCTTAATGAATAATGGCTGCAACAACAAACAACATAAGCCCCAAGGATAAAGACACTTTTCCCTTTTATTTTACTATATATAAAAGATTCACTTATGTAACTTCTTTTTTTATTAAATTATTATAGAAAAAGGTAATTATTAAAGTAAAAAAATGAGTAATTAACCAACATGTCATATAGGATCTATTAGGAAGATGATAAATTTTCATAGTACGACGAATTAATATTTGAATTCTGATTGTGAGATTATATTTAGTGTCGAGCACGTCTTTAATATGATATTTAGCAAATAATATATTTATAAACTACTCTTAACAGCGATTTTCAAACAACGTGAAATAATTTTGGTATCAAGAACCCTACTATATAAAACTAGAGATAAATAAAAATTGGTAGAATTGTTCTCTATTTGGTTGACCTCTTGCGAAACGTGAAAAATTATGAATCAAATAATGATTTAAGTGATTAGATTTTCTTTTTTAATAAATTTGACTGATTAGATGTGTTGAAGTTGGTTTTAAAATTGTTTGTAGTTTGTTATTAGTCCCACATCGTTTAAGTTCCTGGACCGTTGAGTGTATAAATATGTTTGAGTATCCTCCTTTTTTAAACTAATTTTTGGGATGAGATCCAAGCGTATTTAAGAAGATGAAGACTCAGACTTGATGAGATTCGCCATAATTCAATTATATATGATATAATATATACTAGTACTTACTCCACGTCAATAATAAAATAAAATTTTCAGAACATAAAACTTTTTCGTTTGACTGAATACTATTATCCTTTAAATAAAATTAATTCAGAACTTGAATTTATTTTAACATGAATCAACATAAAAATATCACATGTCATTTAATAATTTGATGCTAAGTATATCCAACCAAACTTGTGGAGACTTATTTTTTTTCGAAGAAGGATACTTGTTCACCATAATTAAGTTAGAATATTAACACAAGAACTACCGGATAAAAACTATACCACTTATTGTTCCTTGTCCAACATAATCACATGGAGATGCATGGGAACCACTTGTTTGACATTGTTGTGGGAATGCTACATAACATTGCTCAACCACAATGTGACACATAGTTTTTTTGGTTTCTTCTCTCTTTCACAAGACTTTTTTTGTTTTATTTTAAGATAAGAAAGTCACATGTCACATTATAGTTGGACAATGTTATATAATATTCTCACCACAATGTCATACAAGTGGTTCCCGAGATGCATATATTTGTTTCTCCAATAATGTTCAAGTTTTAGATGGAGGGCCACCCGAAAACTTGGTAAAAACAAAGAGGCACAAGAAAACGATGGCTAGGTCAAGAAAGATCAAACGACGAGCGTCCCCCACAGACATCGGGTATCTATCTATATATGAAAAGCAACCCAATAATGTCTGCCAGAGTTCAATTTCTTTTATCAAAAAGCCATAAACTAGTTTACATATATGATAGTACATAGTATTTTTCTGTGACATCTCCCCACGAAACCACATAGATTTATCTCTCTTGCTAGATATGATCACATAACAAAGTTCTTAAAAATTGTAACATTTCATGGATGAATTCATTCAAACACAAACTTAGAAGAAACTATGATGATGATATTGCGCCATACAATAGTAAAAAAAAAGTGTTGTACCATACGGTATTATTAATAATATAAAAAATGAAATCAATAGAGATAATGACAAACATGTTTCGTGAGCTTAGCTGAGTATGTAGAGACATTATATAATATTTGCAAGGGCCGACGTTCGAACCTCAAACATCACACTTATTTATCTTTGAGAGGTGGATTCTAATCATAGGTTACTTGAAGAAAAAAATGGCAAACACTACTAGAAACAAGTCTATCTAATATGAAACTCGTGTACCGTTCTATTTTTTGTATGTTATAATTACTTTTTTTACGGGAATTTTAAATATTATTTTTGTTCTCCATGTTTTACTATTATAAATATTATTTTTAGTCTATCTTAATATTATTTTTCTTTTTTACCATTTTTCAGAGATTCATATTAGACACATTTCATCAAAGGGGTTCATAGACAACAATCAAAGATCGATGCCATTTGCTTCCAATTTTGCTAAATATCCATACTTTGGTTCCATTATTCACAAAGAATATGATGCAACGTTGCAATCTTTGCCAAAAAATCACGAATAGCTACCAAAAGATTGACATAATAATAAAATCTATCGTTTCGAATAGTTACCAACTGCACAATATGCAAAGAGAGCGATTCTTGTGTGGTCACAACAATAAATCTAATTGGTTTAGACACACATACAAATGGAAATAAGTAAAAAGAGAAAAAAATTAATTTGTTGTTATTATCATTGAAAACATTGGTTAATGTGTATCGTGGTGTGTGTGTCTAAATGATTTAGATTTGTGTTTTGACTATATATCTAAGAATTATCCATGCCTAGAATAGTTAGCTATGTTGTTTCTCCTCCAATATGTTTGCTGATGCTTTAGAGGTGTCCTTTTTAATGGACTAGCTTCTTTGCTGCTCTTTTTTTTCCTTTTTCTTTTCCAAGTAACTAAAAAAAATGCTCAACATAATAATTTTGGTAGTATCAGTTGAACTATATATGTCTTACGGACAACTAAAGGAGGCCAATTTGCTATCCAGCCAATCAACATTTGATGTTGTTCTGTCCATATGTGCGTACACAAAATCTCCTCAAATCAATTGACTGGTCCATTTTTTTGTCTCACTCGATGTTATATACGGTGCAACAGGAAAACGTATATATTTTTTTTACTCGAGAATTTCAGAGCATAGGAAATGAACTGTGTGATCGGACCATCATTTGTTAAACCAAATGTTGAATGAATTTAGTTTTATAACAATGATAATAATAAAAAAAACAATGAATTGATTTACAATAAAAGTATCTTTCTAGTATTTGTGAAGAGGCTGGTCTTAGAGCTGGAAATATGTTTTTGGATAATTTAGAGCGTATCTTAGGTGATGAGTCCTCTACGTTATTCTGATGGGACCTTTGGTTGGAGGGGAGAGTTTTAAAATATAGATTTAGACGTCTTTGGTTGAAGAGGCTTGGAAGTGGCGTAGGCGTTTATTAGCTTGAGAGGAGGAACAAGTAGGGGAGTGTAGTGCGTTGTTGAATAACATTGTGTTACAGGTTGGAGTGGATGACAGATGACAATGGCGTATACACTTATCTCAGAGATATCCAGTTAGCTCAGCTTATCACTATTTGACATTTTCAGAACATGTTACAGTTGAAGATTCTTCTCACATAATTTGGCACAAGGTGACTCCTTTATAAATTAGTCTCTTTGCTTGCCGTCTTCTTCAGAGTCGCATTCCTACATCTGATAACTTATTGCGGTGTGGACTTTTTCAAAATCAACAGCAACTATGTGTGGGTGGTTGCGGCTTAATCATCTGTTTCTGCATTGTCATTTCTTTGGAACAATTTGGTTTTTTATTTCTCATTGGTTAGATTACGATACAGTGAATCCATCTCACATTTCCGACCACTTGCTTCAATTTGGTCATTTAGGAGGAACTTCAAAGCGTCATCGATCAACAATGAATCTCTTATGGCTTGCATGCGTTTGGGTGATCTAAAATGAAATAAATGGTAGATTTTTCAAGCACAACGAGCACACTATGACTCAATTACTTGAAAAAATTAAGCTTCTAATGTATTGGTGGTTCAAAGCGAAATTTGTTACCTTTGCTTTCGATTACCATTCTTGGTGGCTTTCTTCTATCATGTGTCTGGGTGCTTTGACTTAGTTTGTCCCTTTCTTTCTTTTTTCCTTTCCTTGTTTTGTTTTAGAACTTACTTTGTAATCGTTTGATTTCAACCCTTTCTTCCTGGCACGCCTTGTGCTTGGGGGACTCGGGTCTTTTGGTAATATATAATCTTATTTTAGCTTCTTCAAAAAAAAAATTTAATATTTTTATTTGCATAGGTTTAAATTTTTATTTGGACCATCATTTTTTTTCATCTCAATTTTAGCCTTTATTTTTTGTCATGTCATCCAAATTTTACCATTACACTCCTGTGGTCTCCATTTTCACTATTACATATTGTTTACGCTGAAATTTGGTAAACAACCGCTAGTCTGGGTTAATTGCTTGCGAGACCAACTAGTGAATCTCAGGAGCATAGTGCTTTGTTTGAATTCTTTAAGTTGTTTGAATGTTCATTACGCATAACATTTATTGTTGTTTTGGGAAAATTAAATATACCAGTCACTTGGATTACAAGCAACAAGGAAAATAAATTCTTAATAAACAAATGCTTTGTTTCGATCGAAACAGATAAATGAATAGAATTTAAATGAAAGGTAGTAAATTTTGCATGGAATTTAAAGTGCTTGAAAGATAAATTTACATGAAAAGTAAATTGCATAGAATTGTAAAATGTGCTTTACAGAAAAGAATGGTTCACAGATTCATACTTGGATCCCATTTCACTCGTTTCTCTCGATAGCATGGATACTTTGAGTTTTACAAGGATTTTCGTATAAATGAATTGCGACCTTGTTTCTGACTAAAAAACTACTATATATAGACTTTCGAAAATAAATTGTCCTAACGGTCGAACACTACCCTACCGCCAAATGTCCTGCCACATACACCCTGCATGCACCTAACTGCCCCTTAGAACGGTTGTATCGCTCGAAGTCGAACTGAATTTGTGAAGTTTGTCAGAATTGCGCTAAGTCCAGAAATCTGTTGCTTCGATTCGATCATACGCTAGGTCGATTTGCCCAATGGTTCGAAGTCCTCTTTCTTGCCTTAGCCTTGTGTTTGTAAATATTCCCCTGAACCTGTGAACATTTCCAAGAGTCTTCTTACTCTTCAATTCGATAGGATCTGACAAGATTTTCTTTAGCATTTAATGCGTGTTTAGGGCATATTTTTATCTTATAAAAAATATGGGCTAACAAATTGCCCCCAAAAAATGTCTGCTTCGATTCGTGATCGAAGGAAGATGAGAAGTTGACATTTTTTTTTCTTTTTCTACACGTTTTACTGAAACGGCGTCATGATTGCACGTTTTACTGTGTAACTGTCACCTCGATTCCCACTATCATCATGAGTTCCAACTTTCTAGGTAAAAGTGGGACACGTGTCACGCTAGGAAGTCGAAGTGAATCTGATTTGACAGATTTTTTTTTATTATTATTATTTATTATTTTTTTTACCCTATAAATAGGCCAAAAATGGCCATTGAAACGTTTTCTCAGACGTTTTGCTTTCAGTTCTTGCTTTTTCCCACTCTCTTGCTTCCCAATCTCCACAGCTTCTTGCGAATCAGACCAACCTATTGCTTCTTTTCACAATCTTTTGTTCTCGAATCTCTAGTAAAGAAACCCTTTTCTTGGAATCAGAATCATCGGCATTGATTCAATCAGTTCGTCATTAAAACCCTCTTCATACGAAACTGTTCATCGTCTTCTTCGACAATGTCTCAAGAAAACCAGGAAGTTCCTATAGCTGGGAAATGGCCAAGCACTATCACCAGTAACGATGGCAAAGAAATGGTACCTGAACCTCACGGGGACGCAACAAAGAAAGCTATTTGGGAGTTGAACGTGATGATCCCGTTTTCTGTGGGTGGCCAAACTTATGCCTTTGGTGGGCCTCTTCCAGATCAGCCAAATCTCTCGAAGGCCATGGATAAGGTATTTCCTTCGTTCACAACCTGCGAACCTAGGATATTCCTGAGTGACCCATATAACTTCAGTTTTCTAAGTAAACCTGGCAAGCTATTTCGATCAGCCCCCTATATAGGCAACCTGGATTATATCTCTTGGCTAGATCGAGTCGAAAGTGACTTTGGAGAATTTTGGAAAAGGCATGAGATCTTCGACCTTATTCAATTCTCCAGGACTGGTCCAGAGTACCGATCAGAGATGTTAATCGCTGCTCTGCACTTCTTCGAGAGTGCGACCAATACGTTCCAATTTCCTTGTGGTATGCTTACTCCGACCCTTTTTGATGTAGCTGCTCTTACAGGCCTTAGGCCTACTGGGGATACCTATGACCCCACCATCACTAATGACGATATCAAAGTAGATTTTAAAGAGGCAACGTTTGCTAAGTATATAGCGGAGAACAGGGGTCATGATGACGAAGTATCAGACGAAGAACACGTCGCATTTCTGACCTTGTGGCTGTCACATTTCGTCTTCTGTTCGAAGTCGCTGCAGGTGGCAAAAAGATTCATTCCTATGGCCCAGCAGATCAGAGAAGGCAGAATATTTGGACTTGGGCGCCTTCTGCTGGTCGTTCTATATGATTCGATCGGGGAAGCATGCGATGACCTGAAGAAATCGAAGGATGGTTCTTCCTTCCTAGTATCCGGCCCAATGTGGCTTCTTCAGTTGTGGCTTAATGCCACTTTTGAAAAGGAAATGGGACTGATCATCCCACAAGATTATGCTGAAGAGGTTGCCAACCGTTCTATCGAGGGTCAGAGGGCACTTCGACTGACGCCCAAGACCTTAGAACAGAGCCCACAGAGGCTCTTCCTCAAGTATATGAAGGTCTTCCTGGACTTCAAGCATTTTCTTCCTCAACATGCCCCTTTCTATGAGAGACAGTTCGGCCGGGCCTGGTTTACAGAAGATTTCCCAACCATCGACCCAGACAACGAAGACGAAGTGAATAAAGTATGGTCCGCTTACCTGTATCCTTCCATACTTTCATGCAGGACTGGGGTGAAGTCGAACTACTTAGGCTTGGTAGGGTACCAACCTAATTTAGTGTCAAGACAATTTGGGCTTTCCCAACTTCGACCCAAGAGTATGTTTTCAGACCCCAAACATGTTTTGAGGGGAGCTAACCTCTCAGATAAGCTTTTTAAGAAATACCTTAAGTCATCTGGAGAGCTCTTGTTCGAATTGCATCCATTCGAATACAATGCTTCTTTCTTCTGCACTACAGAATTCACAAAATGGTGGGAGAAGTATTTTTCTAGTCATTCAGTTGGAGACACTAAAGCTATGATCTCCAGGTTAGAAAGTGGCTTTTCCCAACCAATTATCGAGAACGTACGTTCGAAGCTCCCTGCTCGAGGTACCAAACTCACTTTTTGTCACTTATTGATATATGCTAGTTTTATTTATTTATGCATTTCGATTTCATCTGTTTAGGCAAAGCACCGGTGACAAAGAAGGGTGCAGAAACGTCTCGAGCTGGGGAAAAATCCAAGAGGCCGACTGGCATAAAGATCCAGGAGGTAAAGAAGGAAAAACAAGAAAAGGTAACTGATTTTATTTACCTTGTTTTAATTTCCAACATTTTCTAACTTCTTTCTACTTCGATTATGGCAGAGTCGGAAGAGAGACAATAGTTCTGAGACTACTACAACCTCTAAGAAGTTAAAACCCGAGGTCATCTATGTTATAGATGAAGAAGAAGTAAGTCCATTCAAGTGTCCTTTACCTACCTTACTCTTTGATCGAATGTCATTCTCTTTAATCCTTTCTTATCTTTTCTTTGACAACAGGAAGAGGAGGAAATTCCTCTTATTAGGAAACGGAAAACGCCCCCTAGCTCAACACCCACCGAGTCTGTCGAACAGACGGGTCTAGGTAGTTCTCAGGCTCAGGGGCCTAAAGAGAAGAAAAAGAAGAAAGACAAGAAAATCAGACCTGAAATTGCTGCAGATCGAAAAGCAGAGGAGCCTGTTGAGAAGAGGAAGAAGAAAAAATCTTCTAAGTCTTCAGAAGATCAACCGGAGGCAACTCCTTCTGAATCTCAGCCTGCTTAGACTGAGGTTGATAATAAGGCTGACCATGAGAATAAAGATAAAGAGGATGCTGGAGGCGTTAAGACTCCTGAAGAACTTAATCCAAATCCCATAATTGTAGAGATCGAGGTACGGGTTTCTCCACAAACCTCTTCTTTTATGACCTAGATTGCCTTTGCTAGCATCCTTTTTTATTCCGTCTATATTTCGAATCAGGTGGAAGGTCATGTTGCAGAGGGCGCTCCTGCATGGGCGGAGAAAATTCCAAGCCCCCTTATCGAAGAGCCTCCCAGTCCTGTAGAAACAGAAACTGCTGCTGAGGCAGATCAACAGAAAGAAGATCAACCAGATCAACCAGTTGCGTCTGAAAGTCCTCGTGGTCGGAGGGGAACATATGTCGAATCTGAAACTGAGCAACCAGAGGCTGCTGTTTCTACTGAATCAAGCAAGGGTTATTCGCCCTCTCCTGAGAAGTACCAATTTGATGATGAAGCTATCAAAGAGGCTGAGGTAGGAGGGTCAGAAATCTTGCCGGAGTCTTCAACTTCGAAGCTCTCTGCCAGCTTAGGGTTTCCTGAAGAAGAATTCGTGAACATGCAAAGTTCAGACCCTGCAGCTACTCTTCGACTTCTGCTTACCAAGCAAACCCCTCCTCCAACTTCAAGTGATAGGGCCAGTGATTCGACTCAGTCCGCAGAAGAAATCAACTCATCCGTACGTCAAGACTCACTTCTGTTGAAACTGACTACAGATTTCGTGATGAAAGATGTGCCTAGCATAATTAAAGCAAATCCCTCCACTGCTTTTGGACATCTCAACTTTCTGAAGAAACTCCACAATCCCTTAACCACTGACGAGACTTTAGGGAAGGTTCTTCAAATCGAATCAATCATTGACCAACTGGCCAAAACTGTGCAACATGATGAGGACAGTGCAATGAGGCTCGCTGCTCAGAAACGAACACATGACCATTTGCTCGAAAGAGCGAAAACTGCACAAGCTGAAGTTGATCGATTAGCAAATTTCGCCAAAGAAGCGCACCCTGATATCAAGGTTTGCAATGACAACATCTCTGATTGGGAAAATCATATCATTGTGTTGCAGTCGCAGATTGACAACTATAGGCAGAAAATTGCTGAAGAGGAAACCAAACGCAACAAACTCGAAGAGGATGTTAACAATTCGATTAAGGCTCGAATTGATGAGAAGGGACGAGAAGGTCTTAAGGCTTACAGTGCTTCTGCAGTAATCCTTGAAGAGGTTAAAAGCTTGGAGAGTGCCCGCCAGGTCTTTGATAAAGAGATCAATAGCTTGACCAAATTGTACTGGGAGTCTGTCAAACATTTGTAATACCTTAGTTTTTATTTTATAAGTTTCGAACATCTTTTGGTATATTTTGGTTGTAATGTTCAAGACATGCCCAGTTTGTGGCAATTTCTTTTAACTGCCATTTCGAATCTCTTTGAAGTTTTATTTTGCGCTTATCTTTACTTCGAGTCACTTTGACTATTTTAGCATTTGAAAACGCCAGATATCGAAGATTTACTTGGTTTTCGTGATACACTCTGAACCCCTCTTTTTTAGTAACGGATAAGATTGTGCCTAAAACAAAACGCTTAACTACTAAGCCATATCTCTGATTGGCTCTAGTTTCAAAATAAGTCAAACATCCGTTTCCAAAACAGTCAAACTGACATGGCGTGAATTCCGAGAAGAATTAGGAAACGGTTGAAGAATTATTAATGATCTTACCATTATATATATGGTCATTCTCCATCCGTTTTACTCACTCTATTCTGCAAGTTATAATAGTATAGCAACCATCACCAATTTGAAAGAGAAATCATGGGTAAAGGCAAACAGATTGCGAAGAACACCAATGAAAAGAAAGCAACGTCTGGAAAGAAGAACAACAAGAAAATTGCTGATTCCTCAAAAAAGACAAAGAAACCTTCTTCCAAGGGCGAAAGTTCAAGAACTTGCAGAGCTCCTCCTCCTCCTGAAGGGAAAATACACGAATCACCTTCAAAGGCTCAACCAGAGGTTTCCTCCTCAGAGTCTGATAGTACGGACCCTGATTGGGCCGAATTCCTTTCGACCTATGATGAAAACAAGGAATACCTCCGTTCATCAGACTCAAAAGTGGATTCGAAATGAAGGCCCTTCAAGATCAACGTGTCACTTTTTCTTTTGTAATTCGAATAAAATCTTAGCACTTTATGATGGATAAAAATCCAAGATAAGACCTTTGTATGATGAGGGATAAAACCCACCATTTTAATTCGAAACTTTTATTTTACTGGCATCTTCGCAAGTTGCCACTTTAGTATTTTGCTTTTCGAATTATTCTTGATTTATTCGAATCTCTTGAAGCGCTGGTCTATATCTTTTCAAATACTTACTATTTATACTCAAAGTACGTTGATCAGGGGTTAACTCCTCTAACTCCTAAGCACCGTTCGAATAAATCTGAACTATCTTAAATGGCCCTTCCCAATTTGGGGACCACTTGCCCAAGGTTCGATCTTTTCTATCCATGGGCAGAATGACTTTCCACACCAAGTCTCCAACATTAAAAGTTTTTGACTTCACTTTCTTGTTATAAGCTTTTGCAACTCTTTCCTTTTGCCTAGTCAAGACTTCTAATGCTCTTAATCTCTCCTCATCTAAATCAACCAACTCATCTGACATCATTTTCCAATAATGATCAAGTGGTATGTCCATTTGTTTTTGTATTCTAGCTGATTGCAAATGTATTTCGACTGGAAGTACAGCATCATGACCAAACGTCAATCGAAATGGGGTAGTGTCAGTTGATTCCTTAGGAGAATTTCTACATGCCCATAAAACTTGATCCAATGTTTTATTCCAATTTCTTGGTTTTTGGGCAATATGTTTTTTAATCAAGTTAATGATAATTTTATTGGCTGCTTAGACTTGACCATTTGCTTGCGCGTAATATGGTGTTGAGGTTAATAATCGAAAGCCAGTTTCTTGAGCAAATTCTTGCATCTTTCGTCCAGTAAAAACTGAACCTTGATCAGTGGTAATTGTTTCAGGAATACCATTCCTATAAATAATATGGTTTTGAATGAAACTAATTACTGCCTCTTGATCGACATTTGGTAAAGGCACTGCTTCGATCCATTTAGTAAAATAATCTATTCCAACTAAAATATATCGTTGGTTTTTAGACGAAGCAGGCTTAACCTCACCAATTAAATCCAGAGCCCATCCTCTGAAAGGCCAAGGTTTGATTATGGAGTGTAACTCACTAGCAGGTACATGTTGTATCCCTGCATGCTTTTGGCATTCTTGACAGCCTTTAGCAAATTCTATGCAGTCTTTTAACATAGACGGCCAATATAAACCTTGTCGAAATAAAAGCCATTTCATTTTATGTCCTGCTTGATGTGACCCACAGGCACCACTATGAACACGGGAAACTGCTAAATATGCTTCTGATTCACTTAGGCATTTTAATAAAATTCCTTCTGCAGTCTTTTTAAATAATTCATTTCCCATAATCACGTAGTTCAAAGCCCTATATTTGATCTTTCGAGCCACATTACCTGTTGGATTTTCCAAATATTCAACAATGGATTTTCTCCAATCATTATCCAACATATTGTCAATGGCAAAAATTTAAATTTTTTCCTGAAGATCATCCACGTTTTCATCCTCATTATCTTGTGGTGTACTTGCCCCCACAAGTTTTGGCATTGACAATTTAGCGCTCAATGGCTCTTGTAACACCAGTTTATCTTTTATTTCGATCAACTGAGTTAACTTTTCCTTTGACATTTTGTACCCTGAAGCTATTTGGGCTAAATCATTTGCTTCTTGGTTTTCTAGTCGAGGTACATGTTCAATATTAATATAATCGAAATGATTCAGAAGAGAACTTGCTATAACAAAATATTTTGCTAAGTGTTCTTTCACACATTTGTATTCTTGTGTTAATTGTCTCAACACTAACTCTGAATCACCCCTTACGTTAACATTTCTTGCCCCCAAGCTAATTAAAATTTCAAGGCCTGTGATTAAAGCTTCATATTCAGCCTCATTATTTGAGCAAAGACCTTTAATCTTATACTTGAACTTAGTTGGGATTTTTGTGGGGGATATTATTAAGATTCCAATCCCAGTTCCATGTTTATGTTTCGAACCATCGAAATACAAAATCCAAGGTTCAATATCTACATAGTCTTGAGGCATTTCGATCACTGAGTGATCTACAATAAAATCTGCCACAATTTGGCCCTTAACAGATTTCAAGGGCTTGTAAGTTAAAGAATATTCTGTTAATGCTAAAGCCCACTTTCCAATTCTACTGTGCAAAATAGGCTTCGATAACATGTGTTTAATAATTTCATAATGAGAATACACATAGACATCAACAGGCTTTATATATTGCTTAAGTTTAATACAAGAGAAATACAAACAAAGACAAAGTTTTTCTATGGCAGTATATCTAGTTTCTGCATCATTTAATACACGACTAAGATAATAAATTGCATGCTCCACGCCATTATCATCTTCCTGAGCCAACATGCTCCCAATGGTCTTGTCAGACGCAGCAATATACAACTTCATAACTTTGTTTCGACTAGGAGGCATTAGTACAGGAGGCTTAATCAAATATTCTTTAATTTCATCGAAAGCCTTTTGATGTTCTTCATCCCATTGGAATGGTTCATCTTTCTTGAGTCGAAGCAATGGCGAAAAAGTTTGAGCTTTGCCACTTAGATTCGAAATGAATCTTCTCAAGAAGTTGATTTTTCCTAGTAAAGATTGAAGCTGTTTCTTGGTCGAAGGAGGCTTTGTCTCAAGAATAGCCTTTGTCTTGTTTTGGTTTATCTCGATGCCTTTTTTATGCACCACAAAACCAAGGAAATCTCCTGCATGCACACAAAAAGCACACTTTAATGGATTCATTTTTAATCCATGTTTCCTCATTCGCTCGAAAGATTGCCTAAGGTAATCCAAATGGCTATCTTCAGATGAGGATTTGATGATTATATCATCTATATAAACTTGCATGAATGTGTCTATAAAATCATGGAACATGGAATTCATGGCCCTTTGATAAGTGGCCCCAGCATTTTTCAAACCAAAAGGCATAACAACCCATTCATAAGTGCCTAACGCACCAGGGCATCGAAATGCTGTTTTTGACACATCATTTTCAACAATAAATATCTGGTTATAACCAGAATAACCATCTAACATACTTAAAAATTCAAAGCCAGCTGCTGAATCTACCAACATTTCTGCTACTGGCATAGCATATTCATCTTTAGGTGTAGCATTATTTAAATCCCTAAAATCTATGCATACTCTAAGAGTTCCATTCTTTTTAATAACAGGGACTATATTTGCTAACCATTCGACATACCTGGCAGCTCTGATGAATTTACACCTCAGCAGCCTCTCGATCTCTTCCTTGATCTTGGACATGATTTCTGGTGCGAACCTTCTTGGTAATTGTTTTACTGGCCTCTTTCCTTCTTTAATAGGTAATTTCAGCTCGACCATTTGTCTGCTTAACCCAGGCATTTCGTTATAATCCTAAGCAAAGCAGTCTTTGAATTCTTTAAGAAGAAGCACCAGCTTTTCTTTTAGACTTGAAGTGATATTGGCACTGATATAAGTTGGCCTTTTGATTGAGCCATCTCCAATATCGATCTCCTCCAAAGGATCTTGTGCCTGCATCTTTGGCGCCTCACTCATAGGATCGTTCTCAAAACCCAGTGGCTCATCATCATAAATGCAGTCAAGTCTTCGATCCTTTGTTTCTTTGATTTTCTGATCTTCGATCTTGGCTTCAACTGCCATATTTTGTTGAACTCAGCCTCAAGGGCCGTATTTAATCTATTTTCGGTCATATAAGCCGTAATCCTGGCCCATGCAGTGGCCTCAGTCATAGTAATCTTCATATATATTCCACCCAATTGGTGGAATGACTCCATCTTCAGAGGAAACAGCACCAATTTCTTCCCTCTCCCATATAAAGCCATGGGTAGGATGGAGCTTGACAGAATGGATAACACTGTCACTTGGCTCGAAAGCAGATTCCTTGTCACCACAAGGTGCTATATTAGCCAAATTTTTGTCAAAGGTTTGTGGAGTAACAATGTCAACCTCTGACCTATATAAGCTTTGATCTGCCTCTATGTTTTCAACAATCTCATCCTCCCTCCAAATAATAAGTTTCTGGTGGAGAGTAGATGGTACAGCCCCAACTCCATGGATCCATTCCCTTCCTAATAGCAGGTTAAAGTTAGCCTTGGACTGTACCACCAGGAATAGAGTTGGTCGAACTATACTGCCTACAGCAACATCAACTTGTATGGCTCCCAAAGAATAGCCAGTTTTGCCCTCATAATTAGAGAGCACAATGTTGTGGGCAGATAGATTAGTGTCATGTTTCCCAATCTTGTAGAGCATAAATTGAGGCATCAAGTTGACAGCTGCTCCCCCATCTATGAGCACTTTGTTGATCCCAACATTTTCTACTTCTGCTCTGATGAAAAGAGGTTTGAGATGGCTTTTCATCCCAAGGCTTGGCTTCTCGAAAGAAGCTAATTGTTCTTCAACGCAGCCATTGTTCATAACATAGTAACATACTGGCTTTGGGTCAGCCATATCAAAATGATCGAATTCACCTTCAATCTCAGTAACCTCAGATTGGACATCATACTCAGATGGCAAGATAGATACCACACAGATGACATTGAAATCAGGTTCAGAATCCAGCAAATCTTCATCTTCCATCTTGTCTTCGTCCACTGGAGGAAGGAGTCTTTCTTTCGCTGGCCTCCTAGATACTTCTTTATATTGGCCAGTCTGCAGATTCTGTCGAGCCAATTTGTTTTGACGCTGAAACCTGCGCCATTGGGTCCTTGTCATAAGATTCTTACCCTTGTAATTGTTCCTATAAGAATACTTATTGGCCTTCTGTGGACCAATTTGTTTCATTCCACTAGAACCACCCACTTCCATGGCTCCTTTGTTGAACCTTATGAGTCCCTGGTGCATCCATTTTTCGACAGGAATTGAACCAGGAGGGACAAAAGTATTCTTTCGACCAGATTTCTGGTTGCTGTTCGACTGCACCATAACCCTTTTACCTTTATCGAAACGCTGGTTTTGTTTTACCCCCTTGTCGACAACCTGGTACTTCTTGAGGCCCTCAGTAGCCTCTCTATCACATACTGCACTGCAGCGAGGACATAACATTACACTCTTGCTTCCGAGTTTGCATCTGTTCAAGAAATCGATCAAATCCTCTTCAGCCTGAGGATACACAACTTTCATCTTTTCGTTGTAGTCTTCTTCAGATATGTCTTGAACTTGCACCTGAGACACCTCCATTGCTTCGACCATCATTATTCCTTGAGGTTCCGCATAGAGAGTTTCAACAGCTTTAGGTGTTTCAACATTCGCCTGAGTGGTCTTTGGTTTCTCACCAAATTTGAGTCTCCCTTCATTGAGAGCCTTTTGGACCAAATCCCTGAAAAGAATACAACGTGAGGTTTTATGGCCAAGGAAATTATGAAATTTACAATAACCCCTTTTCTTCTGCTGTTCGATTGGGGGTACTTTTAAGCCCTTAGGAACAATAATCTGGCCATCTATGACTAATAAATCAAATATTTCATCATATTTGGTTATGTCAAATGTATAAGTTTTAGACACAAATTTATCATTTTTAGGTTCAACAGGATTTTTCCCATTCGAAGGTCTAAGGAGTTTACAGACATAAGGAGGTCCAGGTTTTAATTCTGCTAAATCAACCTCATTGTCTTCGATATCTTCATAAGTGATATCGAACTCTTGGTCACTATCATCTGCTTCGACATATGCAACCTTTTCCCTCTTATAGAATTTAGAATTTCTAGCCTTTTCAGCTTTTAGCCGTTCGACTTGTCGAACTCTATCAGCCAACTGAGCCATGTCCCTCAAATACTGAGTATCTAATTTCTTTCTAATCGAATAGTCTAGGCCACCAGCAGCCATTTCGACTAATTCATGTTCAGGGACTTGGGTAAAGCATCTTGCCTTTAAAAGTCTGAATCTATTCAGATAATCGTCAATTGATTCAGGTGCTTTACGTCGAACACTTGCCAATTCCTTAAGGCTTATTTTTTATTGTCCCATGTAAAACTGTTCATGGAAAACTCTCTCCAATTGATTCCAATTATGTATGGAATGTGGAGGGAGGGTTGTAAACCATGTAAAAGCATTTTTTGTTAGAGAATTTGGGAAGTACTTCATCCTTAAATTTTCATTGTTTGCTATGTCTCCTGCTTCTGTCAGAAATCTTGCAATGTGCTCAACAGTTGATTCGCTAGTGTCACCAGCGAACTTGGTGAATTTTGGGATTTTGACACCTCTTGGTAGTTCAGTTTGAAGCACATATTCTGACAAGGCAGAAACAAAGTTTGGTCTATGTAAACCTACATTCAGACCATTTTGGACTAAGATAGCTTCGACCAAATTTGCTATGTTATTTTGTGCCCCTAAGTTATTTTGTTGGACATTTCTAACCACTTCATCAGCATTTTGATTTCGATTTACTAAGACTAAACCTGGATTTGGTTCGATTTGTGGTTGGACTTGTGGCTCGATTGGAACCGCTTGTAATTGTCCTTGATTAGGCTGTACCACTATGTTATTGGGCATAGGCACCACAGCATTATTCGGTATTTGGACGTTTTGTATGGGTGCTAGATTCTGAATCTGGGGGACTGGTTGATTAGGAACATGAGGAGCCCCAAAGAAATCAGCCATCCTACCCATCTGGGTGGCTAACAATTGATAAGTCTGGTTAGTATTTTGTATCAAAGGATTAAACACTGTACCAATTTGTTGTGTCAACATATTAACCATATCATGATTACTTTCATCCATTTGTTGCCTTAAAGACATCAAGGATGTATTAGTTAATGGTGGCGCTGCATTTCGATTAACAAAACTAGAGGCCAAACGCTGGTTTATAGGCAAGTAAACGCCAGGCACAGTTTCTGAAAATAATGAAGGGTTAGTTTGTAACCCTTGCATCATTGCTGTAGGCATACCATATGGCACATTCCTACTGTTGCCTTGATTCATATATTGTGAAAAAGGCATACTGAACGTAGAGCCGATTGTGCCTCCCCCTCTTACTGGGGATGACTGGTTTCTTACATTTTGGGGTATCGAAACTGCAGGGCCTGCAGTGGTGAAAGGCATCGTTGTTGACGCATTGATAGGCATATTAACACCCATTGTCGAAGAACTGGGAGCAGATATGGTTGCTCCAGTCACATTCGCAATAACTTCACTCGAAGTGTTCGATGCACTCGAAGGCGCGGACATATTGTTATCATTCATATTTGCATTTTCCATATTATTTGTGCTTGTATTTCTGGGTGGTGGTCTAACCATTTCAGGGAGTATTTTCCCACTCCTCAAGAACATGCACTAACGCAATTTCCAGAAAGAATGCACAAATAGAACTTGCAAATCCAAACGAAAATATTTTTTAGAAAAGACAAATAAAGCACACGTCCCACTGGGCGTGCCAATTTGTTTACGCTGAAATTTAGTAAACAACCGCTAGTCTGGGTTAATTGCTTGCGAGACCAACTAGTGAATCTCAGGAGCATAGTGCTTTGTTTGAATTCTTTAAGTTGTTTGAATGTTCATTACGCATAACATTTATTGTTGTTTTGGGAAAATTAAATATACCAGTCACTTGGATTACAAGCAACAAGGAAAATAAATTCTTAATAAACAAATGCTTTGTTTCGATCGAAACAGATAAATGAATAGAATTTAAATGAAAGGTAATAAATTTTGCATGGAATTTAAAGTGCTTGAAAGATAAATTTACATGAAAAGTAAATTGCATAGAATTGTAAAATGTGCTTTACAGAAAAGAATGGTTCACAGATTCATACTTGGATCCCATTTCACTCGTTTCTCTCGATAGCATGGATACTTTGAGTTTTACAAGGATTTTCGTATAAATGAATTACGACCTTGTTTCTGACTAAAAAACTACTATATATAGACTTTCGAAAATAAACTGTCCTAACGGTCGAACACTACCCTACTGCCAAATGTCCTGCCACGTACACCCTGCATGCACCTAACTGCCCCTTAGAACGGTTGTATCGCTCGAAGTCGAACTGAATTTGTGAAGTTTGTCAGAATTGCGCTAAGTCCAGAAATCTGTTGCTTCGATTCGATCATACGCTAGGTCGATTTGCCCAATGGTTCGAAGTCCTCTTTCTTGCCTTAGCCTTGTGTTTGTAAATATTCCCCTGAACCTGTGAACATTTCCAAGAGTCTTCTTACTCTTCAATTCGATAGGATCTGACAAGATTTTCTTTAGCATTTAATGCGTGTTTAGGGCATATTTTTAGCTTATCAAAAATATGGGCTAACACATATTGATTTATTTTTCGGCACATGGCTACTTCACAACTATAAATGTAGTACTTTGGTAGTGCACAATTGAATGTTAAATTGTCCTCCATTAAATGCATTTATTTTTCTTCGTTCTTTTTTTTTTTGGCTCACTCACTTTGTAATCGATGGGAACAATCGAAAGAATGTACATCTTCACCCTTCGTTTTTTGAGAAGAAGCACATCTTCACACATATTATTTTCTCTTTCACATCCTTGACCGTCTTAGTACCCTTTGATTGTTTTTCTTCAATCTATTTATTATTTTTTGTCTTCATATTTGCTATGGACCAGGAAAGTGAGTTACTTTGCTCTATTACAACTTACTGAATTTGTGCAAGATTCCAATTAATAGTGTAATTCAAAAAATCAGCATCTGGGTCAAACTAGAGGTAAAATTGTTGTTTTCTGCCTCCTTTTTGTTTTGTATATCGGTTAGTATGAATTGTGTAAAGTTGTCATGTATTGTTACTTAAGAACTTGAAATCTATATCACCATGTTAGGTTTATGTCGAAGATAATTGTGGAGATTTTAAGTAAAAAGCTTTAGCACTTCATTTGTAGTGAGTGTGTGTTGCTATTGATTTTGTGTTAGAAGCGTTAGTTACGGTGATTATGCACTATTAGTAACAAAAATAGGTTGAATATAGAGATGAAGATGAATAAGTGTGTTTTGTAGGTGTTTTTTAGTTTTCTTCTAGCATCGTCTTAATCAATATTGAGGCCTAAAATGAACTTTAAGAATGAGACCTTTTTAATTAAATTAATATTTTATGTAAATTTAATTTTTCAGACTTTTTGAGATGCTAAATTGATTATTAAGTTATCGTAATTTATTTTAACATTTCTTTTTCAATATATAATAAAGTCAATCCAAGAGATAATTGTGAGACCGAGAGTAAGAGACGAAGAGAAAGATAGTGCACAAACATTAAAAAAGTAGTGTGAATTGCAACATTAATAAAGGAAGCTACAAATGTTATTCTTAGAAAATTGCACTGTATGGCAAGAGACTCATACGTGTTAATTGAGTACCATAATTAAGGAGTTTGAATCTCCCTAAAAAAAAAAAGGAGTTTGAATCACAAATTTCAAACTTTTGTGGAAACTGCAAATGTAAAAAAAATATTGCTATCTCATTTTTTTTGTTGCTATCTCATTACTTGTGATTATATATACATATATACTAGTTAAAAAATAAAAAGTCGGACATAAAGCAAGGGCTACTGACTAAATGGTTGAAACAACCGTGCTTTCTCCTTTTTCTTCTTAATTTGTACATTTTATTTATTTATTTAACTGCATTGTAAGATATTTTCCCTCCTCATTGTTTGTGATATTGTGCAACATATTCATTACACACTCATTTTTCAATTTGTTTCTCTAACATATTTTAATCATTACATGCTCATTTTTCAACCACTTCCGAAAATCAAATTTATTTATCCAAATCATTCGTGTTGGATGCAACACTCGGTCCGACAAATATGCTGAGTGTGTCGGTGCCCTTGCTTCTGTTTACCTCGCCACCGTACTTCAATATCTAGCCGCTAATATAACTTTTATAGTTAGTAATTTTTATATTAAAACTTTATAAGGCAAATTGTTTTCAAGGTAGCGTGATATTGTATTCAAATCATACATATTTGTTTTTTGGTTAAATATATTTTTGGTCCCTATAAGTATACAAGCTTTTCATTATTGTTTATCTAAAAATTTCCTTCTATTTTTAGTCGTTCAAAAAATTTCCATAACCAATTTTGGTCCTACTTTAATGTCAACTCATGTGTAGCTTTTATATTTTTGAATGAAATTATGCAGAAATTTTTAGAATATTATAACAATTTCTCCCAAAAGAATTAACTTTTTTTTAATAAAACATGAATTAAATATGAATTTTAAGTCTAAAAAATATAAAAATTCATATTTAATTCATATTTTGTTAAACAATTCCTTTTTTTTAGAGATTATTATAATATTCTAAACATTCATGTAAAATTTCATTAGAAAAATATTAACTATACACATGAGTTGAGTGAAAAGAACGGACTAAAAGTGATATGGAAAAACTTTTGAGGGACTATTTTTTTTTTAACCCACTAGCACAAGGTGTGTCAGAGAAAAGCACCCAAGTTCGAAAATCAAAATAAGCATAGTCAGCCAATGCCTAAACAAACAACCTAAACAAACAAAAGGGCAAAGCCACCAACTATGGTAACCTAAAGAAAAAATAACATACTTTGTCTTCACCCACAAAAAAGAAAGCACATTTACTTTATCCAACAATTAAGAAATTGTTTTTTCCTTATTTTTGAACAACCTATTGTTTCTTTCATTCCACAACACCCAGGTGCTAGATAGCCAAATGAGCTGCAAGAAAGAACGCGCACTTTAAAGTCACCTGTCGAGTAAGCGAACTGAGCAAAATGATCCGAAATATGCTGAGGATCAACCGAAGAGAAACCAATCCAATTACGAAAAAGTAATATTGCAAGATAAAATCAAATGTTGTGTTGTCTCTACATTACCACACCCACTCACTCAAAATTGTGCTTCATGAGGGATAATGTCACATCTCACCAAATTATCCTTAATCAGCAACCTGTCACGAAGAAGTCTCCAAGCGAATATAGACACCTTCAAGGGAACCTCTCTGTGTCAAATTAAGTCTGAAACTGCAGTAAAGCTATGAGGCTCCTGGCTCGTGAGCATCTGATACACACCACGAACTGTATATCCCCCACCGAAGTCAAGCTGCCAAAGCCACTAGTCTTGTGTATGAACCTGCATAGTAATATCATGAAGTAACATCCCACACTCCTCTAACATTTCCTCCTCCCATGCCCACAACCGATTCCGCCACTTCCAAGCCTCACCCCCTTCATCCCATCCTCTATTGAGATTTAGATAAACTATGATGAACAAAACATGCAAAGGCGAATCATACATAATAAAACTGAGACTAAAAATTGAAGAAATTTTTTCAAGCGAAAATAAAAAATTGGTATATTTATAGTGACAAAAAACATATTTAACACCCCCCCCCCCCCCCCCCCCCCCTCTTTTTCTTTTTACAAATCATACATAATTTAGATTTGATTTTATCATTTTCATACAATACTTGTATTATACAGTAAATTATCCTATTCATGTTTGTTCATCTAATGATTTACATTTTTATCTTAGTTTGATTCGTCTTTGCAGGTTTTGTTCATCACAGTTTGTCTAAATCTCAATATATTTGTATGACCTTCCTTTTATTTAACTCGTGTGTGTTTTTTCTCGCAGGTGGATGATGACAATTCACAATTGATACAAATTTGATTTCTATATTTTTTTTTCTATAATCTAAAGTGGATATTTTGAAATTGGTTTACTTCGATGTTGATTAAAAATTTCAATTTAGTCAAACATGTATTTACTCTATATGTCATCCATTCACTTGAGTTTTACGTGAATTGCTACTAATTAGAACGTGGACAATCAATTGGTTGTAAAATATGCACTCATTTATTATGAATTTGATCATTTGTGTCGTTAAATCACATATGTCGTTTATTTTACAATTAAAAATGTTATGATATTTAGTTTTATTGTGGCATGAAAAATGTAAGAGGTACACCTTTTTTTAGGAGGAGCAAGCACTTTTTTTTATTTTAAAGATGTTAGCGGCACTTTTTTTTTGAGAGGATGTTAGAGGTACACTTAGTTACTGTATTATTTAGGTAACAATATTTGTAACTTTTTTTTTTTACAAAATATTTGTAACTTGTCTATGCAAAAAAAATCATAATAATATATCATTTACATCTTAATTAAAAATGATGTTATATTTAAAATATAATTTTATATACGTATATTTTACCCGACGTCTAGTATTGATCAAGGTACAAAATGATAATAAAGGTGTAAGCACTTGAATATTTTCTCAAAGAAGTAAAGTCCAACGTTTCTTGGCTATCCTAGTGATTTCAATGAGATTAGACAACACTAAATGATAATAAAAGAGGGTTGATCATGAGATTAGACAACACCAAGAATAATTGGGACTTTTTTTTTGGGTAAACAATTGGGATTTTTTTTGACCAAAAAAAAGAATAACAATTGGGATTTTTAATAATGTGATTTTGGTTATTCTGCTTAATTAAGAAAATGCGAAATTCTTCCACCATGTAAACAATCTTCTCTCAATCTCATGTTTTTGGAGTAAATAGACAATTGCCCCCCCGAAATTTTAAGTTTCGTCAAATACCCTCTGACATTAACAAAACTTCAATTACCTTCTCGAAATTGCATAATGTTAATCAATTTCGTCTTTCTGTTAAGTGGCTATGTTAAAGGTGATGATGTGGCTATTTCACGCTGACGTGTCAATGCTTGCTGACGGGGTATTTGACTGAATGAGAAAAGTCACTTATAATACTTTTTTATTACTTTCCCCCCAAATACATCCCTAATTTCAACCACAACATTCCAAAACAACCCTGTTGTTTTTCTTACCCTTTCAACACTTTCACCGGAACCACCACCAATCGCCACCGTAAAGCCTGTCGCGGTCGTCTAAAAGCTCACTTACTTATATGACTTATGTTATTATTACTTATGTTATTGCTACTTATGAAACATATATGTGTGTATAAGTGTGTGAAAGTGAAGAATGACAGTGCAGAAATATGTGTGTGAAAGTGCTATATGTGTGTTAATTTTCCTTCAAATGTTGCAAATATTTGTGGCTGAAAGTGGTTCTGTTATTCATAATCTGCCATGATAAAGAGTTGTTATCAGTTGAAATTTCCACAAGCTTGTTTGGTGATAGTTTCAAAGTCAATGGATAATTACTGATGAACTACATATATTTTTTTTACCATTACTTATGATCCTGCAAAACAAAATCAAAGTTACCCAGACAATCAAAGTTACCCAGCAACTTAATAAACCTCAAAATTAGGTATAATAATGGGGTAAATCCCTAAAATTACAGAAAGGAGTAAACGAATTTGTGAAAAATGGAAAAACTAAAATTAGGGTTCAATTACCTTTGGAAATGGGCATGAGAAAAATTCTCTACCAAAATTAGATTCAGTTCCAGCAACTCTCACCACAAAAACTCGTTCATAGTGGCATTTGAGGGAAAAATGTTCATGCTTTCACCCATGGAAGGAGAAGTTTTTGTTTCTTTCATTTTCCTTTGATTTGTATATTCAAATCCACCACCCATCATTTTCAAACGATTTATAACAATTGTTGAACGGCTTACGATATCGCACTAGTCTATGTGGATACGATATAAAAATATTTACTTTTGTTTGAACAACACACCCCAATACACCAATACAAGAAGTTGATTTCTTCTATTAGAACCATTATGAGACCTTTTTTATCAATGGGAAAAAAACAAGAAAGAACAGAAAACTTAGGTATAATGAAGGATACCCCTATAGTATCAACTAAGTACGTAGATACCTAGGGGTGTTCACGATGCGGTTTGATTCAGTTTTGAGGCTAAAAGTCATCCGAACCGCAAGATAAAAAAGCATGCGATTTGGTTTGGTTCGGTTGACCTTTAAAATAAAATCCGAACCAAACCAAACCAAATTAATACGGTTTGGTTTGGATCGGTTGACGCGGTTTTTTCGAGACAATACAATTTTTTCCAACATTAAAATCAAGTTAAAAATATATTTTCAACAATGTTTTAAATTTCATCCAACATTACAATTTCATTTTCAATTAAAAAATTTCCCATTTACATAGACCAAATTTAAAACCTGAACAAAAAGTAATCATATTTTGTAAGAAATACAAAAGACTAAGATTTTAACATTCACTAAAAGTTCAAGTACCATATGAATACACTTTTGAAATAAAAAGCAAAGAAGAAACTTATCAAGAGAAAAAATATGTGATTTTATAAAAGTTTTCATTGAGTTTCTATAATTATTGGTCTAGGTGACATATGTTTAATTAATGTTTTTTTTTTATGTTGCGGTTTGGTTTGGTTTGGTTTGGTTCGGTTGGTAAAATAAAAACCGCAAATCAAACCAAACCATGCAGTTGAGTAAAAAAATGATTTGAATCCATCCGAACCAAATGCGATTTTTTGCGGTTTCGGTTTGGGTTGGTTCAGTTTGCGGTTTTTCTATTGGATTGGTTTGGTTTTGAACACCCCTGATACTAGCCAATAAAGGGGGACAAAGTTTAAAAAGTCTAATCTCATTATCAAGAGCAACTCCAAGTTTGGCCAACCAGTCAGCGCAGGAGTTTCCTTCCCGAAAGGTGTGAACAAGAACAATGTTCCAGTTCCTAGTCAACAAGGATCTAATGTAATCAACAATCGCATCATATGGACGAGTATGCAAAACTCCCTCTTTGATGAACTTTAGCGCGAAGAGAGAATCATATTCACAAATTATATGTCTGTAGTCATGAGTTCAGGCTAGATCGAGACCACATGATATAGCTAGAAGATCAACATTAATATTAGATGCAAAACCACAACTTCCGGAAAAGCCAAAAATTCAACCCCTTGACGAATTGATGAGACCACCATGATCAGAATGACATGGGTTACCAATAGAGCTCTCCCATGCACATTGAGTTTGATCACATTATTAGGTGAGTGTTTCCAAGAAAATAGTAGGAGAACCTTGTCGAGACTAGAGTCACAAAACACCTTAGATGTATACTTGACTAAGGATTTAATTTGATTAAGAATTTTTCATAGAGAACATCTGTTATCGAAAAAAGATTCATCATGTCGAATCTTCCATATAAATCCTTATGAGACTTTGAAATAACTATTGCAAAACCTAATGTTGTTTTTGGATTTCCAAACTGTTGTATTTGGATTTCCAAATTCTATTTTGAAATAGAATATCTACCGAAGTTGTTACTAGGTTGAGTCACGACCAGGTCGCTCTCTTTAAGATGTTTCGTGGCACTGCCCAAAATTGTGCAAGACAGACTATCAACCACGCCGCCTCCAGGATAAAACAAGCCCAGCTACAACTGTGCGGTTAACCACTGCACTGTAGAAAACCGTTCAAGATTTACACCTCCAATATGGTACTAAGATCACTCTTTAATACTGAAACCACTTTCTAATATGGTACTGTGACCACTTTATTATGGTGCTAAGACCACTCAAATATGGTGTTATCACCATTCTAACCTTTAAGCTCTCCAAAATATTAATATGGTACTAAGACCACTCAAATACGATGATACTACCGTTCTAACTTTTTAACTTCTCCAAAAATAGAAAAATATTGAAAGCATATTTATATATACCGTTAAGATCATTCTTAATTCTGACGGGACATTATTATTTCAAAAGGGACTATGATCTTAAAAGTACTCTTTATTCCGAAGGGACATATATTATCGAAGGGACTATGTTCTTAAGACCTTTCTTAATTCCGAAGGGACATTATACCGAATAGGGACTAAGGTCTTAAGAACACTCTTAATTTCGAAGGGACAGAAAAAGAAGATGAGGAGAAGAATAGCTCGTTAACACAAGCTGGAGGGAGAAGAGAGAAAGAGTTCTCGACAACTCAATAGAACTCTTTGGTGTGATTTTTGAACTAAGTGGAGTTCTCTGTTTATATAGAGATTTTGTAACTGTTTTAGCTAAAATTGCGGCAGCAGTTACTCTAATGGATAAGATCAAAAGGAAACTTAACCACTAATCAGTTCAATAACACTTGTGGATAAGATCAAAAGGAAACAAATCCACAAAAGTGGAGGAAACAAACTCATTGGATATGAATGAAGGAAAGATAGGAAATTCAGTTGAATTCTTATTCTTATCACAACCAACATAAACTAAAATTATGAGAAGTGATATTCATGAATAAAAATAATAATTACTATTATTTTTATCATTATCAAGTATTTAAAATTTAATACCGCAATTTAAACACTACTAATGTGTGTGTTCTATTTTATGTGGGACCCCCACTCTCTATTTTTTCAATTCACATCACACTAGCTCAAAGTCTTATTACTTGGTGTTTAATCTTTTGATTTCCTTCCAACTTCACACCAATGTTCCAACAATTCCCCACTTGAATTTAAAAAATGGTTTCAATAATAACGTCAAAACGTTTATATAAGGTTGCTAATAAACAAAGGTGTCGCCTACAACTTGAACCTTTGCATAGCGGAAACTATTCCGGTTCAACAAGAGTTGCTTATATCATTGAACTCTATCTCAGACATAGATTCCGCACACAAACCTTTTCCTAAGGTGTATTCTAAAAGCATGTGTGTTTCTGGCCCTGCACGTCTATCCCAGTTTTAACGAACGCTCTAGGTATTCTGCCCCAAATTCCATAAGAACCGGCCTCAATTCCACATTTGTATAGGTGAGTCTATCAAGAGTACCCATGTAGCTATGTACTCCACTCAACATAGAGTATAGATCTCATTAAGAGTTTCTATTATCTCATCCTTCTGTCGCTGCAGGATTCATGCTTTCTTAATTTTCTCATAGCATGTTCTATCACTCATGACTTGGTATTACCCATTGAACCTATTTCTTGGGATCTCCAGTCATTTAGGTCGGGTTTCCATCACTTGTGATCTTTAGGCATTAGTCCCATCTTATTGGATGTGTTTATGACTTTCTTTCTAGTTTTTCCTTTCCTCAAAGGATTGACTAATTCTTTATCAGTACGTACATGATCTACTTTAACCGTTCCTTTTGAGAGTAGCTAGCTCTCTAATTTGTTATGTGTTCGTGCCTTAATAATCGTCTCTTACTATTGTAGTAACGATTCTCAATTTTGTAATAGCTGCAGTACTATCACAATGAATTAACACTCCTGGCAACGGTTTTATCCACTAGGGGATCTCAACTAGCAAGCATTTTCTCAACTTGCTTCTTCACTAGTTTTCTCTAGTGTTCTCATCTCATATCATTCCATAGTGGATTGAGTCAATATCATATGTTTCAACAGACAACTCTTCCAGTGATGCTCAATGTGCAGCCACTGGTCGCTTGAGACTCATTTGAAGGATGTTTTATTTTGTATCTTGTACCATTAAAGTACAATAAGATACTCCTCATAATGTAATCCTAGAGTCATAGTATTTTTATCGCACCTCATGACTCTTTCAATAGCATGACAATGCTCCTTAATCTGTCTACTTGTAAACTTGCACAAGAGTTCCACGACATAGGCAATATCGGGTCTAATACATTCAGTGACATATCTAAGGACTGCCAATGATGCTCGCATATTCTATTTGTCTAACACCACCTCAAGTGTTCTTGAAGAGTTTTACACTTGGATCATAAGGTGTGCTTGCAAGTTTACAGTCAAATAATTACATTTCTTAAGATCATCTCAACATTGTGAGATTAATTAAAAAAATTCTCTTTTTTGATCTAGTAATCTTGACACCAAGAATTACTTCAACTTTGTCTAGGTCTTTCTTATCAATGTTGTTGATAAACAATGATTTCACATAAATTATAGCATGAATCTTTGAACCAAATATGAACAAGTCGTCTACATAGAAACATATGATCGTGCAAATGTCATTTCCATATTTGTAGTGAATATATTTGCCACTTTCATTCACTTTATACTCATTCGATATCTTTAGGTTGTCAAATTTTCCATGCCATTTCTTAGGAGTTTATTTTTAGACCATGCAAAGATTTTTCTAACTTTCTGACCTTGTTTTCTTGTCCTGAATCACAAAACCTTCTGGTTGTTCCATATAGATTTCTTCTTCTAGTTCACCATTTAATGAGGCAACTTTTACATCCATTTGGTGTACTATCAATTTATGAACAACGGCTAAAGGGACTAGCACCCTTATGGATATGATTCGATTGACTGGTGACTAAGTGTCGAAGAAATCTATATTTTTTCTCTTTGCCTAAAACATTTTTCTACAAGGTGAGTCTTGTATTTAGCAACCGAACCATCAAGTTTTAGTTTCTTTTTCCAAAATCCAAATACAACCGATTAGTTTGCATCCAGAAGGCAAGTCAACTAAGAGTCGTGTTTCGTTAGACTCTAGAGAATCCATTTCATCGTTTACTGTTTTTTCCTTTCAAAAGTTAGCATCCAATGAAGACAAAGCTTCTTGAAGGCCAGATGGATCCTCTTCCAATATACAAACCATATAATTAGGTTTATACTCTTTGGCAATTATAGTTTTCTTACCTTTTCGAGGTTCTATAACATCTCGTACGATGTTTTCATAACTGTTTCTGATTACTGGAATGTGATCAGATGTTTTGCCCCCACTAATGGCGTGCTTTCACTAGAGCCCCCACCAGTTCCCCCACTATTATTTATTTAAAGGGGTATTTATTTACATAGAAATCGGTATCGTTTAATTCTATGCTCAGTTTAGCATTTAGGTCATAAAACTTATATGCTTTGCTATTTATAGCATACCCAATGAATACACATTCATAGGCTCTACTAGTGAGTTCAACTCTCTTGGGGTCCAAAATCCAAATGTAGTCCAGACAATCTCAAGTTCAAAAAATAAGACAAGTTAGGTTGTCTTTTCTTCAAAAATTCTTAATTAGAAATTTTGTTCTTAGACTTGGGTACTCTATTCAACATAAATTTCAATTTTTATAAAAATTGAACATATCAAGCGTATCAATTTTATTTTTTAAATTTACAGTCATCAATAAATATGATAAAATATATTTTTATCATTTCTAGTTTATGTGTCATCAAGTTCGCACATATCATAATTTGTTAAGTTTAGAGGTTCAAATTCTCTAAACACTGATTTATATGAACTTTTGGTTCATTTATTTTGACTGCAAAAAATAAAATTTTCTAGTCATATAACTTTGGAATTAAGTCCAAGTTACTCAAGTTTAAAATTAAACGCTTGTTCATATGATAAATTTTGACATGTCAAATATTAAAATCACACAACTTATAAAATAGAAGGAGAATTTAATTTTGAGCATATCATCAAAGGCGCAGTCTTTTCCCACAATAATGCATGGTGCACAAGTCTCTCTTTAAGTCCGAGTCAACTTAGTCTTAATAGAAATCTGAAATTCAGATTCTTTCTTATTTTGGAGCAAGCATCACGTCATAGAGAATAATTTTCTTTTCGGACATGATTTGCAACCTCACATCTCCGATGCCAACGAATTTAATGATGTTATAATATTCTAACAACACTTTCTTATTTACAGCAGTAGCATACGTTTTTTAACATAACATAATCATAGCAAACACGGCGCGAGACGCTAATGTTTATCCATCATTCACTTAATTCACCAACTAGATTGATTTAACTAGTCATATCAGTGAATTTCTTAGCATTGTTGTTTGAAACAACAAGCACTTCGTCGTTTCAGTCGAAAGATGTATTTTTATAGCCTGATTTATCCTTGTTTTATTTTGGGACAACGAAATCTCAATAAGTATTTTCTTCGGTAGACATGGCAGATCGAAACGTCTTAAAATTGTTGTTTTTGGATTTCCAAACTGTTGTATTTGGATTTCCAAATTCTATTTTGAAATAGAATATCTACCGAAGTTGTTACTAGGTTGAGTCACGACCAGGTCGCTCTCTTTAAGACGTTTCGTGGCACTGCCCAAAATTGTGCAAGGCAGACTATCAACCACGCCGCCTCCAGGATAAAACAAGCCCAGCTACAACTGTGCGGTTAACTACTGCACTGTAGAAAACCGTTCGAGATTTACACCTCTAATATGGTACTAAGACCACTCTTTAATACTGAAACCACTTTCTAATATGGTACTGTGACCACTCTATTATTGTGCTAAGACCACTCAAATATGGTGTTATCACCATTCTAACCTTTAAGCTCTCCAAAATATCAATATGGTACTAAGACCACTCAAATACGGTGATAACACCGTTCTAACTTTTTAACTTCTCCAAAAATAGAAAAATATCGAAAGAATATTTATATATACCGTTAAGATCATTCTTAATTCTGACGGGACATTATTTTTTCAAAAGGGACATATATTATCGAAGGGACTATGTTCTTAAGACCTTTCTTAATTCCGAAGGGACATTATACCGAATAGGGACTAAGGTCTTAAGAACACTCTTAATTCCGAAGGGACAGAAAAAGAAGATGAGGAGAAGAATAGCTCGTTAACACAAGCTGGAGGGAGAAGAGAGAAAGAGTTCTCGACAACTCAATAGAACTCTTTGGTGTGATTTTTGAACTGAGTGGAGTCCTCTGTTTATATAGAGATTTTGTAACTGTTTTAGCTAAAATTGCGGCAGCAGTTACTCTAATGGATAAGATCAAAAGGAAACTTAACCACTAATCAGTTCAATAACACTTGTGGATAAGATCAAAAGGAAACAAATCTACAAAAGGGGAAGAAACAAACTCATTGGATATGAATGAATGAAATATAGGAAATTCAGATGAATTCTTATTCTTATCACAACCAACATAAACTAAAATTATGAGAAGTGATATTCATGAATAAAAATAATAATTACTATTATTTTTTATCATTATCAAGTATTTAAAATAAAATACCGCAATTTAAACACTACTACTAATGTGTGTGTTCTATTTTATGTGGGACCCCCACTCTCTATTTTTTCAATTCACATCACACTAGCTCAAAGTCTTATTACGTGTTTAATCTTTTGATTTCCTTCCAACTTCACACCAATGTACCAACACCTAACTTAGCTACTTAACAACGAATCCAATCCATCTTGAGAGGTGAATTTTTTATGGGTTGTAACTTTTTTTTCCACGAAATCCTCAACAGCTAGTTTAGCGTCACCATAACTAAATTGACATCATGTAATGTAAATAAAACTTTAAAAAAATCCATCAAGCACATACCAAATTGGTAACAAATCGGTAATATTTCGTAACAAAGAAAATGCACGAAAAATAACAATCATAAGGGTTTTTGTTACACAGAAATGCTAAAATGCACGACAATATTTGTCGTGAAATTTGCACGAACAATTTCATACTTGTCATTTAGTTCTTTATCTTAGTTTTTATTTGACACAAAATGACAAATGTTGCCTCTGTTAGACATATTTTATGAGAAATCACAAGAACACGTGATTGAGTGGTGTTTTTCTAAATCAATTGTTGTCTGTGTCTTACCTCACCAATGCCATGTACAACGGTGGATTATGCATGCTCTTTCTTTGGTAACATGATTTTTTAATATATATTTTATACAAAAGCATCAATAAACTAGCAAGAAATCCATTACTAAAGTAAATTTCATGTTGTTGAATAAGTCGTGTGATATCGTGTGTTAACTCTCTCGTGTTGTATAGCAGCGCTCTTTGTTACATTACCTTTACTTTCATATAAAAATGGTGTTGATAAAGTTTTTTTTTTGTTTTTTGAATCAGCAAATTTATTTATGCCAAACTCCTGGAAGATGCAAAGAGTTGGAAAGGGAAATACAATGACACCGCATATACACGGAACACCCAAGACACCAAACTATCTCAGCAAATAACAAAGCCACATAATATCCCCTAAAAATGCAAGGGACTGTCCCCACCAGAAAGAGGCCCAAGCTATGAGCCTGTAATCTCTTCAAGACTCAAACAAAATTCCAGTTAATTGACGGTAGGATTGTTATTGTATATTTAACCACAAATTTCATGAAAAAGAGTTATGCATTGGCGTGATTGTGAGTTGTGTTAGAGAATTTTTATGAGTTAGAAAATCCTGACCAAACTTAAATATATATAAGGTCAATCACGTCCAAAAAAAACACTAGTGGTACATAAAGAACAAAATGTGACAAAAAAAAAAAAAACTACAAATTAAAATAAAGATGATTGGTTTTCCTTGGTTGAACGTTAGTCTAAATTCACAGTCACAAGTTTTATATTATTTCCTCCCACTTTCACTTCAATATATCTTTAGAATCCATCATCACCTTACTCATTCATTCCATGGATTCCACCATCATAAAATCAACCTTCCCCATTTTCACGACCAATCCATTTTTCCTCTCAAAAACATCTCTCAGACCCTTAAAGGTTTCAGTCAAACCTCCACCACCAGACTTCAACTACAAGCTGGAGATTTCTGATGAATCTAGAGCTGTTATAGAAGAATGTTACCCTGAGTTGCTTGATTTGGCTGACAATGGTAGCTTGGTTTTGGTACAGAAGAAGAGGTTTGGTCCTGTTCCTTCTTGGAGGACTGAATTTGTTGAACCTGAGTATATTTGGTTGATTGGAACTACACATGTTTCTAAAGAGTCAGCTATGGAGGTTGAGCGTGTAGTAAAAGCTGTGAAGCCAGATAATGTGGTTGTTGAACTTTGCAGAAGCAGGCAAGTACTGATAATTTCTTTTCATAACATGAATTTTACTATATTATTATTTCAGTTATAATAATCCTATAATATTTGTGATTAATATGAATGTGAAAAACTTCCCTTTGTCTATACATAACTCTTAATTTTATTTTCCAACTGAAATCATAGAATGTTGCAGATTTCAGTTGTTTTCATTTGTCAATATGCATCATAACTTCAATTGTTGCAGATTTCATTTCCAGAGCTGGGATCATGTATGCTGATGATGATCAGCTTGACAAACAGTTAAGGTCTACTATGTTTTCCTTGAGCGGGACTGGATTTTTTGGAGCTATTGGCCGTAGCATAAATCTTGGTAAGCTCAATTTTGTTCTACATATCTATCTTTTTTTTCTCAGGGGAATCCTAGTATCTTAAAGACATATTAAACTCCACTTAATCTAAATCAAGTTAAGGGAGAAACAGATTTATTTTGTACCATGAGTTGGTTTTGAGATGTCTATTTAATATCTGTAAGAGAAACATGTTTATTGTTTTATGATCTAAATATCAGGTGGTCAAACTGCTTTAGCATTGAGATTACTCCTGGCTGCTTTTTCATCAAAGATATCTTCAAATATTGACCGCCCTTTTGGTGACGAGGTAATTTCAAACTCGTCTCTATATTTGTAGCTTTTGGTAGTAGAACTCTTTTTGATAAAAAAAAAAAAAATGTCTATTATGCAGTTCCGTGCTGCTCGAAAAGTGTCGGAGGAAGTTGGTGCACAATTAGTTTTGGGAGATAGACCAATTGAAATAACAGTATGTACATATTGCATAGTTCTTTAAAGGAAATAAATTAGTTCAACAGCTGTTTCAGATTTTTATGTATGGAATATGAAACAATGGGAAACAGCTGAAGTATTATGCATGTTCTTTGGAAACAGCTGAAGTATTCTGTATGATCTTAGGATGATGTAGTCTATATAATCTGTTTTGTAGCTTCAGAGAGCATGGAAGGCTTTGAATTGGACTCAGAAGTTGAGTTTATTGACGATAGTTATCCGTGGAATAACATCTTCATCAGACATTTCTACAAATAAGCTTGAGGTTACTTCTCTTGCCTAGAATGTCAATCTCAATTTTTACTATTTTTTATGTTACATGGCCTGCTTTTATATGCTTGATCCCCCTTTAAAATGATATTTAGTTCTGTTCCAGGTAGAACTTCTAGGATCTCTACCGGCAGTGTGCCGTGTTCAAGGTCGGTGTTTTGTGTTTAAGTTAAATGAGTGACTTAGGTTTTCTTTGTTTTGATCTTTCTTTAATTTTTATGCTATTCCTTTTGAAGGAAAGCAATTCCGTGTCTTTCATTTGATAATGATCAAGAGTATATATAGTTACAATAGGTAGAGTCAAACCTAGGAGAATAATTACAAAATAATGGGAGAGTAATTATAAAATAATAACCAACATAATTACAAACATAATTACATAAAGTCAAACATTCTATTACACTCTGCAGTCGAAGCGGGAGTTTCACGGACGCTTAGACTGATCCGGAAATCTTCAAAAAGAACTCTAGGTAGGCCTTTGGTTCTATAGTCCATCCCTCAAGAAAAAAATATAGTCCAATCATGATAGTAGTTCTTGTTGGGAATTTTTTTTAATCTTGATCATTATTAACTCTGGAGTAAATGGATCGAGTGTACAATTCTTCTTCACATTCTATCATTTCCGCTCTCTAGGCACCCTACTAAGCTACGGTTTTGGTTGACGAATCCTTTGAACCTGCGCGTATTCGGATTCTACTCGGCCCGTGTCATACAAAAACCCTTGCCGAGTACTTTATTAATTGGGCCGAGTAAACAGTTCACAGACCAAGGGTATTGAAATAAATTGCGATTTAATTCCAGCCATTCAGTTATAGTGAAATGTTTTATGACGGTTCAGGTTTGTATGTGTGTGTGTGAGATGCATAATAAAGGTACTCAAAGTGTTTATATTTATATTACATATAAAACTCTCAAACAGGGAGATTCATAAATATCTATGATTCTCATATAATTATAATCTATGCAACAGTTTGCTATTTGAAAAACTGAAGAGCCAAATCTTGGTATTAGTTGCAGAAAGCAAGTTCAGATGATGGTACACTTCAGCTTTATGAGCAGCTCAGTTTTTCATATCCATCCCTATTACCACCTCTTATACATGAACGAGATACTGTAAGATTTTCTTCTCTCACTATAAAATTGCATAACAGCATCCTTTTACATGTGACAAGTTCTACAACCACAAGTAAACAACAGCGATTTTTGTTTTGCAGTATCTTGCATGGTCTCTGAAGCGGAGCAAGGCTGTGAATAACTGTAAAAGGGTGGTAGGTGTAATTGGAAAAGGCCACATGAACGGTGTAATATATGCATTGTTAGCTGATACTGGGAATTTGAGATTTAGAGATCTTGCAGGGAAAAATTCAAATGATGGAGGTTCTAATGGCTGGATTGATGGCATAGTCAAGAGCTTAGTGAGGGATACAGTGATTGGCATTGTCCTATGGGCCTTATATGAATTCATAAATGGTGGAACATTTTCTTTTTGACTAGATAAATGGTGGACCATTAGGGGCCTTTATATTTTTAAGTTTGAAATCACAAGATATAGTTCTTAGCTGTACAATGAACATCACAAAAACCCGGTTAGTGATTTGTAGGAAGAAAGGGATCTTTATAACATTTATTCTTGTAAGTTTTTTTTTTTTTTTGGTACAAATTTATTCTTGTAAGTTATGGGAAGATTATGTGTAAGTAATACTTATCATTGATCCACATATACAAATGTAGAGGTTTCTTTATCATCAATATTAACCTCTAGCCAGTGAAACTGATATAGGTAACTTTCTTTAGTAAACTCCGGACATTGATTAATCTCTTGAAAAGCTGAGATTCATATAAAGATTTACATTTCTCAATCGAATATTTGGAACACGTCGGCCTGATACTGTCACGTGATATCGGTAGATTCATGCACCCCTCTTCTAATTTCTCATATGAATATGAAAGAGAACATGTACTTAAAAATCAACATATATTGATTGAGTGAAAAATTTACAGAGATGAATGTTCTAATTGATGAAATGGGAGCCAACTCTTACACACAAACATATGTATGAGAGAAAAAGGAAAAAGGACCATGATGAAGAGGTTTAGTAAAAGTTTATGTGGTTTGATATCTGGAAGTAATAGGAAAAGTGTAGCATACAAGATTGAATCTTGTCTCGAACAATGTGACAGTCCAATTCAATGTGTTTGGTTCTTTCGTGGAAAATTGAGTTAGCTGCAGAATGTAATGTTGATTTGTTGTCACAGTATAGGATGACTGGTGTAGAATGTTAGATATTAAAACCTTGCAGAAGGAAGAGAAGTCACTGAGCTTCATAAGTAGCATGAGCCAAGACATGATACTAAATTTCTGATGATAACAGATAGACAATTGTTTGTTTCTTGCCTTTCCAAGAAATGAGAGATGGTCAAAGAAGAAACAAAAGTATGTAGGTGATCTTCATGTATTCGGACATGATCCCCATTCCCCAATCTAAGTCACACAATCCTTTGTTGTGAGTGCTGGGGGTTGTCTTGAAGAAAATTCATTTTCCTAGACTGTCTTTGAGGAACCGCAAAAAAAATGAAAGATATTACTCACTCCATTTTTTTTTCATCTGATGTTCTAGAACTTCAACTATATTTCAAAATATTTGATGTTTATATTTAATATTGTTTTCCCAAGTTTACCCTTGTTGAAAAACACACCATAAAACTATTAAACGAGTTGTGACATTTGTCTTATCACATGTGAATTTAATCATAAATAAGGACATTTTAGTCCAAAACATACAAATATTTATACACTTTAATTACTTCTTAAGACTTGTGTCAAGAGTTAAAACATCAAAAGATAAAAAAATGGAGGGAGTATTAGATGTATGATTCAATAAGAATTGTGGTCGCACACGTCCCTGAAAGGAAAGGTGATATAGAAATATTGAAAGAGTTGTAAGGAAAATGAGTGAATCTTGTCAAAAATTGTCGCTGAGACATCTAACTTAAGAGCATGTTTGGTGCACATAATATGATAGAGATAGGATATGAAACTGGATAAGGATAGAAAATGATATGGACATGATTTATCCTATCACATGTTTGTTGCACACATGATAACAAACATAATATCATATATATCACAATTAAATGACATAATTAACCTTGTAATTAATTATAATTAAATATAATTAAGCTATTATTAATTAGATACAAAGTTATTATTGTCAATCGTCTTCTTCCTTTTTTTTGGTGCCATAATCTTCATTCTTAAAGTTCAATTAAAAAAATCATGACTTCTTCAATTAAAAAAATTGGTTATTGCCTTCTTCCTTCTTCAATTACAAAGTTCTATCAAAACTCTTTTGTGTAACTTCAACATGTAAAAAAATTCATACACCAACAACAACCTATAAAAAAATTTACAATTACAATCCAAGCTCTTAACTAAACTAATTGTTGTCTCTGTTAAAAATAATACGAAATTTCAAAACTCTCTGTTTCATCACTTTTAAAATTTGACTTGAATACAAAATAGACAATCAAGAAATAAACAAACAAACAATTAAGCAGATTGAGGAAAAAGTGATTGTAGGGTGGAATTGGTGTTAGATTTGTAACAAATAGAAGAGATGAAGTTGAAGAGTTATGGAGGAAGAGGTAGAGGTCGATGGATGGAGAGCATAGAGAACATGAGCGATGAATTGAGAGATGGCAAAATAAGCATTTTAGTGTTAATCTTGATAGAATAATTCTAACCCACCAAAAACTAAGAATAAAAATAACAAAGGGTGAGTATGATAGGATTATAAATGAGTTTAAGTTATCATTTTCTATTGACGCACCAAACAACAAATTGAACCAGGATATGATAGTTTTATCATATCCAGTCTTCCTATCATGAGCACCAAACGAGCCCTAAGTTCTACCAAAAAATGAAACTTGTTAACCACTTAAGTCAAATCACTTGATTGAGTGAATTTACTATTAACTATAATAATAATAATAATAATAATAATAATAATAATAATAATGGTTTGTTAAAGGACAAGACATATGTGTATTTCTTTAGGTGTTTTTCGTGTGGTTATTGATATAAAATACTCGTAACTATCAATGACTTTTCAAATCCACAGTATTCTCAAAGTTTATTATGACCACAAAAAATATATTTTATGTGACCAATCACACAAAAAGCACCTAAGAAAATGCATCCAAGTTTTATCCTTTGTTAAAATACACCTATTAATACTAGTGAAAAGACGGATACTCACGTGTCCGTCTTTCCGCTCTTTTTATTGCGCTAACGTTTGAAAATTATAAACGGTGTTTTTTATGAAATTTTCATTTTGATTAAAACTAAAAATATAAATGTTTCTTCCGTAAAAAAATATAAATATTTGTTGCTTTCAAATTATAACAAACCAAACTAACCATGATTATCTATTTCAATGACACCAACAATATAAAAAAATATAATTTAATTCTTAATTTTTTTAATGACACCAACAACAATCTTTATTATTGAAAAATTTGTTTAAGGGTGTAATTGAGATAATGAAAAAGTAAGTATATATATACTCATCTATATACTCACATCGTGTTTGTTACACTTTTATTTTAATATTTGAATTTACTCTTATATATTTGTTATATGTGTTATTTGTATTGAAAGTTGTGGGTAATTTTGGAAAAAGAAAAAGTCGGTCCAAAATAGCCAAAACATGCTATTTTCTTTATATATAGTATAGATTTATGAAGGAGTATTTTAGCAACATGCATTTTAAGGTGTATTTAATCACTTTTTAGTTATTGCTTGCTCATGAACTTATTGGAAGATATCTTTTGATGAGTGTTTTGAGGGGCTTTTGCAACAATACTGAGAGCATGTATAAGATTGTTCTTTAGGCACCTAGCAATTGCATACAACCAGCTATTATTGTTCGCTGAATTGCAATTAACTACCATTCGCTTCAAAACAGTAGTTAATTGTCGTTAGACGAATTTTAAATTGGTTAAATTTTAAGCGATTTAACAAATTTCCAAACAGTAATTAACTATCGTTGATGGTATTTTGGGTAATTTGAGGTGCTGTTAGCAATTGATAGATGTCTAGAAAGCAATTTTCGAGCTTGTAAAGCAATTATCTTAATTTTAATTGTTTTTTAGCCCAAGCCAGGGGAGGATCTAGTATAAGGCTATGTGTGGCTATAGCCACACATGACTTTTCCCATTTTTTTTAATGTTATAATTCAAGTTCAACACTTTGTATATTGTTGAAGCTCTATTGAAAACTTGAAGAAGATAAGTAGTAGAGAAAGAGAATAAATGGTTGAAGGTTGTTATACTTTGTTGAAGTTTCATTGAAGACATGAAGAAGAAGATGAGTAGTAGCAGATAAACTATGCGGCAACTGATGTTCTTGAGGGTTAGATGTCCAGAGTTATGGTATGATGGGCTTCTCAAATAAGCCAAATTATCATTGACCCACTAGTATACAAAATCTGCATTCCTGTGTTGAAACTATCAAAACCCCTGCCAATAATAATCACAAAGTAATGTTTCTTTTTACACAATTACAAAACAATGTTATGTTATTAACATTAATTTCATTTTTAATTTTTTTATATCTTGATATATGATTATTTATAAAATAAAAAATAATTTTAGTATGATATATTTGTTTGAAGTATGTAAGTTATTTATCATGAATTGTTTTTGATGTTTTCAATATAAATACCTGAGTAAAACTCATGCAATTTTAGACTTTTTTATTAATTTTTTTTTAACACGAGCCATCTAGTTTAGTTTGAAGAATGAGCTTGTATAAATTATGTTAACTAGTAAAAGACCCGTGTTTTCGCACGGGTCACGTAACATTGCGATAATTATATAAAAAATAATTATATTGTTAATATTGTAGAATGTTTATAGATATTAAATGAAAATTATGAGTAATAATATAATGTTTTTATTAATTTTTTTTCTTTTATATAAACAAAAATTTGTTAATTAGTTGAGTCACACCAGTTATGGATTTTATTTGCTTATATATGCGAAAACAAATTTTTATGCACATAAAATTTTGAAAACTTGTGACTATTTTCAAAATCAAAATTAATTTTTCTTTTATAAATCAATTTATAAAACGTGAGAGATCATTTTTTAATCCTTCAACTTCTGTTTTCAAAAGAATGTTTTCTTTTTGTACTTCAGAAGGTTTAGATAAAATTCCTTTTTGCCTTTTATTTAGCTCTCTTTGTTGTTCAGACATTTTAAAATGAGAGTCTTGCAAAGTTTGTATGGTTCTTCTAGATTCATCATATTTTATTTGAAGTTTACCTTTTTCCTCTTTTAGTTCAGAAAGTTCTTTTATTAATGATTGACATTTGTTAGATAGAAAATTTGAATCATATATAAGACTGTCAATTTTTCTTTCAAGATCTTTTTGTAAAGAGTTAGGTTCATAGATAATTACCTCTTCTTCATCTTCTGATTTAGCCATCAAACTCAAGTTGGCTTCCTCATCTTCAGGTTCTGCTTCTTCTAGATCATCCCAGGTGATCATGGCTTTCTTTTTGAAGGGAGGTCTCCTTTGTTGTTTCTTGAGATCAGGACATTCATTTTTGTAGTGTCCAAGCTTGTTGCATCCAAAACAGGTGACTTGACTTTTGTCAGTCTCAGTTTTGTTGGTGTTGGTGTTGGGAAACTTCTTTCTGATCTGATTTCTTCTCATCATCATTCTTTGAATTTTCTTGGAGATGAGTGCAAGTTCATCTTCAGCTTCCTCTTCCTGGACTCCTTCTATTTCATCTAGTTCTTCCACATCATCTTGAGTTGCTGATGATGCTTCTTGGGAGGCCTTCAAGGCAAGAGTTTTCACCTTTTTCACTGGTTTGTCTTCTTGAAGTATAACTTCATGAGCTCTCAGTGAACCAATAAGTTCCTCCAAGGTCAGAGAATTTAGATCTTTGGCCTGGGTAATGGCTGTGACCATAGGTCTCCATGTGCTTGGAAGACATCTTAATATTTTCCTGATTCTATCATGAGTGGAATATATCTTTCCAAGAGATCTCATTTCATTTACTATTGTTGTGAATCTAGCATACATTTCATCAATAGTTTCATTTTCACTCATTTCAAAGATTTCAAACTTTCTGACTCCAATGTCAATTCTAGTTTCTTTGACATGAGATGTACCTTCATGGTGTATTTTTAAAGTGTCCCATACTTCTTTAGCATTTTGGCATTCATCAACTCTTTCACTTTCTTCCATGGTTAGTGCACATGATAAAAATAATCTAGCTTTAGAGTTTAGTAATACCTTAGCTTTGTCATCTGTTGTCCATGCACTTTTTTCTTTTATGCCTCCTTCTTTGTTCATTGGAACATGATCTCCTTCAGAGATTACAGCCCACATGTCCGTATCTTGAGATCTAAGAAAAAGTTCCATCTTACCTTTCCAGAAGTAGTAGTTTGAGTCATCAAATAGTGGTGGTCTGTTTGCTGATCCTCCTTCTGTAATGTACTTGACCTTTGACATACTTCTTCCTGAATCTTTTCTCTAACACTTGTGTAAGTGTTCAAACCCTTAGAGCCGTGCTTTGATGCCAATTGAAGTAGATAATATAGTCACAAGAAAGGGGGGGTTTGAATTGTGACCCTTTTTAAAATCTAATCCTGTACTTAAAAATACTTCTCAAGTTGATTCTTGGAAGAACAAAGTTAAACAGACTTCAGAACGTTCTGAAGTGTTAGTTGCAGAATAAGATATTTAAGTTAAGTGTAGTGTGTGTGTTGTGTATGTAGTAATGTAAAGAGTATAGGGAGAGAGGAAAGACACACATAATTTTATAGTGGTTCACCCAATGTGGGCTAGTCCACTCCTCACAATCTTGTTAGAGTTTTCCACTATGATGCTTGAGATACCCTCTCAAATCCTGCACCTTACAATCTTGTTCACTTGGAACGGTTACAAACTGTATTCTCTAAGCCTCAGCAGGCTCTCAACTTTCTGTACTAAGTCACACAAGACTTTGCACTATGTTACTCAACCTAGATTTTAATACCCTTAAAACTAGATGAGATTTTCTCTTTTACAATAGATTTGATAATTGAAGAAGTGAGGTTAAGATGAAGACTTTCAGAAGAGAAGGGGGAGAGTTTATCTTTGACAAGATAAAGAGAATTGATTTACACTTTAAGAGATAATTTGGAATCTCAGTGATGATCAATTTGAGATACTAAAGCTTCAAATACTTTTCAAATGTTTTCTTGTATGCTTTGCAATTGTGTGTGTAATGTTGAGCCTTTCACTTCTATTTATAGAGTTATTGGTCTCTTGTAGCTGTTGGAAGGTGACCAATAGTCTTGAGCCACGTGTCTTGGGCCCCACTGATTTTTACTTGAAAATCTGGGTGAACATTCTGAATCTCAGAATGTTGTTGTGTTCTTGAGAATACTTCAGAATGTTGTTGCATTCTTGATGATCTTCATCTGGGTTCATCATGTATGAATGAAGATATGAATTTCTGGATTGCTGATGGACTTTTGTTATGCGTACAGTACATCAGAATGTTTCTGTGCCAAGAGCTTTGCAGATCTGTCTTGGATTGTGTGCAGGAGAGAGAAAAGTGGAACTATCACTTCATGCCCATGTTTTAGGGGATTTTGCTGGTCTGTAACAGTACCAAATCCCTTAGGTGTCGAAATCTCATGGATTCTGACTTTGAGATTGCTATCTTGCTTTTGCTTTACTTTACCAACCACTTTGCAGTTCTGTCAGAATTAAAGCATGTGCTGTTTTGAACATTCTGAACTTCAGAATATTCTTTTTGTTTCACTTAGGATGATTTGTAAGACTTCCATTTGATGTAATCAAATCCCAATAGTGAAACATCAATGAAGTGCAGTAATTTGAACATCTAGGATGATATTCCCTTTTGGAATATTCCTATTAATTCAATGTTCATAGTCTTAAATGAACATTGAATATCCTTTTTGACATTTATCTTGTAAATGCCTTTATTGCTTGATTGATCCATGCAAGTATGCTTTCCTGGACATTTATTTATGCCACGTGTGACTTGTATGTTCTTGATAGTGTTCTTGAATTTCTGAGCTTGCGTAGAAGCAGCCTTATGACAAACTTTCTGAACTGTGAACAAGCTTCTGAACTATGTTCAGCTTCTGAACAATGTTCAGCTTCTGAACTGTGTACAAGCTTCTGAACTATGTTCAGCTTCTGAACTGTGTATAAGCTTCTGAACTATGTTCAGCTTCTGAACTGTGTCCAACCTTCTGAACTCTTGTTCAACTTTCTGAACTTTGACAAAGTTCTTTCTTCTTAGTGATTTTTGATTCTTTGTATCTTGGTATGGTTCATATCTTGTTCCTGTCTTAATTAAACACTCAAGAACACAAGTTAAATACCAAGAGACTAATCAAAGTCCATTAATCCTTTAATCATTTAGGGTTTGTTATCTTTAAAATTAATTAGGGATTTTGCCTTAACACTACCTGCATAACATGATAAATGTATTCAAACACTGTCCAAATATATTATATTATTCATTGAGAACTTCAACCGAATATAATAAAGTACAAAATAAACCAACATAGTGGGACAAAGTTTGAAGAAAATCAGGCCCAAAGTATATGGGAATGAGTTTGATTATTGGCTGGTACGTATGGAAGAACAATTGTTGGAAGATATTAGCCCCTTAAGAATATCTTCTTACCTCAAATGATTAATCTTTGGCTTTCAGATTGGGGGATACCTAAGACACAAACAAAAAGTGTATAATAAAATAGACCAAAGACATAATTTGACCCCTCACAATTTACTTGCGGCTAAATTCAGTCATTTACAAAAAATAATACTCAAACTAAGGGATTAAGATGAGTATAAGAAATACAATGAGAGACCATAACACATAAGAGATTGATTGGATTCAAAAAGAGACGAATATAAATCATTTTATTGATGATAATTTAAAGAGACTTGAAAGAGTAGAAATTAGTGACAAACTAATTTGGGTCTTTTTACAACATAGTTTCAAAATTCAAAATAAAAAAACAAAAGAGATTAATTTGATTCGTTTTTTTACGAGAAAGATTTAAGGTAATAAGATGATGCTCGGGTCTAAAGTACGGAAGACCTTGGGATTAAAAAAATGTTTAACAAAAGGACTAGCAGGTAAAACATAAAAGTAGAAGGGCACCTAAGCAAAACCAGGAAAAAGACAATCTTGTCCGTCCATTGATCCATACAAATATATGGTACGATTCATTACAATCTTTGTTAGTCAAAACCAGAGAAATATCTGTGAATTTCTCTCCTCTCCTCTCCTCTCCTCCGCCTAGGGTTCCTACCGAACTCTCTTCCAAGGTTCGCACAATACATCTTTCTTCCCAATTCAATCACAAATCTCATGTTTCATTGTCACCTTTTCATTCAACATTGTTTTTTTTTTCAACTAGCACCAAAAACCTAGATCTGAGATTTACAATTTTTGTTCTCTGTGTTGATTTTTTTAGTTGTTAGTATTAATTTTTCATCTGCACTGTATAGTTGAAATGCTTAATTTTCATATAAATGATGTATAATAATTGTATTAGTTAAATATTTTTCTTTTAGTTTATAAACATGTCAAGGGGTTTGTTTGTGTGTTTGTGTGTTTTTTAATTGAAGCCTCAAAAAAATGATTTTTCTTAGTTTGATAATTAGGGTCTCTTTGAATTGATTTTGTTGAGCTTATCTAGTCGTATAAGTTCTGTGAGACTGTTGCAGAGAACTTATGAAAATGCTTTTGGCTTATACAAAAGCAATTTAACTTTGTAACAAAAAAGAATAAACTTTATTCTATCTTGTGCTATATGAATAGCTTATACATAAACGCTGACAAGTGCTTGTGCTATAAGCTGCAAATAAGTTGTTTATCCAAACAGGGCTTTATGCAGTTATGCTTATGCATGTATGTATGTCTTGCCTGGTGTTAATTTTTGAATGTTTGTTAACTTGTGTTCAGTGAAAATGAAAGCTATTTTCTGTGGAAATTTTGAATATGATTGCCGGGAGTCTGAGCTGGAGCGGCTTTTTAGAAGATATGGGAAGGTTGATAGGGTGGATATGAAGGCTGGTAAGGTTTTTTTTTGTTTTTTTTTTTGCAATTTGATAATTATCTATTTATTTGTACATTTTAAAATGGATGCTTAATAGTATTTCAATCTCTCAGTTGTTTTTTAGTTCGAGTAAATTACCGTGGATCACATAATTTAGGTTGAACTTAAGCTCTCTGGGTTTTTACTTCATAAAAGTTTACTGGTGGAAAAGTTTATAGTTGTACATGAGTTTTACACCAGATTGCTGTTTGGGAAGTAGACTGAATCAATTTAAGAAACAGAGTTTTTGTTACTTGGGGAATATGGACTGAATCAATTTCCATATTATTGAGTTCAGTAGTTAAATAGAAACTATATTACTTACATTCTCTAGGGACTTTCAGGATGGTTTACGGTGGGACAGGGTCTCATGAGAATTGTCCTTGTAACTTGCCACGACTGTTTAAAATAATAAATTAATTTGATTTGAAATTTAAGTGTTTCAACATGAGAACTGAAAACACTTGACGAAGAAAGTACCTCTATCTCTAGAGTCTGGGTTTGCTCCATTTATCTACCTCCATTTATTGTGTCCATGTATAAGAGAGATAGACACAAGTTATAAATTAGTGGGACTTAATTTAATAAGTGGACCCCACTAAGGGGTCCCACTAATTTATCACTTGCATCTATCTCTATCATAAATGGTGGGTAGATAAATGGAGCAAACCCGAATTCCTATCTCTATGGTTTGTCACTCATTACAGTGCGTTATAGATGGGAGTGATAAATAAACATAACACTTGTTTCACATCTGCGAGTAGACCTTTAAGACATCCAGCAGTCGCGATGCAGCATCAGAGTCTTATCCGACATTTGGCGCCACCCTCCCGCGGGTTAGCAACTACAATGTATCATAGAAGATTGGCGATTCAGTGACCAGAGTTGGACCTTGGTGTATAGCACCTTGTTGAGCATTTGTGGGGGGTTCAAGATATCTTTAAGTCAAAAATCATGTTTTTATGAAGCATCGACCCCCATACTCAACATTTTCTTTGGCGCAGGATTATCTTTGCATATCCATTTACTCCCAAGCTAATGGATGGGATTTTCAGAAATCTGATTCCTGCCTGTGATGCACATCTTTGAATCATTCAATTTGATCCGCAATGGCAAACCTCTACGTATTCCTCAGTCACATTTGCCTTTCAATTTTCGTGCCTTTTGCCACTCTTCACTTTTGGACATGATAAATAAACCTCACAGCAGAGGCAGCTGAATGAATGGGGAAGGCACTCACTTTCCACTGACCCACCATGAGACCTACACTTTTGGATTCTTGTTCTTGACACCACTTTGTTTATTATCCAAGGTCTGTTACTAATTCTGTTGGTCAAATTAGTTTATAGAAATAAAGAGGTTTACCAAAATTTTATTTAATTTCCAAGTTGTTAGTATTGTGTTCGTGCATAGCAGAAGGGTCAGTTGCCACATTACAAGTGAAGTGTTTCTTGATTGGACTGTTTGACTGAATTTTCTTTTCTCAGTTTTATGATAAATGTTAATATAAAGTTGAGATTTTTTTTGGTGCTGTGCAGGATTTGCTTTTATCTATATGGAAGATGAGAGAGATGCTGAGGCTGCAATCCGTGCTCTTGATCGGATAGAATTTGGTCGAAAGGGGCGCAGACTTCGTGTTGAATGGACGAAGGTAAGGCATCGTTTTTTCTACTAGAATGCTGAAGCTATAATGCTGTTGTTGCTGATTATGTTTTATCTTCATTGGGTGTATTGTGCTGCAGCAAGAACGTGGTGTCAGAAGGCCTGCTGAGCGTCCAAAAAGATCTTCAGCTAATGCGAGACCATCAAAGACCTTATTTGTAATTAATTTTGATACATACCAGACCAGAACAAGGGACTTGGAGAGGCACTTTGAGCCATATGGTAAGATAGTCAGTGTGAGGATCAGAAAGAATTTTGCATTTGTTCAGTATGAATCAGAAGATGATGCTTGCAAAGCACTGGAAGCTACAAATAACAGGTAATCATTTATTGGTCAATATTTTTCCTTCTTTCGAAACTGTCTGTCATTACTTGATTATTATCAACTTCAGGTGGATTTGGGGTTTGGCCAATATTTATGCATTCATCCATTTGTCCTCTTGTCGGTTTGCATGGCCAAATATTGTATTATCATTATGGATGCCAAAGTTTTTAAGTTCTAGGCAGTTTTATCTTCTCGTTAAGGTTTTGTAATTGTCTTACGACCTGAATGATAACCAGACTTCTCAAATCCTGATTTGCAGCAAGTTGATGGATCGGGTTATTTCAGTTGAATTTGCTGCTAGAGATGATGATAGGCGAAATGGACATAGTCCAGATAGAGGCCGTGATCGTCAACGTGACAGAAGCCGTGATGGAAGGCGATCACCCAGTCCCTATCGTCGAGAAAGGGGTAGTCCGGATTATGGTCGTGGGCCTAGTCCATATAAGAGGGAGAGGAGCAGCCCTGACTATGGGCGTGGCAACAGCCGTAGTAGAAGCCCTCATCGAAGAGAGCGAGGTAGTCCTGCTTATGGGCGTAGAAACCTTAGTCCTTACAGAAGGGAGAGGGACGGTGCTGAGGCTGTTCGCGACACCAGCCGCAGTCCTTATCACAAAGAGCGGCGGAGAACTGACCGATCTCGGTCCCATAGTCTTGAAGAAGGAGAGAGGATAGAACCTCAAAAAGGTCATGGAACTGACCCTAGTCCTTATGGTACTGTGAAGGATAGCCCTGAAAATGGCCATGACCGGAGGCGTAGTCCTGATGCAAAAAGAAACCCCAGCCCATTCAATGGTTCTAGAGGGAGCCCTAGTCCTGATGCAAAAGGGAACCCCAGCCCATACAATGATTATGGAGGGAGCCCAAATACTATGCCTGAACCCAGGGACAGTCCCAACTATGGTGGTCCTGAAAGTCCCATGAATGAACAATATCGCAGGTTTGCAGACATTTTATTTATTGGTTGGAGTTTTTGTTTATTTTCTCCAGCCTTCTTTACATTTGTTTGATAGTCGCTATTTTAACTGTGCATATTTGTGATGTTGCAGTCAGAGCCAGTCACCCCCTGCAGAAGAATGATTTCAGTCATTGATGAAAAAGCCTGAAGGGCCAACAGATTGTATAACATGGTCGTTACAGGACTAAATTTGGTTTCAGCAAAATGCTTTAGTGTAGAGTCGATAAAGCTTCGAAACTTATGGTGGTTTGACAATTTTTGTGTCCATTCATTTAGATAGCTTCATACTCTCAGTTTAATGTTGTAGAATCTTTTCTTAAAGTTAAATAGTGGTACTATATCTTCCATCAATATCATCGAACTTGCATAGTTGTCATGTCGTGTGCCCTTGAAGCATTCTAGGTAATGACTTTTAAGTGTAGGTGTTCTACCTATTGGAATTGAGTCTAGCACAAGGGGCTAGACTCTTCTGATGTGGTGGACCAAGGTTTGAATCTCGCCTGGAAGTACCTACATTTATTTTTTGACACTTCTAAAATATGATTATCTCCAAACGCATAGGAAGCAAAAAAAGAAGTGTAGGCTTTCTAGCACAGAAAAAAGTCCGACCTAGATATGTGAATTAAACTTCACTGGATTTGGCCTCTTCATTCGGTGAACAAGTCTTGTAAGTGGTCTGAGAAAGCTGGGGTAGCTGAATCAGTCCAGTTATGTGCATGTTTATTTAAAAGAAAAAACAACGGAATGGAAATAAATACTCAGTAGTCACCAAAACGGACAATCACTGTCTAGAATTGTTAGACGAAGATTGAACTGTTTGCGTTCTAAGATTTGTTTGAAATCTGATTTGAACTAAGTAAAACCATTTGGTTTATTTTTTTTGGCAGAAAGTAAAATCACTGATCTGCCAACAAAGAAAATTATGTAGATCCAGGACTCCTCAAGGTCTCATTAACCCGCACCATTATCAATTCTATTTATGCAGTCTGTGTTATTCTATACAAAAGTTACTAATATATGCAGAGGAATTTTCACAAAAAAACTCCCAAGAATCTCCTAATAAAAATATGCATGTAGACTACCTCCTCTACCTAAGAAAAGATCTGACGTTGAATTTGGATATTACGCATGAATCCAATAGGAAAAAAAATAAAGGTTCCTATATACGAAGAAAGATTGACATAAGAGAAGAACTTTTTTTGTTACAAAATCCTCCTAATGATAAGAACTACTCCTACTAGGGAACACTAATCCTTGTTTAATGATTTTAGCTTCATCGTCCTAATATGAGTGTTATATGATCGGCACTTTAACCATGTAGAAGAAGATCGACCCAGTTTCAAAAAATATTTTCCAAGTTTTTTTTGTCTTCCCAACTTAAGTCTAGAGGTGCTAGGAAACTTAAAGTTTGAGCTAATAGAAGTACTCAATCGGCTAACTGAAAATGGTACAATTCCAAATGAAATACTAGTACTCAATAATCTCCAAATGAAATATTAGTACTCAATAATCTCCGCTCTCCATTCTATCATATTCTTAGCTACCACATATAGAAGGCTAAGTACAAAGTTTATGCTTCATCTCCTAATTATCGAGATGTTCTTGATATTCATGATTTATAAGCTACAAACGAATAATTTGCCACTATTCATTCTCAAATGATGGCAATCATATATGAAGCGAGTTATCTTCCTCTCCTAATCAAATCTCAAGAATACAATATAGATGATGAAACATCCCTTCCTATCCACCGATGTTTTACTCTCTTATCAATTGAAAAACAAGTGGACCGAGAAAAGGCTTAAATGGACTTTCTATTTTCCTATTAAAAAAAAAAATGAAATTTTGGTTCCCTATTTTATAAATCGTTTTATTTTTTTTACTAAAAATTTGTTTTGGTCCTTTATCTTTTTCTAAATCGTTTTAGTTCTTTATCTTTTTTCGAAATTGTTTTAATCCTTCATATTTTTAAATGGATGATGTTTTAGTCTTTTTGGCATACTAAAACGAATGAAAATAAGGACTAAAACATCACCCTTTTAAAAAGATAGAGGATTAAAACGATTTAGAAGAAATATAAAGGACTAAAATGATTTAAAAAAAGGAAAAAATAACCAAAACAAATTTTCATTAAAAGATAAAGGACAAAAAATATATTTAAGCCATGATCAAATTCCATAAATGAGAGACCAAAAAACTGATTTTTAAAATAAGATCAAAACTTCATTTTTTTAAAAAAAAATTTAAAGATCAAAACTGCATTTAAGTATAAAGAAAATTGAACCGAAAATCCTAAGCATTGCGTTTCCTTTCCTTTTTTTACTTTAATATTTAAGGTTGTAAGCATGATAACAAGATCATAATGCCCCGTGTCTCACACCTTTGCTGGATAGTTTTGGGTGATGAATTTGAGATACATGCAATATGTTTTTTTAAGCATAAAGGGGGAAGAAACAATAACAAAACTTATCAACATTCTCTTTCTAACGTTCAAATGGATCACGTATAAAAAAGTGAGACATATATAAGTTTAATCAAATAGAAGAGTAAATCTCAGAGAAAATATTACAAAAAGAGTGTTCATTTCTCATAACATCAATACAACAATGTCATCTAGCAAAGGCGAGGAAATAAACAAATTAAGAACACACAATCTAAAAAGCAATTATAAAGGAGAGAACATATTTGCCTAAAGTCTCCACATACCTAATTGGCTTTCACGAAAGATGTGACATTAACATATCTGCCTCATCATGCGTGAAGTTACGAGTACGAGAGACAAGAGAGGAATAAGGATGAACAAACTAACAACCATTAGTCACACTATTTTTAAACTGGGTTAATATGTCTTTACCCCTGTAATTTGAGCGAATTCCAGTTTACCCCTTGTAAAAAAAAAAGTTTCGATTCCAACCTTGTAAAATTAAGATTCTCCAAAAAAACACCCCTGGCCCCATCTGACACATGCCAGGGGCTGATGTGACATGCCACTGTGTAATTAATTTAATTTTTCGTTTTTTTAAAAGGATGCCACGTCATTAATGATTAAAATTAAAAAAAACAGAAAATAATTAAAATAAATAACCAAAAAACAGAAAAACATTAGAAAAATCAGAAAAAATATATATATTTTTCAAAAATTAAAAAAATCAGAAAAAAAATATATTTTTTTTTCAAAAATAAAAAAATTCAAAAAAAATTCAGATTTTTTTCAAAATTGAAAAAAATCAGAAAACAATATTTTTTTTCATTTTTTTATTTTCGTTTATATTGATTTAAAAATAAAAAAAATTCAAAAAATCTGAAAATTAATTTTCAAAAATTCAAAAAATAGAAAAAAAAATCATATTTTTTTTCAAAAATTTAAAAATAAAAAAAAGTTCTGATTTTTTCGAAATAAAAAAGTTAAATTAAAAATTCTTGAATTTAATTTTCAAAATTAAAAAAACGAAAATTAGAAAAACAAATTCGAAATTAAAAAAAGTTCAAATTTTTTTTCCAAATAATAAAGTTTTTTATAATTTTTCTACCAAAAATAAACAGTCTGGAAAATATTTTTCGTGATTATACATGATTCATCGAGGAGTCTGAATTTTTGCAACATTTCAACGAGTTTACATAAATAATTATAATGAGACATGTACGAAAAATAAAAATATTTTCCAGAATTTTTAAATAGTTTTTCTAATTTTAATTTTGAATTTTTTTTCTAATTTTTGTTTTTTTATTTTGAAAAATAAATTCCAGAATTTTAATTTTTTTTAGAAAGAAATCTTTTTAATAAAAAAAATTTCTAATTTTTCAATTTTGAAAAAAATCTGATTTTTTTTTTTCGAATTTTATAATTTTTGAAAAAATTCTTTTTTTTCTGATTTTTTTTATTTTTGAAAAAAAAATATTTTTTTTCTGATTTTTCTAATGTTTTTTGGTTATTTATTTTAATTATTTTCTATTTTTTTAATTTTAATCATTAATGACGTGACATCCTTTAAAAAAATGAAAAATTAAATTAATTACACAGTGGCATGCCACATCAGCCCCTGACATGTGTCAGATGGGGCCATGGGTGTTTTTTTGAGAATCTTAATTTTATAAGGTTGGAATCTAAACTTTTTTGTTTACATGGGTAAAATGGAATTCGCTCAAATTAGAGGGGGTAAAGACATATTAACCCTTTTAAATTTTGAGAAATACTAACAAGTGTTCCTGAAAAAAGATCTTAAATAGGAGTATGTTTTTATGAAAATTTATGTAGTATCAAATACATTGAAAATTGAAGTATAATTTTTTTTAAATAAATAGTCTTTCAATGTAGAATTCTTAAAAAGTGTCTCCAAAAACTCTTTAACAAGTCCTTAAATTTTTAATAGCCCTTGAATAGTCCCACAGCTCCACGTGAACTGTGGAGGATATAGAGCAAGCGAGAACTTAGATCTCTAATGAAAGAGCCAAAGTAATTGCGAATAACCCCACCACCATCCCCACATGAAGCTTTGCGTGAGAAAGGAGAAATCCCAACTAAACTTACAACGTAAAAACATTTTATACAAACCATATCCCACGAAAATGTCACATTGTAATATTATTTATCTCCTATAATACAAATTAAAATATGATTAAATGTCGTGTATAATATTTACTTTCTCAGTGGATAATAACTATACCATAACTTTCAAAAGTTTAGTTTAGCGGTAAAAAGACAAATTTTAAATCTCGAGATTTCAGATCCGAGCCGCTAATGCCTCTTAGACCGGAAAACCAACCCTCTCCTAAATTTAAAATTTTTTCGATAAAAAGATACTACTATTCATCTTCATGTGTTCTTGTCAAAGTCATTCTCTTCCTACAAGTAGGGGTGAGAATAGGCTAGGCCGAGCTAGGCTTTGTAAGGCCTAAGTCTGACCTGCCAAATTTTTTAAGGCCTAAGTCTGGCCTGCGACCTATTATAGACTTACTTTTGAGGTCTGAGTCTGACCTTCTGAAAGCCTGATAAGGCTTGCTAGCCTGTTTAAAAGTCTATATCATATGAACATCTTTAAGTAAGCAATGTGATCTAAGTTTAGATAGACTAACGAACTAATAGATCAATTAGATTAAACTCTTTTTTAGTAATCAACATGAGTTTTTAGGGAATCTAACTATATATTGCATCATATTTCAATTCTAGTTTATAATAATACATTTGTATGTGTGAAAAATTAATGTATACTAATAAACTTAAATTACTTACGAATTTATATTTTAATTCAAAGTACAAAATATATTATAATAATAAACAATATTAATCATATTTACTTAACTAGGCTAGGCTTAAGAGGCTTTTTGAATGGTCTGTGGCCTGGTCTTTTAAGCTAAATAGGCTTCTAAAAAAGCCTAGACCTTCTCTATTTAAAAAAAAAAAATCTGGTCTAATCTGACCTGTCATAGGCCCCTGTAGGCGGCCTGACCTATTCCCATCCTTGCCTACGAGTTCAAATCTAAAAAAATCACGCCTTCATCACCAAAGGAACATTAAATATGGTAGTATAATCTTCCGTTGCTTTCCCCAATGACACTACTCTAGAGTCTAGACCCCCACCTTAGCTAAAAATTCAGCAACAAAGTTTCCTTTATACAAAGTATGACACATGGTCACACTATAATCCCACAACATTAGCTTCATGATTGCACAAGGGAAAAAATTAAAAAAAAAAAAATTGGTGGCTTATTCAATTCACCGGTCCTTTAACTTAATTGTTTGTTTCAAAATGGCCCCCTAACTTTTATTTGTCTCAAATTAGTCCCCTAAGTTTCCATCTGTTACATGTTTAAGTCCTTTCTGTTAGTTCCCCTGAGAAAACATTAAGTTATAACCTCAGACTCTGACCTCAGACTCTAACTTCAGACTCAAGTCACTAACGTTTTCTCATAGAAACTAACAGAAAGGACTTAAACATGTAACAGAGGGAAACTTAGGGGACCAATTTGAGACAAATAAAAGTTAGGGGACCATTTTGAGACAAACAATTAAGTTAAGGGACCGGTGGCTTGAATAAGCCAAAATTTGTCTTATTTATAAAAAAATATCACAACTTTTTAGATGTAATTATTGCTTAAAAGATTTCTCTACCCCTTATTTAATTTTTGTCTTTTTAATATTAGTGGATGTATTTAATGTTTCACAATTATTTATGAGGGTATATTTGTAAAAATACTCAAAAAGTTACACTAATTAATGACTGCATTGCTTTTAGATATTTTTGGTTGTTTGCGACCGAGTCTCAATGATAAACAATAGAGTCTTGTTAACGAGTGCTCCCGGGACACTCTTTAAGCATTCCTAATGAAGAAATTATTCTTTTTAAAAAAATAAAAACTTCAATTTTCAATGTAATAAATGCACAAACTTTCATAAAATCTTACCATTTTGAGTTCTTAAAGAGTGTCCCGGACGCACTCATTAACATTTCCCTAAACAATATTCTTGGATCCCAACAACCAATATAGATGCAAACTTTGATTAAAAAAAAAACCATTATTTACACGTAAGTGATACACCATATATTTCCACAACCAAAGAACTAATGCAAGAAAGTCTCATTATAATCCCTAATAAGACCGCGAAATCCAGTAAGATCCTAATCAGAAACCACACTACCATCAACATTAAGTGTCAAAAACTCCAAAGGAGGTTAATGCCAAGTGATAAACCTCTCCTCGACAAGAGAAAGGCTAGAGACATTCGAACCAAACACGTTTTGAACGTGACCCACCAAACCAAAAATTTGAGTCATGATATCCATAAAAAATTGAATAATATTAGCCCTGTTTCTAAAGCACCAAGCTTTCTTGGATTAATGTCAATTATCACCCTATGATTATCATTTATCAATAGAACTCTTCAACCAATCCTTAAGCTAGGATGTCTGAGGAGGAACCACATAAAAATGGCTACACTGCAACCAAATATCTTGAGCTTTGCCTTAGAGGAATACCAAATTTCAAATTATGAACGCTCGTAGAGCCATTTCAATTCAGAGATATTGAAGTTTCTTCAATTATTGAGTATATAATGATTTACTCTTGTCAACCCTCTAATTGGATTAAATTCAAACTGACTCCCACTAAATTTATGTTGGCCTATATGATTTAGTAGAACGCGTTTAAATTTCCATCAATTAGCAATAGTGTGTCGAGAAAAATATGTTATATCAACATTGCTGGTTAAACTAAGTTTTATCAATAGCTCACATCATTTATTTACCGAGTTGTCTATTTAAAATGCATATCAATAATCAGGCCATCATTTTGTCAAATATATGTTATGTTTTATACAAATATATATAGTTTATAATTTTATTCTTTTTAGTTCAAATTTTTAGGTTCGTCCCTGATCATTTATGTCACATATATGTTATATTTTATACAAATATATATAATTTATGATTTTATTATTTTTAGTTCAAATTTTTAGGTTCGTCCCTGATTAGTCATTTCTTTGTTTTATAATATAATTTAGTTTGATTTATAGTAGAGCTCATGAGTGATGATAGATTTAGCAAATGTATTAAATTGTCATCGATTAATAATATTTATAAATTTGTCTTCATAGGGAATGTGGAATTTCTACTTAAAAACAACAATTTAAATTAGAATGTTAAATTGGGAGGATTAAGTAGAGCATAAGTTAGTTCACAATTAACGAGATAAAGACCGATAAAAAGGGCAACTAGAAATGTTTGATTTCCTTCTCTTTCATTACATAGTAAACGTGTCGAAAGCCTACAATTGCTTACTAGTTTCAAGACGTTTTAACAAAATATATATGACTAATGTCTTGGACCATAACCCTCTTTGTTGTTAACAGCCCCCTAATGTCTAAATTAGAAGCAATTGAAGGTTTGATTGCGCGTTAAAATTATTGTCACAAAGGCGAAAATAGGTCATGTCTAAAAATATTACAGATTGAACAATTAATATTAAGTCAAATACCAAAAGTTAGGGTTGATAGTGATTTTAGACCCAACTTGATTTAGGAACATTCGTAAACGCATAAAAACATTAAGAACAAATATTAACTAAATAAAACCAAGAAATTTAATTGTATTCAAAGGTACTCAGACATTGTTTGGCCTGACTCTTTTACAGTCCAAAAGCTACTTTAAAACAAAGTTAAAATTAAGGGCTTTAAGAAAGAAGTTAAAGTTGTTTTGTTACTTTATTATTTTTTAGTTTTAAAGCTATTTTTAAGTTAAAAGTTGTTTGGTAAAATATTGTACAAATATATAATAAATAAAAAAATGTTAAAATATTTTTTGAAGGGAAAAAATGTTTAAAATATTTTTTTTTGAATTGAACAGAATGAATGAAAACTATCATTTTTCATTAATGATCAAAGATAATAGAAGTTGTATTTATAATAAGGGTTTATGCGAACAAGTGTCATTAGGGCATTTGTTAAGGAAACAAAAAATAGTAAGTTGACGTTGAAATCAACAATTTTTTTACTTTTAAAAAGTTGAATTTACAACTTTTCACAATTTCCCAATACATTTTTTCTATTTTAATTCTCTTAACCAATGCCCTAAGGACATTCTTTAGTATTTCCCTTATAGTAATACATGGATCTAGGGGTGGGCAAAAATAACCAAAAACCAAAACGAACCGGTTAACCGAACCGAACCATACTAAAATAAACTGAACCATTATGTTGGTTATCGAACCGAACCATTATTTTGAAGACAGTTAATTAACCGAACCGAACCGTTATTAAACTTAATTAATTGTTATGAACCGAACCGAACCATTACAACTCAAATATATCAATTACTTATCACTCAGTATGGATTTCAATTTCTTTTCTAAACCCTAATTCCTTTTCACATAAAAATCATGAACCCTAATTCCTTTTCAATTAATCCCTAATTTCATTTCAATTTCAATCAAATTCACCTTCTTCTCCATCGAAAACCTCTTCCCCTCCATCGAACCTCCTTTGAATAAAGGAATGTATTGCAGATGGTTGCAGTTTCCTCCATTTCGTTGTATACTTACCCAAACAGTTGTTTTCTATCTCGGATGATCTTGGTTCATCTTGATGAGATTGTGTACTTGACTTATTACTTCTGTATGAATGTAAATGATTACATAAGCTTCGTTTAGTCATACTCTGGTTTTTTATATTTGATTTTTTATTTCCCGGTTAAAGTTTGGCAAATTGCCCGTGAAATGACTGGTATCTTCACATAGATAGGATGTGGATTCTCAACTGCAGCGGCACTCTGTAGTTCCCTTCCTCTTCCCCTAATTTGGTTCGGTTCGGTTCGGTTATTATGTTACGAAATGGTTAACCAAACCATAATTTTGGTTCAGTTTGGTTAGTTTCAAATCTTAAACGGTTCGTTTCGGTTATTCCGAACCATTTCAACAATTCGGTTCGGTTCGGTTTGGTTTTTATGGTTAACCGAACCAAGCCCACCCCTACATGGATCCTATGCCACTATATGCTACACCGTGTAGAGTAGATGATCAATATTTGGAGTCTAAGTAACACAAACTAACTAAATTTCAGAGGACTTCCTGGATAAGTAACAGACTATGAACTAGTAGAATACTACCAAATTCCTTGTCTAATGTATACATGTACCTTGTTAAGAATGTTGATGCATCGAAAACTTTTAATGAAATTTCAATTGATAAGCGCAAAGAAATGTTAAATCTCATTGTGCCAAACTATACTTTTTATTAACGATAATATATTTATTTATCATTTTTATACAATTTTATATGTTTTATCAAATGAAATTGAGTATCTTTATATGAAATCTTGCAAGTTTTGTGGAGTCTTGAAGAAGAGTATTGCTATCTACAATTGACCTATATTTGACTTCCTTTTTGTTTATTTTAAGACTTGATTTTGGTCTTGAATTGTTTATGATCTAAAACGAGAATCGGCCTGTTATGACAGTTTGATGACTGCTTGACTTATTGATGGTTTGATGACACTTTGATTCTAGTGCTACAAAATAGAAGATATTTTTGGTTGTTTTCTGATGGTATATAAATGTGTGTGACTTTGCGCATCGTATGTTTGGTTGTTTTCAATCAAAATAACCATATATTAATTGAATCGAGTTGAGAATTCAACATGTTGATGTTCTTTTAAGGTGACTTCTAGGGTGAAGACTCATAAAATTGAAATAAAAAAGTTATAACTCATTCCGTTTCGTTCACTTTTTAAACAATGAAAGGAAAAATTAGTTTCATTTCATCATTAAATATCCACACAATAGAATAAAATATTTATTTTATTTCATCATATTCCGCTCGATTAGTTTTAAGTAGTCCAAACATAGTTTTAGTGTAATAAAAGTCATGAATTTGTTTTTTTTTTTTTTTAAGAAAAACGATGAACTATATGTGTATGTTATATTTTATTGTAAGGTATAGTATTTTTTAACTCAATTCGGCTGTTTCAGTTTTATAATATCTATTTGTTTTTGAATTTAAATAAAAAAAGAATTCTATTTTTTTTGACAAATTTATATAAAAATATCCAACCAAAATTTGATAATTATTTTTATTGTTTTCGTTATATTCTAATAGTATCATATTATAGATTATCTCATGAATAGGTAGACTTACAAACCAATCAGATTTCGACAAAAAAATAAAAACCAATTAATTTGTGACTAAGTGCTTTAAAATATCATTATTTTTCCATATTCCAAACGGTGCAACCTTTGACTCCATGTTAATTTTTTAAAATCAAGAGAAGTAAAATCAATTTTCTTTTCAACTAACTAACCTCAACGATAGAGTAATCATAACTGACTCTGTAGATTCAATGAACATTAACAATTGAAATGATTAAATTAAATCATGTTATATTAATAGCTAATAATAGACAGCACACATTGACAATGAAACACATGCTTTTTAGTTATGTAAGACACAAAGGAAAGAATAAGTGCATACTTTTATTGACAGAGTTTGGTAAAATAACAACGAACCACAGTAATTTTAATAAAAATTATATTCAATAAAATCACAGCATCACCAAAAATTCTTAAGTCTCACCACTGATCCAAATTAACACTTAGTTGAGTGATTTATCTCTTGTACACGTGATGTAGAAAACAACACAATACAATGGAATCTCTTGATGGACCCTACTCAGTTGAACAAACCGTTAAGTGGCCTTGTCTTATCTATGAAGCAAACGATTTTATTTTGACATTAAGCAATATAGGTACCTCTAATACTGATGAAGAATTCCTTATAAATCAAGGTTGAACATTGAAGGACTCTAATGGGCTTTTGGCTTTTGGTTTACTTACAAAACCTAATCTTATTAACTGTCCAAGGACAACCTTGTCTAGAGCAACACTGACCCTTAATACTATACAAACTGTGACTATTGTCTAAAATATCACTTTTGGATTATCCTTTACCCTCGTGTCTTTTAGCATATGCGTAAGTTAAATTTTATAATCATTTGGTTTTTTCTTTCATTGGAGAACTTTATTTTTGAATTACTAAGAACAAAAGAAAAAACAAATTTCTAACGCCTCTAAATCTTCCAAATTTGATTTGGCCCCTCGTCATGAAATCAAATCATTTGTTTTTTTTTACAAGAAATCAAATCATTTGTTATATTTGAATATTTTTGTCAATTTAATAAAAGATACTGATGATGGATAATGTTATTTTTGAAATCTCTTCTTATATCATCCTTCCAAAGTGTTATATGGCCCCTCATCAATGAAAAATAACACTTTATTGAAAAATATTAATAATTAAACTATAGTAATAATTTATAACAAAGAATTTTTTAGAAGATTCATAATTTACTAAATTATAGTTAATACAAAAAAGACATATATGATATCTTATATCTTATATGTCATATATATACTATATGATACGATTTAGGCCGGTCGATGTTAAATGTTGTAGCCCTCCAAAAGTGCCTAAGGGCAATTGTACTCATTCAAATGCTATAAAATGCAACACATAACCATTTGTACAACCCTCCCTCTCTACTATATTCTCCTTGACTCCTTCTCTTTCAACTTACAAAATCTTCTCTAAACCATTCTATTTTCAAAATAGAGAAACTATGTGTCATTTAACTTCTCAACCTCCTTCCAAATGCAATTCAAATCCTGAATATGTAGTAGTTTCAATCAAAGACACAAAAGAGTCCAACAACAACATGATGACCAATCCACTTATCCAAAAAGACACAAACATAGAAAATCCAACAACACAATTCCAAAAAACCCATCTTAGAGCTACCTTCAAAGAAGTTATTTCTATATCCAAAATTGCTTTTCCAATGATTTTCACCGGTCTCTTACTCTATTGTCGTTCAATGATCTCCATGCTCTTTCTTGGTCACCTCGGCGAACTTGCCTTAGCCGGCGGTTCACTCGCGGTCGGCTTCGCAAACATTACCGGTTACTCAATCCTCTCCGGTCTCGCCGTTGGAATGGAACCTATTTGTGGACAAGCCTTTGGTGCCAAAAGATTCACTCTCCTTGGTCTATGTTTACAAAAAACCATTCTCTTGCTACTCTTAACTTCTATCCCTATTTCATTACTTTGGTTTTACACAAAACATATCCTTCTTTTATGTGGCCAAGAAGAAGATATAGCTACACAAGCTCAAATCTATCTTCTATATTCCATTCCTGATCTCTTAGCACAATCTTTTTTACACCCTTTAAGAATTTACCTTAGAAGCCAATCCATTACTCTGCCTCTCACACTTTGTGCTACTTTAGCAATTTTTCTTCACATTCCCATAAACTATTTTCTTGTTTTTCACCTCAATATGGGAATCAAAGGTGTAGCTTTAAGTGGGGTGTGGACAAATTTCAACCTTGTTGCATCTTTGATTCTTTACATAGTTTTCTCTGGCACACACAAAAAAACATGGGGTGGTTTTTCATCACAATGTTTCAAACAATGGAAATCACTTCTTAATCTAGCTGTACCAAGTTGTCTTTCTGTTTGCCTTGAATGGTGGTGGTATGAAATCATGATTTTGTTATGTGGTTTGTTGATAAATCCAAGAGCAACCGTTGCTTCTATGGGAATTTTGATTCAAACTACTTCTTTGCTTTATATTTTTCCATCATCAATAAGTTTTAGTGTTTCCACTAGAGTTGGTAACAAACTTGGAGCTCAAAAGCCCTCAAAAGCAAAACTTTCAGCAATTGTAGGACTCTCTTGTAGCTTCATTTTAGGTGTCTTTGCTTTGGTTTTTGCAATAATGGTTAGGAACATTTGGGCTAGCATGTTCACTGAAGACAAAGAAATAATAAAAATTACATCTTTGGTGTTACCTTTAATAGGGCTATGTGAACTTGGAAATTGTCCACAAACAACAGGTTGTGGGGTGTTAAGAGGAACAGCAAGGCCTAAAGTAGGTGCAAATATCAACTTTGGTTGTTTTTACATTGTTGGAATGCCTGTGGCAATTTGGTTAGCTTTTTATGTTGGGTTTGATTTTCAAGGTTTGTGGCTTGGGTTGCTTGTGGCTCAGGGAACTTGTGCTGTGACTATGTTGGTGGTTTTGAGTCAAACGGATTGGGCTTGTGAAGCACTAAGAGCTAAGAAATTAACTGGAATTGGAGAAGCAACAACAAGAAGTGATGTTTTTGTTGATGACAGCAAAGAAGTTGATGAAGAGAAGTTACTTAAAGCTGAAATTAAGGAAGTTTCTTCTTAATCATTTGCTGACTCGGATTATTAAGATAAACAGTCACGGGTCTAACTTTGATTAACTCTTTTTTTTTTGGTACCAAAAAAAAAACAAGAGAGAGATGTCTTTTAGGAATTTGTCTTTGTTGAAAGGGCAGAAACAGAGGAATAGGACGACCTTTTCTAATTTTAAAAGATTGGAATGTCAATGTGGATGAAAGAATTTAACTACTCTTGTGTATATTTTAAAAAATTCACGTAATTATCATCATTAACATTGTTCATTAACATCATTCATTCACAAATGCACGTAATGTACTATTATTACTTATTACTTATTTAGTTTTTTTTTTTTGAAGAAGACTTATTACTTTTTTTGACAAGAAGAAGACTTATTACTTATTTAGTTATAAATATGTTTTATTAGCAATGTCAAAACAGAATAATTCAACTAAGTGATGGCATTCCATTTTGAAATTTGGTAATTTTATCCTAAAAATCAAGACATCTCTTGTCATATTGGAAATGAGTGAAGTCAAATTTGACCTAGATCAACTCAATTTAAGAATTGGTTTACCTCGAAGTTCAACTAGAGTTAGATATGAACTTTCTTTTATCTTGAACTCGACTTATTTCAAGTTTCTAAACAACTAGATTGAGTTCCAAATATTATATAATTCAAAAGACATTTTTAGACTTTTGACCTTTTATATTAATAATAATTTATATCGTTTAATAGTGATTTTTTTGGATAAAATTATTGTCCAAGTTGTATAAATATATTTTATTATGTTTAACCATTTTATCACAAAATGAACAATATTTAGAAGTAATATTGTAACGTATCACCATCATAGAATATGGTTGCAACGATATATGTATAAAATTATAGGTATCTAAAATGTTAGTTAGAAGTATCACATTTGAGTCCCCATGAGCTTAGTTCACTTGATAAGGGATAATGCATAATATATGTGCGGTTGTGGTTCGAACTCCGGACACCCCACTTATTCACCTTTATGGTGAATTTCTCTAGCCGATGGGCTACTTGACCAAAAAAAGTATCACATTTGATAGAAAAATAGATATCGAACAACATACTCCCTCCGTCCCAAAATATAAGCAAAAATGAGTTAACATAAGTTGATGTATTTGGTACAAATTTTGAACCAAATACATTAACTTTTGTTGACCAATTTTTGCTTATATTTTGGGACGGAGTAGTATATCTAATGCCTCAAGGTTTTTTTTTTGTTTGTCAAAATGCCCCAATGTTTAAGGCTAAGACGTGGTGTTGAATTATGTGTGTGTGATTGTTCAAAATCCAATGCAATTCTAATTAAGGCTCCCATCATAACCCAACAAGGATATCATAATCAATGGGTTGATCGGTTCCTTGTATCAAAATGAATGAATGGGCTCATGCTTGAGGGGAAGATTGTTGACATCTCAAATGTGAGTTAAAAGTCCTATATGCAATGGAAAATAAATATTAAACAACATATAAATAATAAGATTCATATACCTAATATCTTGTTATTTTGGGATAAGATGTGATATCTAATTCCACTTATATGGTTCTTCAAAGTCCAATGTTCTAATTCCTTGATCTTCCATCATGACCCAAAAAAAAAATTGTTTCAATTATAAATTTATAGCGTATTCTATTGATTTTAAAAGAATGGGGATTGAAAACAATTATTTGTATTTTGATTTTTTTTATCTAATGCAAAATAGACAAAACTAGAAATATAGAAACTATTATCTGATTCTTTCAACCCCGTAGCATTAGCCAAAGAGAGGAAGAACGAGCAGGTGACAATGAGTCCAAACATGGTGGCTTTGGTCAAGAGAATGAATAAACACTAGGTCCCAGGAGCAGCTAGAAAAAACTCTAATATGATCAACCATTGAAGCATAAGAGCGAGTCTGAGTGACACCATCCTCAATCATTGCGCACTATTTTCTTTGCTAAAAAATCACTTTGAGAATGTAAACCTTTTTTACAGGGAGAATGTATACTTATAAATCATCCAATTAAAAACTAATTAAAAATAATTAAAAAAACATTAAAAATAAATTACTCTCAAAATAAGAGAGAGAGAGATACAATAAAAGGGCTAACTCAATATATTTAGAACTGTTTAAGAAATACTCCTATATATTATATTTTTATAGTTCAAGGACCAAATAAAATGACATATAATAGTTTTTTCTTTTGAATGAAAAATGATAGTAGTTTAGTTATTATATTAATATTTACTCATTCATCTTTGTTTGAACTCAGAACTTACAACTTTTTAACATTTAGCTCAAACCAGTTGAGTTACCCAACCATCCAAATGACGTATAATAGTATAATGGCCAAGTGTTTTTTGGTAGGAAACCATTGTAATTAGGATATTTGACACTTTATTGGCTTCAAGAAGGATCTCCATAAGTTTTAGGCCATTGAATCGGCTATATGACTAATCTTCACTCAAGTGTTTAGGTTGTAACTTAATACCGTTCACCTCTCTCCAAAAATGTGTTATGAGGAGATCGATCTTTGATCTTCCCTACAACCTCGATGTGGTTTAATCAACTTAGCCACACTCATCGCATATTTAATTTAAACACCAAATTGAATGATTAATTATAATATATTACTTAAAAATAAATATTCTTGTTGGAATTTAAACTCAAGGCTATCGGTTAATTAAGTCCAACCCATTTCTTTCAAGTTGGGTGAAGTGCTATTGTTTATGTAAGTCTCCCAAAAAAATAGAGTATGTAAGTCAACCTAAGCTAATCACACATGTACAATATTATTTTTAACAGATATAAAGGACAAAGGGAAATGATTATTTGCAGTTCGAATGGTTGAAAATTTACAAATTGACTTTCATAATTCTTGTTTATAATAACACACCAATGTTGTTATCCATTTATTTAGTAATAGTATGCATGAAATTCCATGAATTGAGATTGAAATAGCATGTCGTCGTCATCATCATATTTAAAGATTGAATAGCTTCCAATTGAAATTAGGAACAGTGGCTGTTCGATCAATACCGCTTTTTAATGAACGTACTTCATGGTACTAAAACAGTGGGAAGGAAACCTAAGTTGAAATACCATTCAGGTGTTCTATGATTAGAATTTGCACATGGCCTAAACTATGTACAATGTACTGTGACATGCGGCTGAGGAAAAAGAGAGTAGTCTTAAAACATAGTATCATGCATATATAATAAATTAATATAAAACAACAAGCTGTTATCTGATCACTCCTACTATTATTATTGTCATTGTTGAGTAGTACTTAATATTAGTATTTCTCTATTATTATTTCAGGTTTTGAATGTGCAAGAAGGAAGAAATAACACATGCATAATATATGCAGGGCCGGGGTTCGAACCTCGGACACCCCTTATTCACCTTTAAGGTAAATTTCTCTAACCGCCAGGCTACTTGACCAAAAAAGAAATAACAAATGCATGGGTTGACTTTTTTAAAAAAATGACATTTACAAAGACGCGTGTAATGCATAAAAAACTATTTGAATAAAAAAAAAATACATAAAAAAACTACTCCTCCATCCACAATATTGATTTGATGGCCATCAATTTATTCTTTAAACGCCGTCCTCTTTTTTGATAAAAAAATATTATATATCGTCCTCTTTTCAATTTAGTTTATAAATATAAAAATATAATAAGTTGTTCCTAAACTATATAAAATTCATCAATTTAGTCATAACACTGTAATACCTTGTGTCAAGAGTACAAATTTCAATAAGACTACTGTTCCTAAACTATATAAAAAGCACTTGAAAATTGTAAAGACAAAATTGATAAGTTTTACCGACGGAAAAGGCCTTCACAAATGCTAAAATAATTTTGCCAGCAAGAAAAGCTCTCCCAATGGTAAAATTAAATTACATATACCTTTTGTGGCGGGCATAACCATCACTAAAACCCCAAAAAAATTCAAATTTTGTAACCATTGCCATTTGTGGTGAACAAAACCAACCACCACTAATTGGAAATTATTCTGTCAGAAGCACGTATAGATTATGCATGGAAATTATAGCAGATAACTCTCACTTGCACTGTTCAGGTAACTGGCTCAATATTTGGAATCTTAAAATTCCCCCGAAAGTCAAGAATTTGGTGTGGAGGGTCTGTAGGGGTTGTTTACCGACACGGGCACGGTTATTAGATAAAGGGTTAATTTTTCTTCCTTGTGTGTGCTGTGTGAAGAAAATTATGAGGATGCGATTCATGTGTTGTTTGATTGTCCGCGAGCGAGGAAGGTATGGCAGGACAGTTTGCTTCTTAGTAAAGTGAATTCGGTAATGCTGCGTACTAACACAGCGGCTGATCTCATTTTCGCGTTGTTACAAGAGCTGTCCCACGATCAATCTGCATTATTTGCATCGTTGCTATGGAGTTTATGGAAAAGCCGTAATTTGAGGCTTTGGCAGAATGTGACAGAAGCCTCGCAAGCCATTATCGAACGTGCACAACAGCTTTTGGCTAACTGGAGAATAGCAAACTGCACGCGGCAGCAGGGAGGAGGGATGGTTGTGCCTGCTGTTACGCGCACAACAGCGCAGCAAGCAGCAGCTGCGTCCAGCAGCGCGGGGGCAGCACAGAACTGTTGCCAGAAACCAGCGTCTGGCAGACTAAAGTGCAACATCGACACATCTTTTTCTGAAGCCCTAAATTGCGTAGGATTTGGCTTTTGCATTAGGGATGAGCTTGGCAACTTTATCACAGCAAGAACAATGTGGTCCAATCCTGTTTGTACTTCAGATGTTGGAGAGGCATTGGGCTTATCACACGCTATTCGTTGGGTGCATGAGTTACAACTTTCAAATGTTGATTTTGAGTTGGATGCCAAGAAGGTTGTGGATTATTTTAATAAAGGAAATAATGATGTTTCCGAATTTGGTGCGATAGTGGAGGAGTGCCGGAAAAGCCGTAATTTCTATTTTGCAAACTCTAAGGTAGAGTTTAGTCGGAGACAAGCGGACGAGGACGCTCATACTCTTGCACAAGAGGCCACGTCTTTAGCTAGTCCCCATACTTTTGATGATGTACCTCTTTGTATTTCGTCTTTGATTTTTAATGAAAAGCTATAAGCCATTTCTCTTAAAAAAAAAAACCACCACTAATTAAAGACCATAAAAATTCCAATAAAAAAAAGACGTTAGCATTAGTGCAACGGTTTGGTCCACCATTAATGACTAACTTTAAAATAAGATTTTCATGGCATTTTCAACAATTTTGGCAGCCACTAATGACATGGTCAGTAAAACAAAGTTTTACAAATTTGGAAATGAAGTTATTCCATAATAATTTTTGCATTTGACCATTTCAGACATATTAAGAAAATATGATAAATAAAAGAAAGAGAAGTAATTTTTTTGACAGAGATAGAGAAGAAATTTTATTTATTTGTTCATATTAACTTTTTTTTGGACAAAAATAAATGATATTCATTCATTCAAATTGATAGAGTACATCGATGCAATACAAATTCGCTAAAAACAAAAAGGATGAATCTGCGAACAAACTTACATCATCCATGTTAATAGCATAAAACGGCAAAGTACAAAAGCCTACACATATGACTATATTCAAGTCTCCAGAATACTCTTGTCTCCGGATCTGCAATGTGGACGACGCCAAAGTCATTGATTGGATCTGCACTGGATCGAAGCTGATCTGACAATCTGAATCGAACAAATACCTGAACGAAACAAGAAAGACAAACAACGCCGCACAAAGACGACAAACAAACCAACGTCGCACTAAGACGACGAAATCACAAATAAAAACAAAATAGATGTGAAAATCACTTATTTCAATGAAAGGGAAAGAGAAAAAACGAGTTAGAGGGGTGATTTTGGGTCAAAAATTGACCCAAAATCACCCCTCTTTGGTGGATAAAGGAGAAGAAACTAGGGTTTTGGTGACGGCTCACAAGAGAGAGAAAGGGAAAAGAGAGCCATATTAACAGTGGATTCTAGGGTGAGGGCTCAATTAAGTCCCTCACCGGTGTACCACTAATTTTAACCTTTAGATTAAATAGACCCACACAGTTTAGTTATTCATCACCGCACTGGATCTTTGTACGTTGCATCCGCTCTCTCTTCCCTACCAAATCTCTTCTCTCTTGGATGTTCATGGCTGCATTTTCTGCAATCGAAAATGGAGCTTTTCTCTGAAACGTGTTTTTCACATTGTTTGCAAGTTAAGATTTACCAAACCTAGTTGAATTTAGTTTTTTTAAAAGAAAAACATCAGAACTAAGTTTCGTAACAGAGAGAGAAAATCGGTCATATGTTGTTCATATAGTAATCGTTCAATTTCCATTTCTCAACTAGTTATATTGTTCATATATTAATTGTTTGATTTATAATGATTCATTGTTGCTTTATATTGAATCACATGTATTTGATGATAAACATCAAATTATATTTTCACAAAGAATATGAAAACTTTCGTAAAAAGAATAGAACATAGAAACAATAGCTTCGGTGGAAAAATAATTAAACGATTCTTGAATCTCGATCATTTTATTTGAAGGAATTAAATTTCAGCCATTATTTGAGCAAAAGAGACCCAATTGAAAATCCTTTTTCCCCTCGAGTGTTTTATCTATGATTTTTTACCTTTAACCAAAGGTTGTGACTGTTGAAGAAGGGAAGGAGAAAAATATTTTACTAGAGGATTCAGACTCGGTGGGTTAGGGCAGTTTTAGTGGTGGCTCGAACTTTGGTTGACGGATTTGAATCTGATGATAAAATTGAGAGTGATGGGAGAGAAAAAAAAAAGAGAAGGTGGGGAAAGGGATTGTGTGAGTAAAGATGCACGTGTTCTCCTTTTCTTTTCTATCTCATCTAGACCTTTAAATATATCTTGATGGTATATAAAAGTGGTCCACCGGTGAACCACTTAGTTGACGGTTCTCCCTAGACACCACCCCATATTAACTATTTCGGTATTTCTATTATCATAAATATTTTGTGGAGAATAATAATTTGGAAATGATGCGCTTAAGATTTAAAAGAGGGTACAATTATATTGGAGAACAAACAATTAAAGTTGCATTGAAAACTAAAAGTGTCAATCTTTTAGAGTGTGTTTGGATGAGAAAATGTTTTGAGGTAATATAATGTTTTGAGAAAATTCAAATACTTTGAGGTGAATTCCATTGTTTGGATAATAATTTAAAGAATTTCTAAAATGATGGATATTTATGAAGTATTTTGTTCAAGTTAAATTTAGAGAATTTCAAATGACACCTAAAAGTTAAGAATTTCAAATTTCTTCATTGTTATAGTTTTTTAAATTTTACATTTTGGTCCTCAAATTTTCCAAAATTTTCAAATTGACCCCAATAAATTTCCAAAAAATTGCAAATTGACCCCTCAATTTTTCAAAAATTATAATTTGACCCCTCATTTTTTTGAAATTTACAAACTGACCCCTAATTTCAATTTTCAAATTTGGCCCAAAAAAATTAAAATTTATAAAAGTTGCCCAAAAATGATGACAATGAAATTTTTTATTACTCCATCCAAACAAAAGTATTGAGAAGTGAAAGTAATTTAATTGAATCATATGAATTGCTTAAAATTCTAAATTCTTTAAAATTTCTCAATTACCTCATCCAAACTGACCCCTAAATTCTTTAAAATTCTTTAAGATTTTTTTTTTTTTGCAAATACAACAAATATTGAGGGACAGAGGGAGTAAAGCTTGTGATTACCATAGAGTGAATAAAAAATGATTGCATAAAAATCGATGTCTCGCCATTTTGATGATCCTATGGTTTACTCCCTGAAAAATAAAATTAAGATCCAATTTGGTTCTGAAAAAATAAAAGCAAATTTTCGTTTTTGAGAAAAAATAAATTGAAACAACTTTGTCCCTACCAAAACCACCATGGAAAGTTTGATGTTTTTGTGATTATATCAATTTGAAAGGGGCAATTAGGTCACTGAACAATTTGGTACTTGACGATAATTGAAAAGGGAATAAATGATCCTGGCAACGGGAAATCCCTAAATAACTTCTTCTAAAATCAATTGTTCATTTTAGAACCAACTTAAAATTATTCTTATAAATAAAAAAAAATGACCAAATTATTCTTTTTTTTTTAATTATCTTCATGGCCTAATTGTTCAGTTTTTTTATAGTGGTTCCACTAAGGAATAATTTGTCCCAATTTATCTTTTCACGAGAACTATGAGTTGTTTTTATTTTTCTTAAGAACCAAATTTTATCACCATATTTTTTTAGAACTAAAATGGGTCTTCATTAATTTTGTTTTTAATTGCCAACGACCTTTCGTTGCTTACCGCACAAGATAGGCTGCATGTAGAAAAAAAATGCAAATATCATCACCAATCATGACAAAGATCTGAAATTCCTTGACATTCATGAACATAAGTATACGATTAATGAAATTCTAAACCTTCTCATGAGATTTGAGCAAACCCCCACGAAAGATTTTTTGTTTTTTTATCAAGTAGTATGGTGGCTAGAAATTCACATTTTTTAAGATGAATAAGCGTTATGTCCGAGGTTTAAAGTGAATAAGTGGTGTGTTCGGGTTTCAACCCGGTCTCTGCATATATAATGTAATGTTCATACCAACTAAGTTAAGTTCACGGACCATCAAAAAAGTTTTATATCCTCAATTATATGACTATCGTGAACTTCATGATTAGTTTAACTATTTTTCAGGAGAACCTTAGTTCGATTATTGAGTGAAATATTTTTTGGTCAGACCTTCCGATCGAACTCCAAATTTAACTCCTTCGGTGAGATCATTTTAGAAGATCGGGCATACCACCACTAAAACAAAATAAGCCAAAACTTACCTAAATATTTAGGTATCTGAGCAACTATAGTTATCATTTCAAAGTGATAAAGTGTTGCTTACACATATATTCTTTATGTATCTTTTATTTATTTCGATACTTCGATTTTTAATTTGTACCAAACTATGTACCTGAAAAGGACTTCGATTCCCTTTCTGTAACCAAATATTTGTTACGTAGAAACTACAGAAGTACTAGTATAGAAAAACATGTACAAATATCATTGTCATCTTGGTATCGCCACGATAAAGCCAAAAGCAATACCTAAAAATTGATTTAGTTAGATAAAATATAATCAATCATATCATACTTATCTCTTACCATTGGTTATAGTTATTGATAAATTCGAATTACGGGATAAGTGGCAACAACATAGAGAATGGCTCCCTCTCATTGAGACAAAAGTAGGCCACGTATAAATGAAAATGAAAAGGCAAACTCGTGAACCAAAGTTAAATATAGCTACATGTCAACTATCAATATGGGGCCTAAAATTAAGATTAGGAAATGTGATAATAGAGATAGCTTCCTTTTTAGGGGACTTGTTTGGTAACCCACGAATTCCGTGTCAACTTGGTGTGTTGAGTGTGTGTTGCCGCTGAAAGTGATGCATGCATATATAGAACCGAAGAAAATTAAACCACAAATATGCTTTTCTTTCTTTTTAGGCACACATTTCTTGGCCTGGCTGGCTGGCTGGCCTTTCCATTTTCAAGTGCAACCTTTTGGCAATAGTAGTGCATATTGCACTTTCTATAAAGTCACCAACTATTTCAACACAAGTCATCACACGGTTCTGTACTTTCTTTACCACGATCATAAGAGGAAAAAATATACTTGCACACTATTTATATACTACTATAATTTTAGATATAATATTTGGACTCAATATTGGTTGTTTTTCGGCCCCCGCTTAAATTTTTTTTGGATCCGTCCCTACCAAAAAATATACAAATTTATTTGATTGTATGGGTCATTATGCTTTTTTGTTGTTGTTGTCATACATTCTATTCTTATTTTGCTTATTTTGTCTTTACATCAATGATACTAGAAGTGAATCAATGATCGTAGCTCTTGTCTTGTTGTTGCAAATGTGAACGGATCCATTGAACCATATCAATATACACACCAAACTAGACACACAAGCATAGCTTTAGTATAGCCCATAAGTCATGACTCGAACAGTGCGTTAAGAGTTGCAGATCTTAGATCACGTAATTGGCAATCCCATATTAAAATCCATGTTAAAGATTGTGAAGAATCGCCAGAATATGCTAAGTGTTCCCGTATATATAATGTAGCAGGGCATGTCAACTAATTAACCTAATCATCACCTTAATTTCTGTCGGCTTGACACCACGGATCAATTTGCCTTTTATGGCGTGCTAATTATATAGTATGTTGACAAAATTAATTCACGTCCCACATGCTGACATACACACAGAGATTCTAGAAGAATAAAAGAACTTCACGTAATTCACAAAATAAAGTTTTGATTAATTTATTGTTATTGCTTGCTATTAAACGAACTATGACACATGTATATATATATATATATATATATATATATATATGGGATTTGCTAATATACACCCACTAGTTTTTATGTGGGAGTATTTTAGCAAGTTATAACTAAAAAGTTGATAAATACACCTTGAGGTGTATGTTGTTATAACACACCTTCTAAAAAATAAGTGGGTGTATGTTAGCAACTCCTATAGGCATTTGCTAGAATACACCCACTTATTTTTTAGAAGGAGTATTTTAGCAAGTGATAACTAAAAAGTGGCTAAATACACCTAAAGATGCATGTTGCTAAAATACTCCCACATAAAAACTAGTGGGTGTATATTAGCAAATCCATATATATATATATATATATATATATATGATTATAACATTCCACAAGAGGGAAAGAAAGAGACGTCATGGTGATCTAAATAGGAAAAGATAAATTATACGTTATGGATATTCCATAGATGAAATTGATTTAAAATTTAAATATTCTTCAAAATAATTAAATATTAAAACCCGCATTAAATTAAATAATTAGATGATGGAACGCATTCGACAAAACTCCATGGAATGTCCCTAAAAAAAAAAAAACTCCACGGTATGTGTTCACCATCAAAATATTGTATGAGATGTTCTTAGTGTGTGTGTATATATAGATATATCGTTTGTTAACTTAGACCAATAAAAAACATGAAGGTTCAAGTCAGCAAGTGTGCATATTTTTATTTAGACAAAAATATACCTCTACTACTATTACAAATCATTATTAAACGAAAGGTAATTATGTAATTTTAGAAAAATTGTAACCGTTTTTTTTGTCAAAACCGTTTTGTCTTTTTTTAAGGTTGTCAAAACCATTTTGACTCTTTTTTTTGTGGGTTTTTTAATGTTTGTAATTGTGACATAAATATGTTCATAACAAAAGTGGGTTTATGTTAGCAAATTGGTACTCCCTTCATTTTTTTCTTTTGATGTTTTAGTATATTTAATATTTTTCCCTCAAGTTTACCCTTGTTGAAAAACACACCATAAAACTATTAAATGAGGTGTGATCTTTGGTTTATCACATGTGAATCTAATTATAAATAAGGACTTTTTAGTCCAAAACATACAAATATTTATATACTTTAATTACTCCTTAAGACTTGTGTCAAGAGTTAAAACATCAAAAGATAAAAAACGCATGGAGTACAAGTTAACAAATATTTTATAATGAAAGTATTAAATTAACCCTCAAGTTATTAGTTTTAAATAATAAAGATGAATGATATTTTTGTTCAAAAGAAAAAGTGCACACTTGCTAACTTGGACCTTCATTTTTTTTGTCTAAGGTAACAAACTCATATATATATATATTGGACTGTAGATCATACCATTTAGACTTTAGACCCTACAGACAAGGGCTCGGACCCAAAACCATAGGGAACTTCCCTAAAAAGGGATCCTCTGGGGGTGCTCTCAGCAGCCTATGAGGGCGCCCTAATAATAGTTTTGGCCCAATACAATTTGGGCCCAAAACCATGATCGGATAAGCCCAAACCGAGGCTACAAATAGTAACCTTGGGATCATCCCGAGGCATGACCTAAACAGACTCTGAAAACCCTAGTTTTCCTATATTGTACTCACAGCCAGTACAGTTGGCGCCCACCGTGGGGCTACGGTAAAACTGACCTCGCCACCATCTCTGAAATAAAAGCAGTCGATCCACGGCCTCTGGACACCACCAGAACGCCGTGAATCCACCGTGTCTTTCAGAGCAACCCTAAATTCTCCAAACCGCCACGATTCATAACCCCTTTTTTCGAATCCGCAAAGTATCATCCACCAGCCTCTTCAACGTCCGCCAAGGATCGAACGAGTCCCTCCGTGAATACCTCGCACGATACAACGACGCCACCATCAAAGTCATCAACCCAAACCAGGAGTTGTTCATGGGAGCTTTCCAGAACGGCCTCCACGCTGGCCAATTCAACGAATCGCTGGCACAAAAACCAGTTGATTCCATGGAGGAGATTATGTCTAGAGCGGAATGCTACATAAAGGACGAAGAAAGCAACGCTGAAAAGAAAGCCAAAGATTCTAAAGAGCGTGGCCCCAGTAACAACGACCATCGCCGAAGCTACTTTCCGCCCGACCACAGAGACAGAGCACCGTACAAGCGTCATGACCAAGACAGGCGCGCACCCCTACCAGAATCTTCACTACAAAAAATGCGTTAGATTGCGTCGGTTATTTTAAGGAGGTTTTAAAAAAAACCCCGCAAATTAATTAATACAGTGACGCGCGGACTTCCAATGTACAAAATACTTATCAATTTGTGGCGGTTTAAAAACCCCCTCAAAATGAAGGCAAATTTTTTCCTTTTTCACTTATCCCGCTGAATTTTGACGCTGGTGCACTTATTTTTTTTTGTTTTATTTCATTAAGATAAGATAAAAAAAAAACCTTCAGAACCTCTTTTCTTCACTTTCTCTCTCTCTAGAAACGCTGATCTCACTCTCGCCGCTCTCACTTTCGCCGATCTCACTCTCGCCGCTCTCACCCTCGCCGCCGTCACTCTCTCCCTCCGTCACAAAGGTATTTGTATCCTTTTCCCATAGATCAATTTGTTCTATCATTTGGGAATTAGGGTTTAATGAAATTATCATGCCTTTGATTCGTTTTAATGAAATTGATAATTTTAGGGTTTGATGCTTTTGATTTCCATGAAAAGCTGGGATTAAGAACAGTGAAAACTATTTTCTGAATGATAGTCATGAACAGAGTTTCAACTCTCCTGTTAGATTTGTTCCAAATAGCTACCATGAACATAGTTTCTGAATAATAATCACGAACATAGTTTATGGATAATTTTCTATACACAGTTTGTTCAATTCTTGAAATTAGGGTTCACATTACACCTAATGCAAGAAGGTAGGATTTTTAATATTCTAAATTCCTGGTTTTTTTTACTGTGGAGCTTAACCTCTTTTATATGGTGCTTGATTACTTTGCAGAAGGTCGAAAGGGAAGATGATTGGCTCATTCATGAAATGCTAAGGTCATTATCCTCTAGTTTATTTATATAATCCAAATTACTTGTATTTATATAATCAAAATTACTTGCATTTGCTTAAGTTTTCACATTACAATGTATGTACTTATCCGAGAATTGTATGATGATTATAGTAAGAAGATAAATTATCTTGAGTCCATCTGTACTATACTATGTCTTATTTAGAGTTTGTTGATAACAGTTCTAGCCACCAATCCTCAACTGAAAACAAGACATGGTACTTGGACTTGTGCATATTGTGCTATAAAATTGTAGATTTATTTTAAGTGATCACTAGTATTCACTAATTACATTAATTAAGTTTTACTGTCATCCTTCTAATTAATTTTTCAATATCCTTCTCTTGAAACACTAATTACATTAATTAAGTTTTTAGCGTTATGGTTATATCTTACAATATGATTGAATGCGTTATTTTCAGTATTCAGCACTTCATTCACAACCGAAGTCAACTGTGGTATTCGGGAAATCAGACATATATTGCTCTGGAAGTATTAATGAGACAAGAATATGATGGAAAGGTAGAGTGTATAATTTCATAGTAGTATTATTCTCTTTATGTAAAACTATTACCGGCACATTTAATTAAATGAAGAAAGAAATCTTTCGTCAATAACTTGTCTTAGTTTGTACGCTTGCGAGTTCTTGATTGTTTGCTTTATAACAAACTAAAACTATATGATATCTATAATAATTTTAATTAAGATGGTCTGATGTGTTTTATGCTACCTATTGGACTGCAATTTTGCTTGGTTCAATTCTTGGTGTATTTTTTTGTAAAGCACTAGCCTCATTTGTAAGTTTTCTATTGTTTTTGACTAGTTGGTTGCGTGCCTCTAGAGAGCTGTCTTGTATGCTGAGCTTTTTGAGCAATTTGGGACTAGTTCTTTGTGTATCAGGGAAGTAAGGATGCGTTGTTGTCACATGGCTTCTTGTGTGTTATTATTGCAGGTGTTGGGGCTGTTTAAGTACTCTACAATTTGGTCCCTGTTCTAGTTTTTTATTTGGCGGTTGTAATGAGTAATTTTGTGTATCATTTGATGCCATTTTGTAGGAGTATTTATTTGTTTGCTTGGGTGAGTGCAGACTGCGTTGTTTGGAATGCAAAGTACATAAACAGCCGACTCAGCAATTGGAAAAACCAGCGAATGGAGGAGTTAGATTTTCAGAGAACTCTCAGACCGTCGAAAACCGTTTAAGAGGTAGGTGGTTCAACTCTAATTGTTGTTGTTGTTGTTGTTGTATATGTTGAAATGATGATATGGCTTAAAAATTTGATTAGTGATTAATATCTACGTATTTTAATTGTAATTTTAAATATTTTCACTAAGTATTATTTTGTTATTTAAGGAAGGGAGCATAGTTCACATATGATGCAAGGGAGCCTAGTTTGCCGATAGACGCGAGAGGAGGATTATCTAGTACTAGAAATGTTTGATTATTTTTTTTTTCATTTAGTATAGATTACATTTAGGATACTATTAATTTTGTATTGTATTATCATGCACATTTTATATTTGTAGTACAATTTTTTACAACATTGATTATAATAGTTTATGTAACTTTGATTATATTTTATTGAATGTTTCAGTTTTGTGATTTTTTTTTAAAACAATTTACGGGGGTTTTCAACCTCCGCAACAAAACCCCCGCAGTTTATTTGGCAGGATACCAGCGATCCCCCAAAACCCCCGCAAATAATTTGTGGGATTACTATAAGTGGCAGTTTTGAAAACTCCCGTAAAACACTTTGTGGAGGTTTATAACCCCCGCAAAATGTCAAAAAAACCTCCGCAATCCGGACGCGTTTTTTGTAGTGCTTTCACAGCGCTCAACACTCGTCGTGAGCAGATCTGGAGGGATGTATACCACTCTAGACTCATCCCCGACCCCCCGCCGCCGAGAGGAAACGTAATGGAAAATGACAAGGATGCTTGGTGTAAGTATCACCGGATAAAGGGACACACCACAGATGACTGCATCCATCTGAAGAGAGAGATTGAAAAGTTGATTCAGAATGGCAGGCTAAGAGGATACGTCAAAGAAAGCAGGGAAGGAGACAGGCGCCCGCCCGAAGACCCCTCAAAGGAGAAAGATGCGGCAAAGGATGGCGAGCGCCACACCTTGAACACTATATCCGGCGAGTTCACAGGAGGTGGTGAGTCCAGCGCTTCTCGAAAGAGATATGTGAGACAGGTAATGCTTGTCGATGGCCACGCCCCGACAGGGCCGAAGCGCCAAACAGATATCACCTTCTCAAGCGAAGACCGCGAAGGAGTGATTCCCCACGACGACAATCCCATGGTCATCACCGTACAAATCTTCAACTGGGACATCAAGAAAGTGCTGATTGATCCTGGCAGCTCTGCGGATATCCTTTATTACTCTGCCTTTGAAAGAATGGGACTCGACGAGGACCACTTGCAGCCCTTCAAAGGAATCCTGGCCGGTTTCACAGGAGAGCAGGTGCATGTCGGGCAACATCGCCAAAACCATCAAGATTAAATATTTGGTGGTCAACTCGCCCTGTTTTTACAACATCATTATAGGCCGCCCGACCTTCAACCTTCTTGACGCTTATCTTTCCATGAAGTTCCTCGTCAGGAAATACCCACTGGACAATGGACAGGTCGGCACTATCAGAGCGGACCAGAAAATTGCCAGAGAATGTTACCACAACAGTTTGAAGCTACAGAGGGAAAGGAAAGGAGCCAGCAACCCAAAAGCACACCAGGTGAACATTGTCAGCATAAATCCAAGAGAAAGGTTTCACCAAGAGCGCACAGAATCCACTGAAGGCCTGAAAGAAAGTTTGATGGATGAAGAGCTGAGCATAACAGAGCTCCTAAAGAAGAACCTAAATCTTATCGCTCGTCAGCCGACAGATATGCTTAGCGATTATCCCGCCGAAGTGTGTCGTCGCCTCGCTCTGGATCCAGAAGTTAAGCTGGTCAGCACGCCAGTCTGGCGTACCAGAAATTTCACAAAGAATGCTAGCAGGACAGACCTACCAATGGGAACAAACATGATCCTGGGATTTCATAAACCTAACCACGTCCACAATCCAGCTATCAAACAGGGAGAATCTTGCCACAACAATTGAAAGGCAAGCTAGAGAAACTGTGAAACCATTTTAATTGTTACTTTGTCTTTTATTTTATGTATTTTTGTATTTTCTAAATGAAAAGGAGCACGGTGCACTCTTTTCCCCCGCAGTAGTGGGGGTTTTTAATGAGGCCCTGCTTTCTCATTACAATATATATATGTCACTCACATCGCCTGTAACAGATCAACAACGCCAAGCATTTAAATGAGATCGTCATCCGATTCGTTAACCCCAACGAGGGTTGCCACCTAATTCCTTAACCGAACAAGGGCTCTAAGACGTTGTGAGCTTAAATAAGATCGCCATCCGATTCGTTAACCCCAACGAGGGTTGCCACCTAATTCCATAACCCAACAAGGGCTCTAAGACGTCGTGAGCTTAAATAAGATCGCCATCCGATTCGTTAACCCCAACGAGGGTTGCCACCTAATTCCTTAACCCAACAAGGGCTCTAAGACGTCGTGAGCTTAAATAAGATCGCCAATTGATTCCTTAACCCCAATGAGGGCTCTAAGACGTCGTGAACCAAAAATGAGATCGCCACCTGATTCCTTAACTACAACGTGGACTCTAAGGCGTTGCAAAGAATAAGACGGTGCACACAAGGAACAACAACATTGAAAACAATCCGACAAATTTTAACATAGTTGCATCTTAACAAAGTTGTGAAATAAGCACAAATAATAATCGAAGAGAAAATTCGAAGCTAAGAGGTACAGATAAACAGCCTAAAGAGAACAATGCATCACTACAAATTCGGAGAGAGTACTGAGTTCAAATTACAGTTAAAAATACAACAAGCGGAATTACGGTTCGTCCACTAAAACACCATCTACAATAACCTTAAAAGAGTCAAGGGCGGAGAGATCAACGCCAGGGTGCAAGAGCGCAACTTGAGCTTTAGCCTGTTCAAAACCAGCATCAAAAGTCAAGGCCAACTCGCCCTTCGCCTCGGAAACTTCAGCCTTAAGCTGATCTTCCCTTTCCACTCCAGCCGCGAAATCATTTTGAAGCTTCGCGATAACCCCGTCCTTCCCGGCAAGATCCGCTGCATAACCAATTTCCAAATCAGAGATGCGCTTATCACACTCAAGTTTCACCGCCTCTCTGGCTTCCTTCACCTCTTTCTCCCTGGCATCCTTGGCCTCTTCCAACTCTTTTTCCAGTGCCCTCACCGTGGCCTGAAGGGCCTCTTCATTCTGCACCTGTTCTTCATGTCTCCGGTCTATCGCGTCCAAGATCATTATGTACCGCAAGCAGTGAACTCCCATGTCTCTCGTCATAAAGGGGACAACGCCTTGATTCCCAGCCTCCACGTCCTCTGGATTAAAGACCAACCTCTCTTTGATATAGGCGCCATAGTTAAAATCCTTATCCCAGAAGGATTGCACTGATCCACAGGTCCTGGCGGCAATAGTCGAGGAAAGGGCGGGCATTTTCTTACTCTTTTTCTCAGCCACCGCCTTCCCTTTATCATCTTTCCCGGGTGACGCCTTGTCCTGAATGGCCGCCGCGATGAAATCAGACTGAATCTCAGGCGGTTGATCAGCCTTTCTCTTAGGCTTTTGCGTGTAATGAGCCCAATAGGGTCATTGGCTGCCAACCCCTCAGCAGCCTTCTTTGCCTTCATTTCCTCGAGATATTTCTTCCTCTCCGCCGCAGTCATGGGCGCCATGGACTCTACAAAAATGAAAATGAAAAGGTTACGAGGACAAGAAAATAGGAAAGCACAATGTACGCACAAATAAACAAAATCAACTCACGTAAGTACACGTTTAAGCTATTCACATCCCCTTCCCTATTCAACAGCTCCCGAATGTTCATAGGAAGCATCTTGTCCAAAAAAACAGACGACGCTTTGGTCATACACATCCAGCTTCTCATAATCAATTCCCATGATCGACGTCGGAGCGATCGTCCAGCATACGGGAAACCTCAGCCAACCATCAACCCGCACAACAGCTGCTTCACAATCCTTTCTCCCTCGGGTCCTGAGGAACTTCTGCCTCCAATTCTTATAATGAGAGGCGTAGGGTGGGAATAACCTCTTGCCAGGATGCACGCTGACGGATACCCAAGACAGCTTGTCTACCCTCTTCGTGCCATAGAACGTGAAGAAGGATCCAACCGAGGGCTGGAAACCTAGCCCCTTGCATAAAATCTCAAAAGCGCATATAAATGCCCAGCTGTTTGGCTGCAGCTGAGACGGCGCCATATTCAAACAATTAAGGACGTCGACCTCAAAGGACGTGAAGGGATACTTCACACACAGATCTTCAAAAACAGCCATATACATGTGAAACATCTCATTCTTCACCCCCTTCGGCCTTTGTAAGCACACCTTCTCGCCTGGGCGACAATGTTCCAAGACCACGTCCTCTTCGAATCCCGTAGAGGACACGTGCAGCTTACTCCGAAAGAATGCCACTCGTTGGGGATCCATATACACGGACTCTGAACGAAGCACTTCATCGGCGAAGCTCTCTTGCTCTGATCCACTAGAGGACGCCATGTAACAAATTCCTCTCCTACAAAAGGGACCTGGGCGAACAGAGAGAATAACGCAGTCAGATGAATTCCCACTACTACTCCCTCCTTCACCCTCGTCTGAATCGCTTGAAAATTCCTCTAAGAGGGAGTGGCCGTAATAAGCTCTCTCAAACACCACCCAATCGGTGGTTCCATCTGACCGCTTTGCATGTCTAACGCTTTCCCTCCACAACCTAATCCTCTCCTCTGATCTTGCCGGAGATAGTTCCCTACCCGCCCCATCACACTCTATAATCACTACCATGCTACGGATCTAATTAATTAGTAGGAGATCGAAGGGAATTACCTGGATTTAAACGATAGCGAGAGATCGAGGATGAAAAGAAGCTCCAAATGATTCGGAAATTGAAGGTGCAGCGATCTCCAAAGCCAAGAGACGATCCAGGAAGCCGTTGCGTTTTTGAGGGAAGAGAAGAGTGAGGAAAGTGAAAAGATAAGAGATAAATAGGAAATAGGGAAAGTAGATCCGAAAAACAGTTCAAAGTACAAAAGCCTGGGAAAACGCGCAGATGACGTCACTTAAATTGGCACGATTTCCAAGAACCGTCGTAATGCGAACACGTCAGCGAAAGTGAACGGTCGCCCCGTTTCGACCGTCGGATCTTATTCGGGCGCGCTCCGAATCTAAAATTCAAAAATGTATCACGCCCATATTGGGCTTAGTCATGGCGTGGCGATCTTAACCACTCAATAAAGTCACTCTCTCTACATAGTTTAATCACTTCGCCTCGTTCCAAAGTTCGTCCTTGTTGGGCTAATAGGAATACTCTCGTTGGGCTAGCACCCACCAAGGCCCCAAAAACAAAAACATGGAGCTAGCACCCATGTTGGGCTAGCACCCATTCTGGGCGAGCACCCATGATTGGTCCAGCACCCGGGTCGAGTTAGTACTCATAAAAAACTTTACACGCCCATAATTAAAAAAATTTCACATAGTTTCACAACTAGTAAGTCTCACTTGTTGGGCAAGAAGTCATAGACAAATTCCCCGGCAACAATTTAATCACTTCGCCTTGTTCAAAAGCCCGTGCTTGTTGGGCTGTCGACTGTAGATCTTACCATTTAGACCTTTAGACCCTACAGACAAGGGCTCAGACCCAAAACCATAGGGAACTTCCCTAAAAAGGGATCCTCCGGGGGAGCCCTAATCATAGTTTTGGCCCAATATGATTTGGGCCCAAAACCATGATCGGATAAGCCTAAACCGAGGCTACAAATAGTAACCTTGGGATCATTCCCGAGGCATGACCTAAACACTGAAAACCCTAGTTTTTCTATATTGTACTCACAGCCAGTATATATATATATATATATATATATATATATATATATAATAAATTAAAATGGAGGGACTTGAAATTCAAATGAATAATATTTTTTTCAAGTAATCTAGTGCCAAAATTTCATCTCATGAAATGAATAAATGGAAAATCCGGTTCTAACTTGGTTCGAACCCCTTAAGGTGAATAGTATATTTAGTTGCGATAAAAAGGTAAAGAAAAAAGGAGATATATGAGAGCTAGTAGAAGAGATAAACATACGAGAAAAAAATGAGAGAGAGTTTGAGATATTGTTCGGTAAAAGAAAAAAAAATGAGAAAAGGAGAATATAAAAAGTGTTTTTTAGGTAGATTATAAAAAGTGCTTTTAACTTTTGAAATAATAAACTCCTTCAAAAAAAACTTTTTAAACAATAAATATATTCTTAAATTATAACAAATCAAATCGAAATTTAATTTTGTTATTTATTTTCCGTTATTAATTTATTAAATTACTTAATTTTATTTAGTAAAAAAATATTTAATTTTTTACAAAAAAATACTTTTTTTAATAATGACAAAAAAAATACTTAATTTGGTTTATTTTATTTTATTTTATTTTATTTAATTGAATCGGTTTTAATATCTTTTTCTTAGGGGCAGTTTTAATATCTTTGTCAATAAGCACAGTAACAATTGCCTACGAAAATGGAAAAAGTGTCCTTCAAAATATCATATGAGTTAAGGGAAATAAAAAAAGACAACATTGTATATTGAAATTTTATGTGATTGTTTTTTTCGTTGGCTACAATGGGCAAGTGGAATTTTGAGAAAGCTACTTTGGAGTTTGGACGATATAGGTTTGCCTCAGAAGTTAGTTAACTTGATTTAGCATTGTATTTCATCTCCTTCAATGAAGATGTTGTGGAATGGGAAGGAATTTGAATTACGTCTTAGGATATTAGCATAGTGACCCTCTATCTTCGTATCTTTGTGTGTTATGAATTGAGAGCCTATTTCACTTTGTTTCTTTAACTTTGGACCAAAATGTGTGGTTACATCTACAATTATCTCGCAGAGGGACTAAGATTTCCCACTTAGCATTTCTTGATGATATTATCCTCTTTTCATAAACCTTTGTCTATTAGGTTAATATTATTTCTTCAATCATAGAACTTTTCTTCCCCGGGTGGCAAAACGGGCCCAACCCGTCAGGCCGGCCCGTTTAGGCCGTTATTTTTGGCGGGCTGAGTCGAAGTTTTGAACTCGTTTCCTATAGTTGGCTCGTCCCGCAAAACTCGTTGAAAAAACGGGACGGACTTGTGGCGGGGTAGGCCGGTCCGCTTAACTCGTTTTTCTTTTTTCTTTTATACTTATTTTATCCTTTTGGATTTATTTTGGTTGTTGGATTTGTTTTATGTTGACAGATTTTCATTATTTTGCTATTAAGTATGATGTTGAGTTAGGCAATTTATTAATTATCTTGTTTTTACCACAAATTTATTCGTTGCATATTCTTTTAAATTTTGTTATGATAAAAGCAACATATACTTCAAAAAAAATGATAAAAGCAGCATAGTTTTTTTTTGTAACAATTAAGTTGTAAAAAAAATGCATTAAAAAAAGTTTTTTTTTCCCTTCTGAAAAACAAAGTTTTTTGTTTGGCGGGCCGGCCCACCAACTCGTTTATCCGCTACTAAACGGGGCAGGGTGAGATTTTGAACTCGGACACCTAATTTTACTTGGCTCATCTCGTCCCGTTTTAAGCTGGCTTAGACGGAGCGGGCCTAAACGGGGCGGGCCTGCCCGCCTTGCCATCCCTGGCTTCAGGTCAAAAAGTGAGCAAAGAGAAAACTAGGATTTTATTATTTCAATTGACATTATTCACCGAATTCGATTTGTTGTGATTCTAGATTCGTTTATGGAGGATGATGTTCTTATTTGATGTGGAACATCAGATGGTATTTATTTTTCTTCTGGATCTTATGTTAGTCAAGAGAGTGAGCGCGGTGATATTTTTAAATGGATTTCGAGATGGAAGGGTCCAGAGAGATTGATATGTTTTACTTGAAAATAGGGACACGATAGAGAACATTTTTTTATAAGAAAAATAAAAACAAATATTTGAGCAATGAATTACCTCTTTTGAGTCTCAAATATGTATATACACAGTAAAAGTTTATTTTTATAATGATTTAAAAATATAATTTTTTTACTATGCTATCTATAGATACATAGTTTTCACCGTTATGACACATAATATGAGTTCTTTCCTATCAACCAAACGTTCTTCATACACAAGAGATAGGATCAAACCCGTGAACTCTTGCTTGAGGGGACCAATTCACTTACCACTAATTCATTCTTGTTAAAAATATAATTAACAAAACTAAAATTGTTGTTTAGTCAAAAAAAAAAAAACTAAGATTATTGTTTTAGTCAAACTTACCTATTAAGCGATGAACATATTCATTACTGGGAGATTTAAGGGCTTATGTAAAAATAGATATAGTGGCTTATTTAAACGCACTGACATGAAAATAGATTTTAAGCAAGTCCAAACTTATAAAAAGAAGTGTGATCTTAAAAATTCTATATAACAACATATTATAGGATCCAGTTCTTGCTCCATATTTTTGAAATTAGCCAAGCCTATATTTAACCTGACTTGTATAGATCTTTTCTCGAGGTTTTTTTATTAACATTTTCCATTTCAATATGTTGAGGATTCAACAAGAAAGTGGAACCAATAACAATCACAACTAATAAACTAAACAGGTCAAGTAACATTCAACAATAAATTCAATCAAGAATAAAACCAAAGCATATGTGTAGATCAAACAGATAATCAATCCAAAGAATAAGATAAAAAAAAAAAATCAATCCAAAGAATAAGATAAAAAAAAAAGTAGATGAACAAACACACAAAGATTACTTGTCTAGTTCATTCTTAATTGATCTACGTCAAAGCAAGATAACAACTCTTCAATCTACTATCAATAAGTCTTTACAAAATATATATAAAAATATATAAAAGTATTACAAGAAATTACTCCACACTTTTTTTTTATTGAAGGAAGAAATTACTCCACACTTTGCACTCACACAATCATCATTATTATCGTCTATTTTCTGTGAATTTCATTCTGACCATATTTCTTCCATTGCTTTCAAAAGAAAGGATTTATTTTTTCAGCTAAATTAGTTTGCAGCGTCGTACCCATTATAACAAAAATTATATCCTCGTTTATTTTAAATAACTAACAAAAACAACCAAACATAGAAGATTTCTGTTATTTGTTGGGTTTCGATTCTTGTTTTTTTGTCGATCTCACCGGTAGAGGAGGCGGTCTTGCTTTATTTTGGCGCAATTCTCTTAATTGTCATCTTGTTAATTTCTCAAATAATCACATTACTGTAGATATAATTGATTATGTTCTTGGCCCTTGGAGGCTCACGGGCTACTACGGGTACCCTAATGGGGGACGTAGGCAAGCTGCGTGGGATTTTCTCCGTACTTTATCTCGTCAAAATGATGGTCCTTGGTGTATCTTTGGTGATTTTAACGATATTTTGGATGCTAGTGAGAAAAGGGGCTCTACACCCAGACCCAATTGGTTGATCAACGAATTTCGTCAAGCTGTCCTTGATTCTGGCCTTTCAGATGTTTCGGTCAAAGGGTACCCTTTCACTTGGTTCAAGAGTCTAGGCACTCACAGGGCGGTGGAGGAAAGATTGGATAGAGCCCTTGCGAATAATGCTTGGTTCAGCTTGTTTACCAATGCTAACCTTGAGAATCTTGCGGCTCCGGCGTCAGACCACTATCCTATTCTTCTTGATTGCACCCCTACTCCCAGGACCCATCTTCGCAAGCGGACTTTTCTGTACAAGAATGCTTGGTATAGTGAACCTGGCTTTCGTGAGGTTGTAACCGAGGCTTGGCACATGAATCAGCACACTAATATCCTCCCTAAGCTAGCTTCTTGTGCAATGATAAGTGCTAAAAAGTAGTTATCCTCCCTAAGCTAGCTTCACATTCATAGTATATATCTCGTTTAATGAGAAACTTAACTTTAGCTTGCGCAGTCACAGTTGAATCATTCATCTGATAATTGTTTTCTTCAACTTTAGATTCTTTTGCTTATTGCTCAAAACTTTGTCTTAAGCTGTGAAAATTTCCTTTTGATCCTTTGGTTTGAGGACAAACCAAAAAGCTAAGTTGGGGAGAGTTTGATAAGTGCTAAAAAGTAGTTATCTTTTGATATAATTTTAGCACTTATGTTACTTGTTTTACAAGTTATCATAGGATAAGCTCATAATTTATGATTAAATGTCAAATTTGTGATCCTATGTCTTACCCCATCTATTTATGCAGGAATTTCATGCTTGGATCTGAACTGAGAAAAGAAACATGAAGTTTTGATCAAGCTTCATCGCTACAAGCGCAGGATGCATCGCTACAAGCGAGCGTAGGCAGGGAAAAACAGAGCTTCATCGCTACAAGCGCAGGATGCATCGCTACAAGCGAGCGTAGGCAGGGAAAAATGGAGAATTCATCGCTACAAGTGATGGATCCGGTCGCTACAAGCGACCTTAGGCAGGGAGAATTGAAGGTTCCATCGCTATAGCGACAGATCTCGTCGCTATAGCGACCAAGGGCGGTTTAATGCTATTTGCTGACGTGGAGCATTCCCACTGGCCAAGAAATCTGCCGTCGCTACAGCGACCAGCTCATCGCTTGTAGCGAGCGTTGTAAAATTCAGTTGTATAAAAGCTTTTTAGCTCATTTTTTCTGATATATCAGTTTTTTAGAACTTTTAGAGCTTAAGATTTTTAACTTCCAGAAAGAGGATAGGGCTAAAAAGAGGCATACTTCATTGAGCAAAAGTGATCAAAGTGAAGATTAAACTAAGCAACTTTGAGAAATCAAGTCTTAGCATTTGATCTCCATCTTCCTTTCTACTTTTGTACTGTTGTCATGAGAATGAACAACTAAGCTCCTTTGTTGGGATTATTAGGTAATCAATCACTCTTAGTTGTAAACTTTTGATCTTTTAAATATATGATTCTAGCCTTTTATATATCATTGAATTTATTCTTGTTTTCCATTCTTATGTTTGATTTAAATGATATTGAAAAATACATTTAAATCTAGGTTTAGAATAATATTCTATCAAAATAAGAAATTCTAGACATGGGATTTGGTTTTGATAATCACAAAAAGTGTAGGAACGTAAAGCTTTCGAATCATTTAATAGATTGAGAAATCGTTGATTAAACGATACGATCGATCTCACGACGTCATTTGGACACGAATGACGTTGTCGAGTGATACGTGATAATGTTGTACATAAGAAAAGCTAGAATCCATATTTATGATCATTCGAATACAATCGACGTTTGATTGACGTACTTTAATCCTAACACTTTTTATGTCCTATTACTCTCCGTTTTATTTATAAAAATCGAGTAGTGTTTAGTAAACAAAAAGATGAAACCCTAACTTAAAATGATAATCGACGTTGAACGGTTTATGATATCGCAATAATCCCTGTGGAATCGATATAAAAATATACTTGCTTTTGACTAACATCAAAATGGCGCCGTTGCTGGGGTTTATTCCAAGTACAATCTAGCATTACATTCCATTTCTGCACAGTTTTCGTTTTTCCTGCATAATCTTTGCAAATCATCTCTGTTCCTTTATCAACTTGCAAATCATTACAATCAGGTATGAATTTCGCATCCCTCTGTTTTAATTTCTTAAGTTTTCAAGATGAATGAATGTGCTATGCATGTTTTAAGAAATTTACAGTTAGGGTTTTAAACTTTAGAAATTAGGGTTTTGATCATTTGAACTTAACCCATGTTAATCTTTGGTTTAAGCTATTAGAAATGAAATAGAATCACCAACAAACTAACCCATCATCTTCTTTTCTTATGAAAATCATTTTTTTTTTGAAAAACCCATTTTGTAAAAATTTAAAATAAAAATGGGTGTTTGATGTTTAGGAAGTTTTGATGATTTTGATTCATTTGTATGAGCTTTACCTTTGATTACTAGTGCCACAAGCTGTTTAGAATGTAAGAAAAGTCAAAATTTCAAAAAGGGTTGTTCATGGCTACACGTCGCTTGTAGCCAGAAACCAGGAACAATTTCTGGGTTTCATCGCTACAAGCGACCAAGCTCGTCACTGTAGCTACGGTACCCAGAACCAACTTTATTTTTTCTTCATTCTAATTCTGACTTGCATTCCTATTTGTTTGGTCTATTTACTTCTATTTTGTAGGAATGGCACCAAAACCTTCTTCCAAGAGGCAACGAAATGTCGAGGGTTCATCTTCGAGGCCAAAACCTCAACCATCCCTACCCCACGACTCAAACCGATTCCTTAGCCCGCGTAACCAAGAGCGTTACGCTGAGCTTGCAACCAGAAGAATATGGGCTGAGAAAGAGTTCAAGATTGCTGAAGAGGGGAGGTATGCAGGCATTGCTCAAATGATTAACCAAAGGAAGTGGGGAATTCTTTGTAATCCTCCCAAGAAACTCAACTACGACATTGTGCGCGAATTCTACGCCAACGCCATCCCAGCAGACCCTAGTGATCTATTCACTTTTACTACCTTTGTACGAGGGCGCACCATCGCATTTGACAGGATAAGCTCTTATTTGGGAAATCCACTGGATCTTTATGATTCCGATGACCCAACAGAGACGGATGAGTTGTGCGCGTTCCACAAGCATCAGGCCCGGGGAAATTGGGACCATGACTTGATCGCACAGGCTATATTCCAAGAGGGGAAGACTTATGATGTGAGTAAGGCCTCAGGAAAACCATTTAGAGCCTTTAGGGACGATATTAATACCCCTGCTCAGGTGATCCTAACACTTATCTTGTATAACATCCGGCCCAAAAGCCACACCTCTTCCACCACTCTTGATGTCACACAACTTCTTCATTATATCCTCAGCAACCAGCAGGTTGATGTTGCGAGGATCATTGCAAACGAGATAAGGGTTGTGGCTGAAAGTGGTATCCTGCCACCTGCTAAGCCAAAGTGCCCATTACCTTTTCCAGGCTTAAACATGGGACTTTGTAGGAAGGCAAGAATCCACATGCCGAGTCAAGTTGATGAGGAAATTAAGAATCCTATTGATGATAGATACATCAATAGGTATTGCTCTTATAGGACCCCCACTTCAGCTGGACCCTCTGCTGCTGGACCCTCTTCTGTACCACCTCCTGCCCCACAAGCCCCTGGCCATCCTCAACCTCCGAGCTTTCCACAGCTAGACTTCTCGAGTTGGGACCCTCACCATATGGCTGCATACTCTTACACATGGGCTCAAAATGAATCAAACCATCGAGCCTTGACGACCATACAGAGCCATATGCATGAGGCGGGCTATTCTACCTGGACTCCGGACTATTTTCAGGAGCACATTGCATGGCCTGGGGACAGGCCCTTTTTATTCCGGAGGGGCGAGTGCAGCTGCACCTGGTGGTGATGATGCAGCTAGTGATGACGATGATGATGACTCCTCTGAGGACACACATCATTGATCATGAGGCTGCGGATCAGATGGAGTCAGACTGAGATTTTTGGCAAGCTGCAGCAGTTTCTTCTTTCTTTCATTTTATTTCAATTTGAACAATTTTAATTTGCTTTGTATTATTTAACTTTGTTTTTATTTCTGTACTTTGGATAATTTTACTTTGGATATTATGTTTATTATATTATGTTTAATTTCAAAATTTTGTTATTTATTTTTGAATTTTACCCAACAAATGGAAAGTAAGATAATCAAAGATTCAAAAGCTAAGTGCTTGATTGAAAGCAAAGCATTGAGCTATGAATCAGGTGAGTGATAATGATAGAAAGTTGTGATAAAGCGCGCAGCTAAAGTACTCGTTTCTTGTTTTTCTAGGTATATAGTTTAATGTGAATGAGTCCTTTGCACACACATTTATTTTATTCAGTTTTACGCAAGAACATATTTATTTTTGAACCATTTAGAACCAGCCAAAATGTGAGGAATCCTCAAAGTCTTTGTATATATATGCAGGAGACCAGCATTTTTTTGTCTAACTCGATTCTTTTATGTTAAATCTGAATGTTGTTTTAAATTGCATGAAAGCACTGATATGATCAAGGCATTTTTTTTTTTGAAAATGAGTAGAAACACTTGACCACAAAAAGCTTACCCTGTGAGAAGTGAGTATTTGTTAACCCCTTTGAGCCTAATGAATCAGAATTGTTAACTATAAACTGCCAACTTTCATAAGCTCAACTGCTTAATGAAATTGCCGGAGTTTGTAAAAAAAAATAATAATTTCAGTTCATAGTTAAATCATTATTGAATTCTGATATTTTATTTTCATTTTGAACCCTTATCCATCATGATTATTGATCTTTGCCAAAATGATAAAGGAACATTCGATTAGGGTATCATCTTGAATTAAGTTGGGGAGAAAAGGGAGGTTGTGTGTATCAAGTAAATGGTGAAAATTTGTAATTGATCTTGACAACAAGAAAAAGAGAAAGAAAAAGAAAAAGAAAAGAAAAAAGAAAGAAAAACAAACCAAGAAAAAGAAAAGAGAAAAAGAGAAAAAGTCAATAAATCAAAAAGTTGTCAAGATCAAAGAACTTTTTGTAAATCACCAAGAGTTGTGTTTGAATAAGGAGGAAGTGTGTAATTAGAAAGAATGTTCCTCTTGCTTGGCCTTTTGAATTCAATTTCCCACATATGACAATTCTTTTGTAACCAAGCCAAATTACAACCCTTAAAGACCTTGTGATTGATGCTTTTGTGCTTTTAGAAATGATAATTAGATGGACGCATAATTTTATCGGAATGTTAGCATAATTGCCGGATGAGTGTTCAATACCCTCACAATTGATTCCAATTTGTTCATCTACTTAATATAGAAGTGTGTTAGGTGTGGTTCAAATTTAAACATGTTGTTTGCTAAGAATTGTGTGATTTGAGTTTTGTGTTTAGAACTATTTCACATTCATAGTATATATCTCGTTTACTGAGAAACTTAACTTTAGCTTGCGCAGTCACAGTTGAATCATTCATCTGATAATTGTTTTCTTCAACTTTAGATTCTTTTGCTTATTGCTCAAAACTTTGTCTTAAGCTGTGAAAATTTCCTTTTGATCCTTTGGTTTGAGGACAAACCAAAAAGCTAAGTTGGGGAGAGTTTGATAAGTGCTAAAAAGTAGTTATCTTTTGATATAATTTTAGCACTTATGTTACTTGTTTTACAAGTTATCATAGGATAAGCTCATAATTTATGATTAAATGTCAAATTTGTGATCCTATGTCTTACCCCATCTATTTATGCAGGAATTTCATGCTTGGACCTGAACTGAGCAAAGAAACATGAAGTTTTGATCAAGCTTCGCAGGATGCATCGCTACAAGCGAGCGTAGGCAGGGAAAAACAGAGCTTCATCGCTACAAGCGTAGGATGCATCGCTACAAGCGAGCGTAGGCAGGGAAAAATGGAGAATTCATCGCTACAAGCGATGGATCCGGTCGCTACAAGCGACCTTAGGCAGGGAGAATTGAAGGTTTCATCGCTATAGCGACAGATCTCGTCGCTATAGCAACCAAGGGCGGTTTAATGCTATTTGCTGACGTGGAGCATTCCCACTGGCCAAGAAATCTGCCGTCGCTACAGCGACCAGCTCATCACTTGTAGCGAGCGTTGTAAAATTCAGTTGTATAAAAGCTTTTTAGCTCATTTTTTCTGATATATCAGTTTTTTAGAACTTTTAGAGCTTAAGATTTTTAACTTCCAGAAAGAGGATAGGGCTAAAAAGAGGCATACTTCATTGAGCAAAAGTGATCAAAGTGAAGATTAAACTAAGCAACTTTGAGAAATCAAGTCTTAGCATTTGATCTCCATCTTCCTTTCTACTTTTGTACTGTTGTCATGAGAATGAACAACTAAGCTCCTTTGTTGGGATTATTAGGTAATCAATCACTCTTAGTTGTAAACTTTTGATCTTTTAAATATATGATTCTAGCCTTTTATATATCATTGAATTTATTCTTGTTTTCCATTCTTATGTTTGATTTAAATGATATTGAAAAATACTTTTAAATCTAGGTTTAGAATAATATTCTATCAAAATAAGAAATTCTAGACATGGGATTTGGTTTTGATAATCACAAAAAGTGTCGGAACGTAAAGCTTTCGAATCGTTTAATAGATTGAGAAATCGTCGATTAAACGATACGATCGATCTCATGACGTCATTTGGACACGAATGACGTTGTCGAGTGATACGTGATAATGTTGTACATAAGAAAAGCTAGAATCCATATTTATGATCATTCGAATACAATCGACGTTTGATTGACGTACTTTAATCCTAACACTTTTTATGCCCTATTACTCTCCGTTTTATTTATAATGTTTTTAAAATCAAGTAGTGTTTAGTAAACAAAAAGATGAAACCCTAAGTTAAAATGATAATCGACGTTGAGCGGTTTATGATATCGCAATAATCTCTGTGGAATCGATATAAAAATATACTTGCTTTTGACTAACATCATGCAACGGATATGCTCTGCTGGAGTAGAGATCATTGCAACAAGTTGAAAGTGGGCATTGCGGAGTGTCGTCGTCAACTCCATAATATCAGGCTTACTAGCTCCGGCGACCAGCAATCTCAATTGGTGGAGGTGAGAAAGAAAATGACGAGGCTGTTAATACAAGAGGATACTTATTGGCGTCAAGGGGCTAAGACGCATTGGTATAGAGACGGAGACCGTAATACTAAATTTTTTCATGCTTTGGCGACAGCGCATAAAAAGGTTAATCGTATCTTATCGTTGGCTGATGACGATGGAAACATTGTCACTACTGAGCAAGGTATGAGCACTCTAGCTAAGAACTATTCCTTGACCTTTTCCAAAAGAACACGAGCACTACAGCCCCCGTAATTGATGTCATACGTCAGTCCATCTCTCCTGATGACAACCAATTGCTCACGGCCACTTTTACCAAAGAAGAATTCTGGTTGGCTATGTTCTCTATGCACCCAGACAAGTGTTCGGGGCCTGATGGCTATAATCCTGGTTTCTACCAACAGTTTTGGTCCCTTTGTAGGGATGATATTTACAAAGAATGTTGTGCTTGGCTAGATACAGGGCAGTTTCCGCCTGATTTAAATATGACGAATATTGCTCTCATCCCCAAGGGTACCTCGCAACATACCATGAAAGATTGGAGACCAATAGCGTTGTGTAATGTGCTCTACAAACTCATTTAAAAGTTATTGCTAACAAGCTGAAATGGGTTCTCTCCCATTGTATCTCTGACACCCAATCTGCGTTTGTTCCGGGGCGGTCTATTCTTGATAACGCAATGGTAGCAATCGAGGTGGTCCATTTTATGAAAACCAAGACCAGAGGTAACGACGGGTACGTAGCGTTGAAGCTCGACATTAGTAAAGCTTACGATCGTATGGATTGGGACTACTTGCGGGAGGTCATGGTTAAAATGGGTTTTGATACCAAATGCATTCAGTGGATGTGCTTATGTGTGGAATCAGTGGATTACTCTGTGCTAGTTAACAATGACCTGGTGGGCCCTATTATACCGAGTCGTGTTTTGAGGCAGGGGGATCCTTTATCCCCGTATCTTTTTATCATTTGTGCGGAAGGTTTGTCTTCTCTTATCCGGGACGCAGAGGAAAAGCGTGTTATCACCGGAACCCGTGTGTGTAGGAGAGCACCCCCGGTTTCTCATCTTCTTTTCGCTGACGACTGCTTTCTTTTCTTTCGTACGAAAGAGAACGAAGCTCATATCATGAAGACTATATTGCTAACCTACGAAGCGGCCTCCGGTCAATCCATTAGCTTGCCGAAATCTGAGATTTTCTACAGCCGCAATGTCATAGACACTCGTAAAGATGCTATCACAAACATTTTGGGTGTGCGAGCGGTTCTTGGTATGGGAAAGTACTTGGGTTTGCCATTTATGATCGGAAGGGATAGAACAGTCACTTTTGCATATGTCAAAGATCGTGTTTGGCAGAGAATCAATACTTGGAGTAGCAAATGTTTATCCAAAGCAGGACGAGAAATCATGATCACGTCTGTGCTACAGGCCATACCATCTTATGTCATGAGCTTATTTCATTGCCTTCAACGTTAATTACCGCAATTGAGTGCATGATGAATACCTTTTGGTGGGGACATGGTAGGTTATCCGCACGTGGTATTACTTGGTTGAGTTGGGAGAAGTTGTCCATGCACAAAACTCAAGGTGGTATGGGATTCAAGGATCTTTCGGCTTTCAATTTGGCTATGCTTGGAAAACAAGGCTGGAAATTCCTTTCGGAAGCTGACTCCCTTGTGTCTCGTATTTTTAAAGCGAGATATTTCTCCAATAATTCTTACCTCACAGCAAGCATCAGTCATAATCCTAGCTACGTGTGGCGTAGCATTCTCATGGCTCGCTTTATTGTTCACGGAGGAACTCGTTGGAGTATTGGTTCTGGCAATAATATATCTATCCTTGATGAGCCGTGGATGCTGAATGGGGAAAGTATTTCCAGTAGTATCGAAGGGGCACACTTTATCCGTCATGGGGTTATCAAATACTCACTTCTCACAGGGTAGGCTTTTTGTGGTCAAGTGTTTCTTCTCACATTTAGGCTAGTTTTAAGTGGTTCACATAATAAGCATGTTATCGCGCAAAACTATATGAGATAAATTTTGTGCAAAGTACTCATTTCAAATTCAAGTACACACCTAGAAAAGCAAGAAACAAGTACCTTGGCTTTGCACTTTGTCACAAATTTTATAACATAATTCGCTCGGCGAAGTAATATCTTGCTCCGCGAGAATGACAGATTTCAGAATTTTCAAAAATGCATCATTTCAAAAGACTTGTCATTTTTAGCTTCACCTATGCTTTCTAAAAAGCATTAATAAAGCAAAAATACTTACAAAATTGGGTTGCCTCCCAACAAGCGCTTGTTTTACGTCGTTAGCTCGACGCCTGTTTCATTAGGGTGGCCAAAATGAGATGGAACGCACATCAGCCTTTGTATTCCTTTTCTTTGGGAGGAATTCCAAGAACTTGAAGTAGAGCTGATGTGGAGTCCATATCCTCCCTATCCAGATTTTGTTGAGCAAGGAACATATGTGGTCTATTACAAAATCAATTTCTGCCTTGCTCACTTGCATCCCCTTCTTTTCACAAGTTTCTTCCTTGTTAAGAAATTGTTCCTTTTTCTCAATATCCATCACTTCTTCACTATCAACAGTTCTGGCCTCTTCAGAATCTGACCTTTCTTGAGGAAGTTCTACTTTGTGTGGTATCTCTATTTCTTCCTCTAATTTCCTTATACCACATCCTTCAAACATTATCTCTTCCTCACTTTCATCAACATCGTCTTCAACAATCTCTCCGAATTCAAAAGTGGATTGATTGTTGGTCTGAACATCCATGATTCTTGATGAAAAATTTAATTGAACTTGCAAAATTTCCAATTGACTTGATAAAGCTCTCAATCTTTGGTTGGTATTTTGCATGTTGATCATGGATTGTTGCATGAACATATTCAAAATATTTTCTGTTGTTGACATTTGTTCATCTTCAGAAGGATATTGTTGATACTGTTGATAGGATTCATACTCAAATGGAGTATAGAAGTTGAAATAATCATGATCAGCCATGATTTCGTTTATGTTGAGAATCTGAAACGAGTGTAACTAACAAGAAATTTTTTTTTTGTATAACAAAGAGGGTTAATGCAAACAAAATTTAACAATATACAAAAGAAAAGAAGAATATTAACAAGATATATGCAAATGCTCAAAACAATACAAATTGTTGCGATGCTCAAAATATCTAAACACCAGCCCCCGGCAACGGCGCCATTTTTTTGGTAGGTACAAAAGTAAGTATTTTTTATATCGTCTCCACAGGGACTAGTGCGCTATCTCAAGCCGTTCAACAATCGTTATCGTTTTAAGTAAGGGGTTTATAACTTTGTTTGCTATAAACTAATGGAATGTAAAAGCGGAATTAAAGACGACAAGTAATAGGGAATAAAAGCGTTGGGATCGTAGTTCGTCAATCTAGCCTCAAAAATATTCTAATAATCATGCATATGAATTCTAGCTTTTTAGAGAAATTATCACATATCACTCGACAAAGTCATTCGTGTCCAAATGACGTCGTGAGATCGATCGTATCGTTTAATCGACGATTTCTCAATCTATTAAACGATACGAAAGCTTTAAGTCTTGATGCTTTAAGTGATTATCAAAACATAATTCTATGTCTAGAATTCTTGTTTTAATAGAAGATTATTCTAAACCTAGATTCAAAGGTATTTGTCAATAACAATTAAATCAAGCATGAGAATGAAAAGCAAGAATAACTTCAATTATCACATAAGTTACTAGAATCATATATTTGCAAAATCAAAGATTACATCTAAGCTATATTGAGTACCTCCAATCCCAACAAGGAAAGGTTAGTTGATCATTGTCATGACAACTATACAAAAGTGGAAGGAAGATGAAGATTCAAAGCCAAGTTCTTGATTTCCCAAAGAGTCTTAGTTGATTCCACACTTCAATCACTCTTGCTCCATGAAGATCACCTCTCTTAGCCCTATGTTATGTCTAAAACTATATCCTAAAATACTACTAAACTGTAATAATAATCTCCTTTTAAAAAAGTATGAAACAAAGCTTAATTACTAAAAGCTAAAAGTGATATCTCGCTCAGCGAGCTTTCATTCGCCCGGCGAGTTAAGCTTTCTTTGCCAGTGGTTTTCAGCCACGTCTTCAAATAGCATTAAACCACCTTTGATATCGCTGAGCGATGATAAATTCGCCGGGCGAAATCATTGCTTCCCCAGCTTCTGAAATTCCCTGCCTAAGCTCGCCATTCCTTCGCCTTTAGTTCGCTGGGCGAGTTGCCATATTCTTTTCTTCTTGTTTCTTTTCTCTAATCATGTCCTGGCCTGCATTTTCCTGCACAAATGGATGGGGAAAGAAGTAAAAGCATAATTTGGCATTTATTCATAAATTCTATGCTTTTCCTTGGGTAACTTGTAAAACAAGTAACTAAAATGCCTTGTAAAAAGATATGAATTTACTCATTTTCTGCCACTTATCATACTGCTGGTCCAGCGCCTGCTACTGTTGTTCCAGCACGTTCTGCTATTGTTGTTCCTGGACAACTTGCGTGGAAACCTCCTTCGCAGGGCAGATTGAAGTGCAACGTCGACGCCGCTTTTTCTACACCTCATAATCGCACCGGCATTGGCATTTGCATTCGGGATGATGAAGGTATTTTTGTTCTTGCCAAAACAGTTAGCTTTATGGGTGTTTACTCTGTTGAAGTGGGCGAAGCTCTTGGTTTATTCCATGCGATTCAGTGGACGAGCGATATGCAGATGGACAACATTGATTTCGAAGTTGACTCCAAAGTCACGAACGATGCTTTCATCTCTAGACGAGAAGACATATCAGAGTTTGGTCATATTGTTACGGCTTCTCGCTCTCTCTTTACTTCGAATTTTTCCAACTCTCAGGTGGAGTTCGTTAGGCGACAAGCAAATTTGGTTGCACATGCTCTTGCTAGAGAAGCCACATTATTAGCTAGTCCCGTCATTTATTATGCTATACCCAATTGTATCGAATCTTTGATAATTAATGAAATGCTATAAGCTCTTTTTCTTCAAAAAAAAAACAACAACCAAACATACTCACAAGTGGGATCGGCGTCAAATTATGTCAGTGTTCTATCATAAATCATATTTAAATCAAACTTATTAACCTCCAAATATTTCCTGATAGTTTTCTTATAGTTTTTTTAAGTCTTCCTTTACTTCTTTTGATATGACTCACATTCATCTGATCTACTCTACGTACTACAGCATCCACAAGTCTTTTCTCGACATGCTCAAACCACCTAAGCCTATTTTCTACCATATTTTGTACTTTAAGTGCTACCTCAGCTCTCTCTAATGGTGTCATCCCTAATTTGATCTCGTCTAGTCTTACCACTCAGCCAATGCAACATCCTAATCTCCGCTATGCTTACTTGACTCTCGTGTTGATTCTTAACAGCTCAACACTTTGTACCATACAACATCACCTTTTGACCGTTGTCCGATGGAATTTTCCTTTCAATTTAAGTGATACTTTCTTATCATATAAAACACCTGATGTTCTTGTCCATTTCAACCACCCAACTTGAGTATGAAGATTTACATCTACTTCTATTTCTCCGTCATTTTCTACTATGGACCCAAGATATTTAAACCGTGTAACTTGGGGCATGATATGATCTTCAACTTTCACCTCAAAGGTAGAACTACTTCACCCTTTGCTAAAGTTACATTTCATCTACTCTGTCTTGCTTCTACTCAAGCGGAAACCACACGCTTCTAAGGCTTGTCTCTAAGTCTCTAGTCTCCCATTCAATTTATCCCTCGACTCTCCAAGCAAGATTATCATCTGCAAAAAGCATACATGATCTTGGTGCTAACTCTTAGTGTACAAACTAAAATAAAAAGGAAAGGGCTTATAGTTGACCCTTAGTGCAATCTTATTGTTATGGGAAAATCATCGGTATTATCATCATGCGTCCTCACACTAGTCGAAGCTCCCTCATACATATCTTTGATAACTCTAGTATAAGCAATAATCCTAACCCCTTTTTTCTAGGCTTTCCACAAAATCTCTCTAGGCACTCTAGCATACGCCTTCTCCAAATCAATGAAAACTATATACAAGTCTTTCTTATCTGTCTAATATCGTTCCATCTCACGTTGAAGTAAGTATATCGCTTCTATAGTCGACCTTCCAGACATAAAACCAAATTACTTATCAGTAACTCGAGTCACTTTCTTTAGTCTTCGCTCAATCACTCTTTCCCATAATTTTATGGTATGACTCGTTAGTTAAATAACTAACATAGTTTAATAATGTTTTAGATCAACGGTTGGGTCGCTAGATTATGGATCAACATAATTATCATGTGTACCCTTTTCAAAATATGCATTGCAAACCACAAATTTATGATACACGTACTTTTTCATTCAAAACATGTAATTTACTGTGCACATTATTTTACGGTAAATTTCAGATTTTTGGTATACATTTTTGTTCGGCATAATTTTCTCTGTTTGAAGAAGGCAAATTAACATATCAAAATTGGCATTATGCAAGATCGAACTGAAAGTGTACATAATTTAATTATACACATTTTCTTCACCATAAACTTGTAGTTCATATAAAGCACCATAAACAATATGAAAGTGTACATATAAAACTTTTTTTTTACGGAAGTGTACATTATAAAACTTCAAGTTTATGATAAAATATTTACGGTAAGCAACAAGTCTTAAATGATTAAACTTTTGTATGGTGTTTTATCCAACTTTCGAGTAAATGATTTTGTGGCCTCTCTGCAACCCTTCATAGAAGGTGGATAGAGTTTCGCTCACTTTGATGTTGGGTTTGGACCGCTATCAATAAATTTACTACCTATATTTTTAATTGTGAATTAAAAATAACTGTACTGTGAATTAAAAATTTGCCCACACTTAAAATAAAGAATTGTATAATGCAATTTAAAGGTGTAGATAAAGGGTAATTGTGAAAATTTGGGATATAATTAAAAGATGTTAGGGTGTCTTCTTTTGTTTTGGTAAAAGAAAACTGCTCTTTTCCCATTTAATTTTGTTCATTCTCACCTCAAACTCCCTAAAATAACTCTAACGTGAGTTAACTCACGTTCGGTATATCCAACGTGAGTAAACTCACCCTCACGCTGGATATCAGCGTGAGTTAACGCACGCCGAACCCCAACGTTTTGCATTTCTCAAATATATCACTTCCTTACTGTAGTAGCAACACAAATATGAAATTACATTACTCTCCTAATAGTTCTACAACACTAAAGTAACTTTGAAATAGTTAGTAACAGCAATGTGACTAGGCAACTAGAATTTCTTAGCATGAGTGATTTGGTTTCTATTTGATTTTAATTGCTTCAGATTCATAATTATGGTTTGATTGTGTATAAGGATATTTTAGTCTTAATAATTGTGAGATTTGAAGTAATCTTTCTTCATTATATTTACTTATTTATTTTTCTTTTCTTGCTAACTATATCAAGGAGGATATATAAACCTTTATGATCTCCTTGACAATTAATCAGGTAGTTTATATATGCAAGAGTGCAGTTAGCTCAAGAGCCAAGATATATCTTAACTTCGTAAGGGTTTTAATCTATATACTATTTAAATCAAACATAAGCAATAGTAAACAAAACTTGGAAGTTAAAGCTGACAGAATGAAGTAGGATGAAGATTTTCAGCTGAACAACTTTATATATGAAAAAGTAGGTACGAGACCGGCGTAGGGTTCATGATAAAGATTGCATTAATTAACATCAGAGGTTTGGAAGGGAGAGTTAAGAAAAGGAAGATATGTTCCCTGGTGAGTTCAAAGAAGCTGGACTTCATTGCTATTCAATAATCAAAGTTGAAGTGGTTGATAAGAGTACTACCCCATATTTCCCGTATATAATCAATGCAAAGACAATTTAACCAAACTAGCTCTTAATATATAATCAATGCAAAGACAATTTTCCCATCACGTTGGGGTTCGGTGTGCGTTAACTCACGCTGATATCCAGCGTGAACATGAGTTAACTCGCGTTGGATATACCAAACGTGAGTTAACTCACGTTAGAGTTATTTTAGGGAGTTTGAGGAAGGAATGAGAACTTATTGGAAAAAGAGCAGTTTTCTTGATTAAAAGAGAACTAATTTTTGAATTGGATAATCTTTGTCTAAATGGGCGCTATGGGCTCCTCTTCTAGCCAGACTTTTTGGAGCGTTTTTTTTTCTTCTAAAAAATGCGCAAACCGTTTGACAGATAACTCTCGAACATCTTTTATGTTTTAAAAAGTTTTAGGAGGGAATAACTTCTGAAGATTGTTTTTCAAGATAAAAAGCAAATAGAGGACCAAAAGAGCAACGATCAACTTTTTAATCTTCGATATGAGACATCTTAGCTAACTCATGTGCGGCCATTGGCATGGCACCTCTTCTAGTAAATCTAAACTCATTGTTCTGGATTAAACCTATATCGTGTTTCGCGGTGTCTTTAACAATCGCCAAATGAATTCTATCAAAAGAAAGATAATTGCTAAAAATACAACTCATAAAAAAATGGGAAATTCTTGTTTACCCATCAATAAAAGGTGGGTAATACTACCCATGTTGAGTTGGCCCAATCAAAACAATGTATTTATATAACATTAAAAATAATAGAAAACAAACAAATAACTTTGATTGGTGCCAACTCAGCATGGGTTGTGTTACCCACCTTTTATTGATGGGTACCCAAGTTGTCACCTAAAAAAATTGGTCTTAACTTGTCTAAAACAAATATAAAGGAGGGTGGACTTTTTTTTTGAAATAATAAAGGAGGGTTGACTTTTTTTTTAAAATAATAAAGGAGGGTGGACTTTTTTTTGAAATAATAAAGGAGGGTGGACTTTGTATTAACACATTTATAAAATATATTAGTATGGGAAATTATTGTTTTTGTTGTATACATGGGCCGGAGAAAATGGCTTCATGCCATTTGAAATTTGTAATCCTGATATTGAATTTTGCTCTTTTAGTCCCCTAAAACTGTTGGGTTTGTACACCCAAACGACTTTTGTGTGTTTATAAACCGCTCGGTAGATATATATTGACCGTTGTTTTGTAAGCTTTCTAAGCAAATAAGGGGAGTCAACATTTCACAACTAAAATTGATAGGAGTAATACACTCAAAACACTCTTCGACTTCTAAAGGCTAATATATTTGTGTGTGTCAGCACGCGCAACTCATAAATCAGACAAGTCAAATTTATATATATCCCTCAAATTTAACTCATGTATTTAACAAACTTGATTTTCAATTCAAGTTCAACTTATTTGATTTATGAATCAAATTCAATAAATTAATTTTTAAATCGAGTTTTAAACTATGTTCGAGTTTGTTCGATTTATTGACGGCTCTATTGTCATCTTATATTTTTTTTATGTTACATCGTCATCTTATATTTTGAGACGGAGAAACTATAATTTCAATCATATCTAATTATTTCGACTCAAAAAAAATCGTATTTATTATTTGTGCAAATTTTGCCATTTTTCATGGACCCCTATTGGGCATTACCAGTACATTATCGTCAATTGCTTATTAAAATTAATTATATCAATATCGTTAATTAATTTATAGAAAACCAGGTTAATTCATTACTGCTACTAACAAATCATTCCGTGCATTATTATTATAACGCGTTTGCATTGAAGTGTTACAATCTTAGCAGAAGATAATAGACTAATAGGCATCATTGCCTTGGCTTCAAAGCTTTTGAGTCCCCAAAAGGAAGGTTTCCAAAATCCGGAATTCCCTATTGGATCAGAAATACAGCAAAATTACCAATCCTACCAGCTCATAATTAGTTAAAGGATCTTGTTAACGAGTGCATCCGGGGCACTCTTTAAGCATTCTAAATTAAGTAATTATTCTTTAAAAATGTGAAAGATTTCAATTATCAATGCATTGATTACACAAACTTTCATAAAAAGTTACTCCCTCCGTTCCTTTTTAATTGTCACTTTTGAAGAAAAATTTTGTTCCTTTTTAAGTGTCACTTTCAAAGTTCAATGCAACTTTAAATATTGTTTTACCAATATTATCCTTAGTTATTTATTACGGAGAGAGAAATATATGGGATAATATATTAAATGAATAAGGCTATTATAGTAAAAATACAAATTATTGTATCAAAAGTAGTGACATTTAGTAATTGTCTTGGTTTGTGTAAAATGTCAAATAGTGACAATTAAAAAGGAACAGAGGTAGTACTATTTAAGGTCTTTAACTAGTGCCCCCGGGGCACTAGTTAACATTTCCCTTAGTTAAAACTAACTCATAATTATTGCGAGTAAATTATACTTTTTAAAAGGCATATCTTCTTTACTACTTTTCAGATTTGTTTTGTATGGCTTTGTTTAGGTGTTTGAAGGGAAGGGGAGAATTTGAAACAAAGAAAGCAGCTCTGGAAAGAATAGATGACTTTAGAAGAAAAGGGGTTTGGGTGAAATTTTTTTTTCATAATATAAAATCATCTTAATTTGGGGAACTAAAAATTGTATTCGGGGCTGGTTTTTGGAGGGGTTTTACGAATTCTTCAAATTTAAATTACGTTGTTATAATATTCTTAACATTAAAAATATATTAATTATAAACATTAATTTATTACTCTTTAAAAAGATACTCTTTCAAAAAATTCACTATGAAATATTTTTCTATTTTCTCATACATTTCTCACCCCTCAAAGTCTTTAATTTCCCTCCCCTCCCCTCCCCTCCCCTCTTCTCTAAACTCCCAAACAAAGCTTATATGAATCAACTATTTAAAAACATAGACAAATCTTTCGAATGAAATTTGAACTTTAATTTGTCGCGTTGTATAAGTTTAGTTCATTTTGTTAGATTCAACATCGTTGGATGGACAAAATTGTTGTTTAATTGAAACTAAGTCTTATGGAAGTTTAAACAAATTTTATTAATAATAAAAGTTGTATTGATTTTATTTTTGGTGTTGATTTTCTCAGGGAATGAAATTCTAGAAATCTGAAGTTTATCCAAAGTTGAAAGGGAAACAACCTAGATTATACGCTACGTGGTGAGAAATTGAATTTGGATTCTTTCAAGCGATTTGTCTTTGAGTTCGTTAATTACTTGAGTTCAATAGTTTGGTTTTATACACAATTTATTAAATAATTAAAAGTTGTTTAAATATGTTAGAATATAATATTATGACATGACATAAGGATATGAGAAATGATATTTGAACAACCATTTAGTGACAACTTATGCAACAATTTTCTCTCTCATACTCACATTGTGTTTTATTTTCTCTTTCTATTACTTTGATTTTTGTGACAATACCTATATTTCTTTGTAAATTTTAGTTGTTCCAAATGTTGTACCAAAAAGTAGTTGTTCAAATAACATTACTCTAAGAATATATGGTTGTATATTTATGTAAAACTTTTACCATTGCCCATATTTATAATTTAAATAATGCAATTTTAATATTTTTAAAAAGCTTTTTAGTCAAAAAAAATATATTTTTAAGAAGTTGCATCTTCAAAGTAGTAAATAAAACGCTTTAATAAAAGCTCTTCTTTTGGGATTTCACTTGTGGACATATTTTTTTGGTGACATTGATGACATTAGTATATTTTAGATGAGAAAGAATGATAGATGAATGATTAAAATAAATTATTTGAATGAAAGATAACGATTGATTAAAAAAAATATATGAACAATGTCGCTAATGTTACCAAAAACTATGTCACCAAAGTGATACCCCTTCTTTTGTCTGTTTGTAGCCCCCACGAGAAGCAAGTACCAAAAATATAATAATATTTCATCAAGCACTTCTGCTGAACCTATAAAAAGGTTATAACAAGTATGTAACAATGATTGACCCCCCTTTCACCTGAAGAGAGCGAGATGGAGATCCATGAGAGACAGAGTAGTGACATACCAAAAGCAACTATTCAACGAGATGGAACGATTGTTTGGTTGTGTGGTAAACAAAATTGATTGCGATTGAAAGTAACACAAAAAAAATGTGATTTTTGCAAATTCATGTTTGGATAGTATGGATAAGAATCGTTTTTGTGTGCGCATCTATATCAACAAATTTGACAATTGATTTTATGACGGTGCGGAAGCTAAAAATATTAGTTTATATGTAGCATTGATTCTGGATTTAAAATCAATTTGAAAGTTTTATAGCTTTTTTTTTAAGAGAGGAAAGTTTTTTTATAGCTAAAGGTAGAATCAAACATACGCACATACTAATGTTTTAAATTGGGTCAAACACGTTACAAATTGGATTTAAAGATGATACACCCTAAAATACTAGCAATCCTCCTCAGCTAAGAAACACCATATGATTGACATCACACAATGTTCTCCAGATCACGTTGAGACTTGATTCATTATTCCCTCAATGGTTTCAACGAGATCACCCTCATTCACCATAATTTACACTTATAAAAGGACATACACTCCAAAATAAAGGTACACACATTTCCTTTGATATACCTTTCATTTTGTATAATCAAGTAATGACTTGAGCCTCAAAATGTTTGCAAGTATATTACCTACTTCGATGGAGCTCAACCAATGTACTCCATTGCGCACTTGTACTTTGATCACCACCTCATATCTAGTATTGTACTCCATTGTGCGCTTGTACTTCAATCACCACTCATATCTAGTTTAATCATTGGCTCCCTATGTGGAGAACAAGGATCTAAGCCACACATTAAGGCTTTCAGACCCTTCAGCCCCTTACCTTAGCCTCAAATTGAAAACTATGTTTTGCTACACCAAAAATCTCACATTACTTGAGAGTTGATATCAATTGCAGTTTATTATTAACAACACTCACACTCCTCTATCGACATATCCGCATTTTAAAAATGACGAAACCAAAAGAGCTTTGTACAAAACCCAAAAATGAACAATATCTCAAAAATATAGCTTGAGGTCGAAACAATTGATAACTAGTACTCACTTTTGTAACAAAATATAAGCAAAAGAAGTCAAAAATATCAAATGTATTTAGAGGACAGAAAGAAGAAAAATAGAAAAAGAACTATTTTATGATAATATCCCTATCATAGCAACCCCATTTATTGCCGGTGATGTAAATGACAGACTAAAGGGTTGCTAAACAAATCTAAATACAGAAAAGAATGTATAATTAAAAATATAATAACACTCCCAAGTGGAAAACAAACCCAAAACACATCCACACAATCACAAACACTGCACTAATTACTCGAAGTGTTCCCATTTGAACTTGGGATGAACTGAATTATTAGTGGATGAGCTTGATGAGGATGTTGAAGTGACAGGAATTAATGGTGGTAGAGAATCAAATGTCTCCCATTTTGTAGTAACTACAACTTCATTATTCCCGTTTGAGTTCCTTTGTGATTGTTGCTCCAAACTTGGTTGTAATTTATGATTCCCAATAGACATGCTTTCTAGTTGCTCATCAATTGGAGCCAATTTTACTTTTTGTTGAGGCTTCTTCATTGGGACATGACCTCCATTAGAATTCTTAATTTTCAACATATCCAAAGTTTCAACATACTTTTGCACTCTTTTTACCTTCAAAATTATTAACTACCATTAGAAGCAATAATGTACTAGATTATTGATAAAATCATTGGTGAATGTGCACTTTAGTCTCTATGAAAAATTGTGACACTGAATTTGATCTCTAAGAAAAAATCAACATTTACTCACTAAGACAAAAAAAAATGGGGACAACTTAGTTCTTGTCCCTTGTGACCTAAAGGGGACACATAAATAAAATTAGATATTAGGGAATAAGTTATCCCGTTTTTCCGGGACTAAATGTTATTTTCATAAGAACCAAATTGGATGTCATAATTTTTTCTCAAGGACTAAAATTAATCTTCACTCTAAAATCAATTTAAGTGAAAATCCAAGGCACAATTTGTTTAATAAAAAAAGTGCACTGAAGATTGTTTTGAAAATCTTACCTGCATTTTCCTCTGCAATTTGACATCCCCATCAGCCACTATACCATCCAACTTAAGCAATTGATTCATCAATTTCTCAATCAAACTAAGCACATCTGTCTCTACAACTTTCCCACCTTTACTAATTATTGTTTCAAGAGCAGACACCTAATCAAGCAATTCATATCATCAAACATAACCAACCAATTCAAGCATTAAATACAATCACCAACCATATCATAAAAAAAATTACCTGCCCTGCAAGCCTATCTACTTCCAAGCTAATTTCTGAAATAGATTTTGCAGCCCTTTCCATCTTTATATTCTTCCTCATTTCCAAGTACCTCTTCTCTTGACTAATAGGATCCTCCATCATCACTAACTTTGATTTATCTTTGACTCCTACTATGTCAAGAAATGCCTTTGAATCCCTCTCCTTGTTTTTATAAAATATCTTTTGATCTTGGTGGTGTAAACCAGTTGGACCGGTTAACATTTTCTTCAATTCCCCTATAACACCAAACATTAATCAATGAAAAAGTACATCAAAAAAAAAAAAACAATTATACAATATAGGTTCAGTGAATATAAACCAGATAAATGAGTTATTTAATACATCAATCATCTAGTGAATTTAAAAAATAAATTTGTTATAAAAAGTAGCGGAGAGAGTAATAAAATAATAATAATAATAAAAAGAAAAAGGGGTTGTAACAAGTACCAAATGTTGCTTGTGAACTAATGTTGACTTCATGATAGGTGGAACCAAATTTAACCTTAACTCTAATTGTCGGTGGAGGAACCGAGTCTCGATCCGTGTCTAAGGTTCGGCGTTGAACCAACATCCCTCCTGGTCTCATCTCCCACTCCAAACCTCTTGGTTCGGGAACCGAACCTCCATTATGATTCGTCACGTTCTTCATCTTCATCATTTTTTGTGAATCCAAAACAAGATATAGATCTTTGATTCTGTCACAGAAATCTTAGCCACCCAAATCTCTTCTTATACAAAAACACTGACTTATTCATTACACGACCAATCCACACGAATACAGAGACAAAAACACAGTAAAAAACCAAAGTAAAAGGATAAAACAAAAAGCTTTGTTTCAGCTTCTTTTTTTTTTTCCTTTTTTAGAGGAATCAATGGCGTTTGGTTGAAGAAAAAATCCAACCCAACAACCCTTTAATCAAAATCTTAGTCTTCACGTGAACACAAAAAAGAAAGATCGCCGGCCGGTGACCGGTGCCGGAAAAAAAAGTATGGAAAAAAATATAACAAAGTAAAGAAAAAACAAAAATGAACCTGTAAAAGGTGAAGGTACTGAAAACAGTGATGAACTATGCAGCAAAATGTGTGGATTTATACGTGAGTATGAGGATTTTGTGGCGTAATATGAGATAGAGAAAAAAATCTGAAATAATTTGAGAGGGTAAAATGAATGGGAAGTCAAAAAAAATAGGAGAGAAAAAACAATTCCAATAACGAGGAATTGATTTTTTTTTCTCTCTCTGCCAATTGAAGTTCTGGAGGAATCGGTGAAGTAAGAAGAGAAAGTACAGAAAATCAAAATGGAAATGAATATAAAAACGTGTGGCCAGCTAACTATGCTGCCATCCTGTGACTTTTATTTTGGTATATACTTATACTGTTCATTATTATTATTATTCATTTATAATCATTAAACCTTCTTAATAATTGTCCACGACATTTCTCAAAAATAATTATTGTACACGACATAACACGTACTACTATTATATTAACTTCCGAAAAACGCACACATGCTCATCTTTCGGCTCTTTTTATTACGTTAATGTTTGAAATTATGAACGGTATTTTTTTATGAAATTTTGATTTTGATTAAAACTAAAAATGTAAATGTTCGTTGTTTTTAAGTTATAACAAATCAAACTAATCATTATTATTTATTTCAATGACACCAACAATATAACAAAAAAATATAATCTAAATTTTTTTTTAATGACACCAACAACAATCTTTATTATAGAAAAAATTGTTTAAGGATATAATTGAGATAAAAAAAAAAGTAAGTATAAATATACTCGTCTAGTTTGTTAAACTTTTTAAATAATAAAAAAAATGGACATATATATACTCACATCGTGTTTATTACACTTTTACTTTAATATTTAAATTTACTCTTACTCGTTTGTTATATGTGTCATTTGTATTGAAAGTTAAGGATAATTTTATAAAGATAAAAAGTCAGTCCAAAAGAGCCAAAACATATTATTCATTTTTTACAGTATTTTTTTTACTAAAAAAAAAGTTTAAAGGGCATTTAAATTTCTTATTGTAAAAAAATATAGGGCTAAATATGTTTTTCGTCCCTATAAAATTGGGAACTTCTAAGTTTAGTCCTTACTTAATTTTAATAGGCTTTTTAGTTCCTATAAAAAAAATTTATTTATAATTTTAGTCCTTGCTAAAACAAAGTTTGTTTAATTATCCTTAAACTCTTAAATTTTTGAACGATTTTTTTTAGACAAGTTTAGAACACTATGAAAGGTTCATTTACAAAAATTTAGAATTTTTTATCATGAAACGAATTAAATATGAATTTTTTAAACTGACAAAAGTTAAAGATAAAAGTAACAAAATCTGGACGTAGAAATCAAATTTTGCGATAATTTTTTGCGGAGGAACTTTTAGTAATGTTCTTAACACGTCTGCAAAAAATTGTTCAAAAACTTAAGAGTTTAAACAAATTTGAATTGAGTAGGGACTAATACTGAGTGCCGAAATTTTTTTTAGGGATTAAAAGAACTATTAAAATTAAGTAAGGACTAAACTTAAAATTTTCCAATTTTATATGGACCAAAAACATATTTAACCCAAAAATATATTTAAATTTAAGATGAAAAATGATATTTGTAAAACTATTTCTGATATACATTTTGTCCCTTATTCTTTAGGACAAAACAATAGAAAAAATATAGATGGAGAGTAAGAACACAATATAAAAAAAAAAAAGACGGATTGATCGAAACTTATCCCAAAATATTTGTATAAATATCTTTTTTCTTCGAAGATTATCTACCAATGAGTACTGATTTCACGACATAGATAACCGATCCCTCAAAGTTCGAACAAAATTGTTATATTTTATGGTTATTTCTTTTATTTCACTAATACTCCCTCCGTCTCAAAATACATGTCCATTTTGGAGAAATTTTTTGTTTCAAAATACATGTCCATTTGATAGTTTAATGATATATTTTGTCTATTTTACCCTTGCCTACCAATTAATTGGATTTTAGATTTTCTCCACAATAATTATTTTCTACTAATAAATGTTGACCCAATTTTAAGTGGATTTACTCATGCACTCTCCCAAGAACTTGTTTAATTAATTTTGGTATTGGTATTGGGAGTAATTATGAGATGAGATAAATAAATGTAAAATGGAGAAAATCAAAGACAAGGGTATAATAGGAACTTTTGTGTCAAACTAGTTTGTCCTTGGTTACTGCAATTTCTCTAAAATGGACATGTATTTTGAAACGGAGGGAGTAGTATTGTCATTTAAAAATAAATTATTACAGTTTTACTTTTTTTAATATTATAAAAATATATAGTTTTGAAGAAAAAAAGTTAATTTTTGTAACTTTTTTAAAATAAGTTTCTTATTTTTTTCTTAAAAAAATATATAATATTTTGTGAATATAGATATTAAATCTCTATTCATTTTCTATGACACTTAGGTATGAGTAGATATGAAAAATAAGATTCATATACCAATTATTTTGTAGATGTAGATGCAATTCAAATGATAATTAAAGACTGCGGAGATATTCGATAGGTTGCAGCGCATATTCCAACATGTATAACCTCTCTTTCTCCGTAATTAGTGTGTATGGATTTTGACGTTAGACTCTTAAAAAAATATTATACCGCAATAAAAATAAGACATATATTCAGGACACTTTTTTAATTCAAAAGGGGGTAATTGTTTAAAAAAGAACTTGAAAGGTATATTACTAAATGCGATCTTATATGTATAAAAAGTTATTTTCTTAACAAAAATAAATAAATGGCAAAAACTTAAATGCATTTGTTCAGGTTTCCTTCTTAGGATTCTTAACTTAACTACTTACTATTTCTTTAAATCCACAATTTTTTTAAGTTTGTTTTTTTACAAGAATTTTTTTAAGTCTGTTATAACCAAAAATATTGTATATTAAGTTAAAAACCATGTGCAAAGCAAAAGGCACCTAAGGATGTGTTTGTTTCAAGTTGTATTGGTATATTTTCAGGAATAAAATGATAGAAATATACATTCAAATGATTGTTACAAGTTTATTAAATTTTATTCCTGGGTATAAAAGATTTCTAGGAAAGAAAAATATTCCCATAGAAAATAGTGGGAATAAAAGTCTCATGAAGATGAGAATAAATTAGTGTGTAACTACCCATTAACCTTCCTATTATAATAGTTCCTGAGAATAAATAAATATTCACCAAACATCTTTTTTTAAAATGTCCAGAAATAAAACTCCCTTCTTTATATTCACATGAACAACATTTCTAGGAATAAATTTAGTAAACTTGAAACAAACGCACCCTATGTTTTTCCAAAATAAAAATAAGGCTTCTTTAATTAAATCATAATACTAATATTCCAAAAATTAATAAATAAAAAGGACTTCTTTAATTATTATTTAGGTTTCTATCAAGATTTTTTTTTTAGGGGAGGATGTGAATTTCTTTTTTTTTGGGGGGGGGGGGGGGGGGGGGGGGGGTGTGTGTGTGTGTGAGAGGATCTTAATATTTTATTTATGTGTATTTAATAACGCATATTTTCATAATATTGAATTTCATTTTTTAAAATGATAATACTAAATATTATATAAAATATACAAAATCTTGTAAAAAATAAATGTATATGTGTATATCATATGAGAATGACATTTCTACATGAGAATGATAAGAATAAATATCAGCCATCAGATTTAAACTAATGGCTAAGATTAAAACATACGTTTTCATGTGTCAATCCTGTGCCAAATTTCTCAAACTCACTTACGTTTTCATTCTTCTTCTCACGTTAACGATTCTTCTCCCTTCCTCTGCAGCTCTCTGCTTCTCTTCACCTTCCACAACCAAAGGGTCGTCGTCGCCCCCTTTCACCACCAGTTCCGGCACATAGTCCGAAGTCACGGAGGCGCCCCCAACCTTCCACCACGAGGTCACGGCGGCGCCCCAACCTTTCACCACAGAATTACGACGTCTCTCTCAACATAACCACAGGGTCGCCGGTGTGAGCAACTCAAACAGGGTCGTCGTTGTTGCCGGCGTACCACACGATTGAAAAAATTGTTTAATTTGATAATAAAAGTATTAAAAAGAATTAAAAATCGTTCTGTATTTGGGGAAAATTTGTTGAGAATTAAAAAGAATTATGCCCAAATTCATGTTCGATTATGCCCAAATACCGATCCGGAAAACTTCCTTTCAATTAGATTCATGTATTTGGTACTTTCATTTTGATATATTTATAGGCTTGACTCCATTGCAAGTCTGATTTTGATTTCTCAGTTTTTATAATTGAACGAGGCATCTCTTAACTCAATTCTTTATGCTTCTAAATTTGTGATAAAAAGTAATAAAAATTGAATTCTGTTTCAAAACCTTCATGATAGAATAACATATTGAAAGCATGAAGCATAAGCCTTGAAGAGAAATAAGTGAGTGAGAATGGCACATGATCCCCTTAAATTATGTTTTAATCTCAGCAATTCATTTTAATTTGAGGGCTTTTATTTATTCTTATCATTCTCATATAAAAATGTCATTCTCATATATATATATAGGGATTTGCTAATATACACCCACTAGTTTTTATGTGGGAGTATTTTAGCAACATGCATCTTTAAGTGTATTTAGCCACTTTTTAGTTATAACTTGCTAAAATACTCCTTCTAAAAAATAAGTGGGTGTATTCTAGCAAATGCCTATAGGAGTTACTAACATACACCCACTTTTTTTTTAGAAGGTGTGTTATAGCAACATACACCTCAATGTGTATTTATCAACTTTTTAGTTATAACTTGCTATAATACTCCCACATAAAAACTAGTGGGTGTATATATATATATATATATAGGGGTTGCTAACTTACTCTCACTTAAAAAGAAGGAATAAGTTAGCAAGCATATTCCCACTTGTATTTTACTAAACAACCAAAAATTTGTTTTAAGCAAGGGATAAATTTGTAATTTTCATTTTTAAAAACCAAAACATATTTCCTTAATATATTTGTCATGTCTCACTGCTGCCATCGCAAAGAGTTCCCGTGGCCTAATTTATTTAATTTTGGTACAACTTTTTTTATAGTGAAGCTAGCTACTTAAATTGTTTTCGTAATTTCCTCAAAAAAATAAAATCCTGAAGTTTAAATTTTGAGGCGTAATTAAAACGTGAAGAAACCTTATCATTTTTTTAACAAAAAAAATACATTTTTTTATGTGGATAAACATATGTCTTTATTATATGATCTGCAGTGCAAATTCATAAAAGAAAAATGCATGTGCAAAGAGTTTTATATCAAAGTGGTTCATAAAATAAAATAAAAATGTATAACAAACTAGTTAAAGCACCGGAATGGTATATGAAAGCTATTTCTACGACGTACTCCAGTCACGCCTTTAAACAACGGCAACAGAAAAAATGTCAGCAACAATAAAGAAGCACGTAAAAAAAAAAACAGTTTCGACCGAAAAAATTATTAGAACAAGAAAATTACAGTAATACCCCCTTTATAAGAGTGATGTTTATTAAAGATACAATAAAGTTTTTAGTCAAATGCAAGTGAGAGCAGGTTTGCTAACTTACTCCTTCATGTTTTTAAGTAGGAGTAAGTTAGCAACCATATATATATAATAAATTTCCCGCAAAATATTTTTCGTGAAGTGCATAGGCCTCAGACTAATGTGTTTTAATTTATTAATAATGGCTAAATTAAACTTATAGTCCTTTAAATTATTTTTAGGTCTTTTGGTACCTTACATTTTTTTCTTCCGTTTTAGTCCTTTATAGGGATGTTAATGGGTTGGAGGATGGGTACTTTCTCATTCCTCGCCCAACAGTTGAATTTATTCTCCGTCTAAGTTCTCGATCTCCATGTTGAGGGGATTGTGTTCTTCGAATTCTCTACTCATTCACTTTAAAAGGTAAAATTATACCCTCTAGGGTAGGGCTGGACATCGGTCGGTTTCGGTCGAAAATCGGTTTCAAAACCTCAATTCGACCAAGCCCACAGTTGAAAACTATAGGTCCATTTTCGCCCAAATTCTCTATCGGTTCATTCGGTTTCGGTTAAGTCGGATTCAGCGGGTGAACGGGTGGGTTTCGTCGGTTCTTTGCAAGAAGAAATTCAGAAAAACTCAAAACTTCAAGACTACAGGGAATTAAAGGGATTCATGATAGAGAAATCAGAGAGACAGGTCAAGAAAAAGAAAATTGATGATTAGTTGTTGCAGTATCATCTTAGAACACAGTTATAAAATTCATCACATGATCAAGGGGGTTGGAGAGATTGTTATTTCTGGGTTTATTAGATCAGAGAGGTTCAAAGTGTTGGAACAAAATGTGTTTAACAAGTCTCTTATAAATTAAGGGGAGATTGTTGAAACATTTATGTGTAAACTCTTTATGGTTTTGATGATAACAAAGTGTTAAATAGAAAATTGGTTATTTGCTAATGCTTTGTTCAAGTATTTTCAGAACCATGTGCTTTATGATTATTTATTATGAATGGTTATGGAAGAACAAGCTTAGAGCAAGGAAGGAAAGCTAAGAAGCAATGTTGCAAAGCTAGAAGGAAACTGGGTCTGAAGAAGTACTCCTGAAGAAGTGCTCCTGAAGTAAGAGCTTCTGAAGTGGTCCTGAAGAAGTGCTCCTGAAGTAAAGCTTCTGAAGTAGTCCTGAAGTGGTACTCCTGAAGTGCAGCTTCTGAGTCTGAAGGCAGCTTCTGAAGTCTGGGTGCTTCTGAAGAAGTCAACGCAGAGTCAACTCCTGAAGCCAGCTTCTGATCCGTACAACTGAAGCAGCTTCTGATCACTGTTCATACAGAAGCTTCTGAAGCTGATGTGGCATGGAAAGTGACCAGTACTGTGTGCATTTAATGCCTGGTTGTGTCAGAACAACTCAATGGAACAGTTGTCTCCCTGACCCAAACATTCTCCAGCTTTTAAGGTAGGCCATTTCAAAAATGGCTGCTGCTCTGTTCTGTCTGAAAAAGTGCAGCACACATTTGCAGTAATTCTAGTTCAAATTGCAACGGCTATTTCCTTAATTCAAGCAAATCTTCAACAGCTATATTTCATCTATAAAAGGAAGAAGATTTGAAGAAGAATTTGACTAAGACTCTTGAAACAAAGAACTGAACTCTTGCTCTGTTTTGCTGTAAAAAATACGCAAGTTACCCAACCTCTTAGAAATTCTTTTATCTTTGTAACTTAGAATTTCTTAAGGTTAAGAGTCTTAACCTGTGTTGTATTTAGAGAACACCTCTGATATTTGATCAAGTGTTCATCCCAAACTATTTCATTTGTAAACCAGTTTGGTCCTCAAAGTCTCAGTCTGTATACTGAGCATTTGTAACCTCATTCCCTTGTGGTCTGAGTCAGAAGTCTCTTGACTAAGTGTCTTGAGCATTGGAAGCCTCTTTCTTAGTGATTGAGCAGTGGAAGCCTCTTCCTTTGTGGTTGAGCACTAGAAGCCTCTTCCTTGGTGGTTGAGCAACTGGAAGTCTCTTTCTTAAGTGATTGAGCAAGTGTAATCTTCAGATTATAGTGAAACTCTCTTGTTGGAAAACAAGGGGACTGGACTACTTCTCACATTGAGAAGGAACCAGTATAAATTCTGTGTGTCTCTCTTTCATTCTCTCCTTAACTTGTTTAATCCGCTGCATTTAATTCTGATAACAGTTCAGAACCTGGTTCTGAACTAGTGTTAAGTTTTAGAAAAGAAAAGAACAAGTTTTTAAGTCACACACAATTCAACCCCCCTTCTTGTGTGTGTGTTTTTCTCACCTTCAGTTGGTATCAGAGCTCCGGTTCTGATATTAACACTTAACAGTGTGTCAGTAGGATCCTGAGAAAAACATGACCTCAACTAGTGGTTCACCTCCACCCTCTCCCAGAAATCCACCATCTCCCAGAAATCAAAGAAATGTACAGTATGACTATGGTACTGAAGAAAAGAAGTCTAGGTCACACAATAAACCTCCTATGTTCACTGGTGACCCAGAAAAATTCTCTTGGTGGAAGAGTGAAATGTATAGTCATATTATTGGGGTTGATGATTCACTATGGGACATCATAGAAGATGGAATTTCAATACCAGTTGATGAAGAAGGTGTTGCTGTCAACAGAAGAGCTCTAAGTGATGCAGAAAGAAAAATCTATAGGAAGCATCACCATGTGAGAGGAATCATTGTGGACTCATTACCTCACACTGAGTATCAGAAGCTGAGTGACAAGTCCAAAGCAAAAGCCATATTCACATCCCTCTGCTCTAACTATGAAGGTAATAAGAAAGTTAGAGAAGCTAAGGCAAACATTCTTGTTCAGCAATATGAACTGTTCAGAATGAAAGAGGATGAAAATATTGAGACTATGTTCTCAAGATTTCAGACTCTGGTTTCTGGACTTCAGATTCTGAAGAAGAGTTATACCACAGCTGACCATGTGAACAAGCTCTTAAGAAGTCTGCCATCCAAATGGAGACCTAAAGTGACTGCTATTGAGGAAGCTAAGGATCTGAATACTTTAAGTATTGAGGATCTTATAAGCTCCCTCAAGGTGCATGAACTAGGACTCAATGAGGATGAGTCTGTTAGAGAGCCAAAAACATTAGCTCTGAAGTCTAAAAGAAAACCTTCTAAAGCTTTGAAAGCAATTGAATCTGAAGAAGAGTTTCCTGAGGGAAATTCTGATGAAGATTCCGATGCTGATGAGCTTGCAATGATTTCTAAAAGGCTTCAGTATCTGATGAACAGAAAGAAAAAATTCTCTAACAGAAGCAGTAACTTTAGAGGATCTAGTTCTGGTTCAAAGAGGGATATCCAGAAAGAAAGCTGCTACAACTGCAAAAAGCCTGGCCACTTCATTGCTGATTGTCCTGATTTTCAGAAGGAAAAATCAAAGGAAAAAGCAAAGAAGTCCAGCTCAAAGTCCAGCAGTTTCAGAAATAAGCTTAAGAAGAGTCTCATGGCTACATGGGATGATCTGGACAATGAGTCAGAATCTGATGAGGAAGAAGCCAACCTGGCCCTGATGGCAACTGCATCCTCTGATGTTGAATCATGCTCAGATTCTGATGAAGAAGATGAGGTATACTCTGAACTCTCTAGATCTGAATTGATTGAAACAGTTAATGATCTTATGAGTCATCTTAAAAGCAAGTAAAAAGAAATTAAATCTTTGAAATATCAAACAAACTTGCTGTCTGAGGAAAATCTTAAACTTCAAAATCAAATGTTTGAATATGATGAAGAAGTTGAAGAACTCAGAAAAGAGGCTCATAAGAAATCTGAAGAGGTTCCTAATGAACAGGAAATAGCTCTTCAGGATTTCATGTTAACTGGGTTCAACAGAACTAAAATTGCCTCCATGATGTATAATATGATCAAAAACAAAGGTGAAGGCATTGGCTATGATGCATTTAAACCCTCAAATGAATTAAACTCACCTTCATGTTCTGAAAATATTTTAAAAGGCAATGGTATATGCTTTGTGCCTGCTTCTGATAATTCTGAGAAGTTGAAAGTATCAGAATCTGAGACTAAGTCAGAAGTTCTGAACAACTCAGACTCTGAAGCTTCTGAACCTAAGGATAAGATGAAGGCAAATGTTAAAACCTTGCCTAAATCTAAGCCAAAAGGTCCCAAGCCTAAGAGTAATAGGAAATTAGACTCTGAACCTGATAATGTTCAAAATCTGAAGTGTTCAGAACCTGGAACTAGTAAGTCTCAGAATCTGAATGATTCACAAATTTCAAAGACTGAGCTTATTAAAACTTCAAAATCTATTAAACCAGCCAACACAAAACATTTTCAATCTCAGAATGTTAAGAGAAGCTGTGCGCACCTCGTTTTTTTCCTCGGGAAAAAGACGCGCAGATTCCTCCGAGGACGTCTTCGAACGCTCGGAGGGTGCCTTTGTGAAGCCGCCACCAAAGTTTTTGTGTAAAGGGAACGTTGATAAACCCTTAAGTTTTTTTTGTAAAGGGAAACGATAATAAAACCCTTTTGACGATGAGGATAAGGATTAGGTCATCGCAACCATTGTCGGGTTCGGGAGTCGGTTACGCGAGGGGAAGGTATTAGCACCCCTCACGTCCGTTGTACTCAACGGGAACCTTCTATTTGGTTAAAACTTGAATTGCTTTTTTAATACTTTGCGTTCATGTTCATTTATGCTAAAATATAATAAGGGGGGGAAAAGAGATAAAAACAAACGAAAGAAAAGAAAAAAGGGTTTTTTATTATTGTGCTTGACAAGATGTCGATCTTGCTCCTACGTATCTCCCGGTAGTCGGAGAATTCAAAGCATACGTAGTTCTTTGGTAGAAAAACGTATGTGTGTTGGTTGATTTTAATTGGACGATGTTTTAAACCGAATTCTTGCGATTAAACGTAGCTTGTATGCTCGCACTTGGAGACTTATTAAGCGTTCGTTCTCGAATCACATTAGAATTGTTAAAAGTTACGTCCGTTAGGGTAGAGGGTTGAATTGGTCGCTATGGGACCAAGGGAGGTACAATGGACTCATATAAGTCAAACATTGACCGAGTGGACTCCGAAGAGTCGGGCGATTGTTCGATTGATCCACTGAGATCAAGAACGGGTACAATGGACTCGGACGAGTCGAACATTGACCGAGTGGACTCTAACGAGTCGAGGGGTTGAGTCTAATGGCCAACGGGGGACCAAAAGGTTTGGATTGACCACAAGGGGCCAAGATTTGGTTTGGTTAGGGTTGTACATATTGAAAATGGAATGACGATTGTCCGAACGACGAGACATACGTCACGCATTCGTACAATCGGGGCGATGGAGAGACATACGTCACACCATCCCTTTTTCATTCAAGTTTTTGTATGAAACTCAAGAAATCCCAAAGTGAACAAAACACTTGGTTGTTGCAACCTATGAACAAAGGTTGTTCAAGTTTATGGAAAAGCACAAGTTTGTGAATAATGCACAAGTTCGGCTCAATTTTGAAAACGGTTTTGAAAAGCGAACAAGTTTGGCTTAAGTTCACGTTTGATTGAAAATCATGAACAAGGTTTTTGTTCAAGTTTGGTTTTGAAAATGGTGAACTTAGCTTATTGCTCAAGTTTGTTTTGAAAGTTTGTGGACATAACTTATTTTGCAAGTTATTCCAAAAAGTGTTGCACGAACTTGTGAATTTGTCAATATCATGCAAGATCTTTGTTATGGTTTGAATAAAATGAGTTTCAAACCTCCTAGGTTCTGAGCTTTGGGTTAGAACCTCAAAAATTGGCTTTTGAATTCATGTTCTGAATTCTGTCATGGTCGCACTGCGACCAGACCTTCGCACTGCGAAGTATGCGAAAATTTGAGTTCAGAAGCTGCTTCTGAACTTCTGTTCAGAAGCAACTTCTGAACTAGCCTCAGAAACTTAGGAGGAGTGAAAAGCTTTGAAAATAGCAAGAGTGCAACAACTTAGCTTAAATGTTTTGCAAACCTTGGGATTTCTTTTATTTCAAAAAGGTTTTAAATCAAAATGAGTAAAAACTCAAAAATGCAAAACTGGGTTTGAACCAAGTTAAGATCAAACACAACTGAAAACAGTATGCAAATGGAGTGTAAATAAGTTAGAATGACTTACCTGCTCCTAGCCCAAGGCTTGTGTTTGCAAGGAAATGGAAGAGGCTTGAATGCTTATGGTTTTGCAAGGTTGGACAAGTTTGATGAACAACCCTTAATCAATGATAATTTGCCCTTGTTTCTCCCTCCTTGTGTGAGGTTTAGAGGCTGTTTTGCTGGCTTGGTTGCTTTGTGTTGGTTTTAGGATGATTTGTGTAAGAAAGGATTGGAGATTTCCTTTAAACCTACCCAAAACCAAACTCTGTTTTTGTGAGGAAAATGTGCAGCAATTCACTCGAATTTGCACTGGTTTTCTGCTCTCAAACCTCTGTGTTTTCACTGTCTCAATCCCTTCCTGAACCCTCTCTAGAACCCTTCTTGATTCAGCAGCAATGCCTTGCTTTTATAGGCCAAAATGAGATCAAAAGTCATGATGACAAAATCTGCAGCAGGGCTGCTTTTGGGCTATAATCATGACTGATTTGCTTTGCATTTAATGTTAAGGATAAGAGGTGACCTTGCCTTGCTGCAAGGGTCAAGACCTTGGACGAATTCAGCTCCCAAAGCAGCTGAATTCTGACAGAATAATGATGGAAATGATGACAGCAAAGCTGTTTGCAAAACAGGGGCAGCCACTTTGCCTTAATCCTTGAGTGGTTTTGATAAAGCCTATGGCAAGGTGGTTGCTGGCAAGTAGCAGGGTCAGTTGCAGGTCAAGTGGGAGGGATAAGGACTGCCCAAAGTCAGCAAGTGGTTGAGTTACTTGATCAACTTTGCTTCCTCTTCTTTTCCCTTTTTGCTTTTCCAATTGTCACATGTTTCTATTCTTCCACTTGGTTAAATCCATCATTATCCATGATAATAATACATGATAATAATTATAGACAATGACTGGAATGCAATAAAAGAAAAGGAAAACAGAAAAATCAAAAATCTGAAAATCTGCAGAAAATTCGCAGACTTCGCAAAGCGAAGTTTACTTCGCTTTGCGAAGTCCTCATTTCTGGGAGACTTCGCACTGCGAAGGGGACTTCGCACTGCGAAGTCCTCATTTCAGCAATGTTGACTTTTTGTTGACTTTTTGACTTTTCTCTCTTTTTTTTGATTTTGATGATTTTTTTGAAAAGGCTTAGGACAAAATTAGGGTACTACAGCTGCCCCTACTTAATTGTGTCTTCGCATAGAGTACGTGAGTGCCGAGGGCATCTCATGAACTCTTTGCGGAGATCAATTAAGTAAAAAGAAAAAGAAGGACCCGAATTTTGTCCTTCGCGAAATGCAAATGAAAGGGTTGGTAGGGGTTGATCGTATCCAGCCGCTAACACTGGAGGTAGATCCACTGGGGAATGAAGGTAATCTTATCTAGGCACTGCTTCTAGAGGTCGATTCCTGAGGGTGGTGATTTACTCTAGGCACTTTCAACTAGAGGTGGAACATTGAGGTAGGTGATCTACTCTAGGCACTGTCACTAGAGGTCGATACCTAAAGATGGTGATTTACTCTAGGCACTTTCAACTAGAGGTGGAACATTGATGGAGGTGATCTACTCTAGGCACTGTCACTAGAGGTCGATACCTAAAGATGGTGATTTACTCTAGGCACTTTCAACTAGAGGTGGAACATTGAGGTAGGTGATCTACTCTAGGCACTGTCACTAGAGGTCGATACCTAAAGATGGTGATTTACTCTAGGCACTTTCAACTAGAGGTGGAACATTGAGGTAGGTGATCTACTCTAGGCACTGTCACTAGAGGTCGATACCTAAGCTAGGTGATCTCATTCAGGCACTGCTTCTGAATATCGATTCCTAACGAGCTGTGATCTTATTCAGCCGCTAACACTGAAGGTCGATACACTGGGGGAGGTGATCTACTCTAGGTATTGCTTCTAGAGGTCGATACCTAAGCTAGGTGATCTTATTCAGGTACTGCTTCTGAATATCGATTCCTAACGAGCTGCGGTCTTACCCTAAATAGGTGCCCCTGGTTGAATGTTGATGGATGCTGGTGAATATGTGATACTCACTGGAGAATCCTTGTTGCAGGTTTTATGAAATGAAATGCATGTGTATGAATGGTTTTAAAATATGCATGCATGAATAATGTTAGTTGGGTGCCGAGCAGAGTCGGTCTTTGTTGGTGGGTGTGTTCATGATAATTGGGCTTTCTCTCTTTTTTTGTTTTTTGGTTGGTCGGTTTGGAAGGACGAGGTCCTTTGCCTACATACCCAAATGGGATCAAAACCGGTGTAGTTCGAGCTATTGCCCGAAGATTTGTGTGGGTTTGCCAATAATGATTGGACTTTTTGTTTTGGGTTGAGACTCCCTGGGGAATATCAATAAAATTTGGGTTTTGTTGTGGGCCAGTGAAAATTGGGCTTTGGTTTGTCGTGCTTGACAAGATGATGATCTTGCTCCTACGTATCTCCTGGTGGGATGGAGAATTCAAAGCTTACGTAGTTCTTTGGTTTGCCAATGAAAATTGGACTTTGTGGTTTGATTGGTTGCCGAACGAGGTCGGGCTTTTGTTTTTTTTTGGTGGCCGAGCGAGGTCGGGCTTTTTGATTTTGGTGGCCGAGCGAGGTCGGGCTTTTTGATTTTGGTTGGATCTCACTGGGGATATAAGGATCCTTTTGGAAGCATGATCGATATCCGGCCTTAGTGGATGAAAAAGATGTATGGGGGTGAGCTTTATTTGGGAAATTTGTTTCCTCCGACACCCGGGATCTTTGCGTTTTACGCGTCGTGAGCTACGCACTTGTTTCTGCTGAAGAGCATGAGTCTTAAAATGACTGATGCTGAGCTTCAAGTTTTGAGTCCTCTGATGCAATGACGGGGACCAACGAAATTCTTTTGACATTTAAACGTCCAAGTAAAAAACACATTTTTTTTTGTTTTTTATGTTATTCCCATATTTCAATGCATTATCTATCATGAATAAAAACACATTTTATGAGCAAGTAAGGACGCATAACAATGAAAAGGTTTAAAGATGATTTTGATTCAACGAAACTTAGTCCCTTGTGTGGGTAACTATTCGTGAAAATGTAATCCCTATAAGAGGTGATTACTGAGATAGAGAAAAAGGAAGAAACAAAAAGACAAATGGAAATTTGCTTGGGTTTCACGTGCTACTTTCCCTATGACTTCGAAATAACTCTTTTTTGAAAGATGATAATGAGGTCGATTCTTTCCCTCTTGAATTCTGTCCGGACCTCACGTGCCGCAGTCTTTTGCCCTTTTTTTTTTTGAAACCCCTAACTTTTACCTGGACCGCTCTTTCGAGTTTTCAGTCCACTGGGGTATATTTCCTTTTTTGATGTCCTTAATTTTTGCCTAGACCGCCTTTTCAGGTTTTCGATCTACCAGGACGCTCTCTATTGCCTAAACCGCCCTTTTCGGGTTTTCGATTTAGCGAGCTCTTTTTTCTTTTTGGCATATATATTTTTTTGACTGCGCCGGAGTTTATTGATAGGGGATCTTTGTGGATGGGTAATACCTTTTTTCCCAAGCATTAAGTCTCCTTCTCTAAATTCTCGAGAATGAACTTTCCTGCCGAGCTGTCCATGCCCCAATGTTGTGAGGTGTTTCTCTTTTATGGGGTTCAGTTGGTCGAACCTTGTTTGTGTTTGTGAATGCCAATGGAAATTGGGTTTTTTGTGATTGGATGACAAGCATGGTTTTTTGTGTTTGGTTGCCGAGCGAGGTCGGGCTTTTTGTTTTTGGTTGCCGAGCGAGGTCGGGCTTTTGTTTGGCTTCCGAGCAAGGTCGGGCTTTTTTTTTGGTTGCCGAGCGAGGTCGGGCTTTTTGTGATTTGAGTGGAGATGCCAATGAAAATTGGGTTTTATGTGTGATTGTGTTTGTAAGGGCCAATGAAAATTGGGCTTTTATTGGAAATGGTATTTGGGAATATGTTTGTGAGTGCCAATGAAAATTGGCCTTTTGGGTGTTTGGATGCCGAGCAAGGTCGGGCTTTTATTGTGGGATGCCGAGCGAAGTCGGGCTTTTGTTTTTTTGGATGCCGAGCAAGGTCGGGCTTCTTTGATGGGATGCCGAGCGAAGTCGGGCTTTTGTTTTTTTTTTTTTTGGATGCCGAGCAAGGTCGGGCTTTTGTTGGAAATGTGAGGAATGTCAGTGATGACTTGGCTTTTTGTGTTTGGGGGATGCCAATGAAAATTGGGCTTTGTTTGTTTGGAATGTGAGGAATGCCAATGACGACTTGGCCTTTTGTGGGAAATTGTGGGGAGTGCCGTAACGACAAATGGTTTCTTTTTTTTGATGAGTTGGGCGACCACTTGTTTGGTCATGTTTGCATAGGAAGCTGCTTCGACTCATTTGGTGAAACAGTTGATGGCAACTAGTATGAACTGATGCCCTTTTTGAAGCCTTTGGCTTAATCATTCCAAACATGTCTATGCCCCACATAGAGGAAGGTTAGGGGTGATGTCATGACATTCAGGGGTGTTTGTGGTATGTGCCCCTTGTTGGCATAATTTTGTCACTTGTGACATGTCTTGGCATGGGTTTGGAAGGACTCCTCATGGATTTCTTCGGTGAGCATGACTGCTTCACGTTTATCCGCACATCTGAGTAAGACCTAATTTCTCTTGTAGAGTGTGCCCCGGCAGAGGGAAAACTGTGGTGCTATTTTTTTGAGGGCTCTCTTGGTGAGGTTGTATTACCCTATCCTCTTGATCCCCAAGTCTGGACAATCCTTCAGGAGGTTCAAAATCGTCCTTATTATCATCTTCCGTTTGGTTAATTTGGAGATTGAAGTCAAAAGGGATCGTAGCAGTGTTATTTTTTGGTGGTGTATTTATGATGATTTTTTTGTAGGGTTTATGAAAATTTATTTGAGAACGAAAGAAAAACGAACTCTTTTGAACATAAACTGCAACTTTATTAATGACGGAAATGATTTGAAATATGGGGGTCCCATAAAATTTAATCATTTGCCTTGGGAAGAGCAAAATGATTTGCTTTTTTTTGAAAAACAAGATAAATTACTTGGAGGAAAAAAAAAAAAAAAAAAAAAAAAAAAAAAAAAAAAGATTTCCGAAATTTCGATGGCCTTCCGGTTGCTCGGATCTCTTCCGAAACGCTACTGTGCACCGGGTCGGGTACTTCCCTTTTTTTTTTTTTTTTGGTGTTTGGTGAGGGAATGATGTGAGGGTTTTGCTTTCAAATGCATGAAAATGCATGTAAATGTATGAATGCAATGAGTATGCAAAAATATGCCCCTCCCTTTTTTTTTTATGCAAAAAATTTTTTATGAATGCAAATGTAATGATATGCAAGGGTTTGGTGTATGAAGGTTCGGAACTTCCCCCCATCCTCACATGTAGGCTCTAAAAGGTGAAATTTCCTAAGAGGTCCTTAGAATCATAGACCTCACATGGAATTAGGGTTGTCTATGGACATACGTCGACATGACTTCAATTAATTCCACATGAAAATCTCATCTAAGCGGGGTTGGACATCCTACCTCACGGACATACGTCAACGCGGGCTTCCGCACACAACCTCCTTCTAACTTAGTTTTTTTCTCAAGCTCGGGTAGAGAGCCTCACACGTCCGGCATTAACCCGAACAATGTGGAGTAACATCACTCAAGTAACCCCCGCATTTGATATATATGATATGAATATAAAGCAGACAAAGCAAATATAAACATAAAGCATAAATATAACATGTATGAATAAATAAACATGGCACGCAAAGAAAATAAAACAATTGGCTTTAAACCAAATAGGTTAGGCTTGACTCACTAGTGGGAACAGGATCCCCAGTGAAGTCGCCAGCTGTGCGCACCTCGTTTTTTTCCTCGGGAAAAAGACGCGCAGATTCCTCCGAGGACGTCTTCGAACGCTCGGAGGGTGCCTTTGTGAAGCCGCCACCAAAGTTTTTGTGTAAAGGGAACGTTGATAAACCCTTAAGTTTTTTTTGTAAAGGGAAACGATAATAAAACCCTTTTGACGATGAGGATAAGGATTAGGTCATCGCAACCATTGTCGGGTTCGGGAGTCGGTTACGCGAGGGGAAGGTATTAGCACCCCTCACGTCCGTTGTACTCAACGGGAACCTTCTATTTGGTTAAAACTTGAATTGCTTTTTTAATACTTTGCGTTCATGTTCATTTATGCTAAAATATAATAAGGGGGGGAAAAGAGATAAAAACAAACGAAAGAAAAGAAAAAAGGGTTTTTTATTATTGTGCTTGACAAGATGTCGATCTTGCTCCTACGTATCTCCCGGTAGTCGGAGAATTCAAAGCATACGTAGTTCTTTGGTAGAAAAACGTATGTGTGTTGGTTGATTTTAATTGGACGATGTTTTAAACCGAATTCTTGCGATTAAACGTAGCTTGTATGCTCGCACTTGGAGACTTATTAAGCGTTCGTTCTCGAATCACATTAGAATTGTTAAAAGTTACGTCCGTTAGGGTAGAGGGTTGAATTGGTCGCTATGGGACCAAGGGAGGTACAATGGACTCATATAAGTCAAACATTGACCGAGTGGACTCCGAAGAGTCGGGCGATTGTTCGATTGATCCACTGAGATCAAGAACGGGTACAATGGACTCGGACGAGTCGAACATTGACCGAGTGGACTCTAACGAGTCGAGGGGTTGAGTCTAATGGCCAACGGGGGACCAAAAGGTTTGGATTGACCACAAGGGGCCAAGATTTGGTTTGGTTAGGGTTGTACATATTGAAAATGGAATGACGATTGTCCGAACGACGAGACATACGTCACGCATTCGTACAATCGGGGCGATGGAGAGACATACGTCACACCATCCCTTTTTCATTCAAGTTTTTGTATGAAACTCAAGAAATCCCAAAGTGAACAAAACACTTGGTTGTTGCAACCTATGAACAAAGGTTGTTCAAGTTTATGGAAAAGCACAAGTTTGTGAATAATGCACAAGTTCGGCTCAATTTTGAAAACGGTTTTGAAAAGCGAACAAGTTTGGCTTAAGTTCACGTTTGATTGAAAATCATGAACAAGGTTTTTGTTCAAGTTTGGTTTTGAAAATGGTGAACTTAGCTTATTGCTCAAGTTTGTTTTGAAAGTTTGTGGACATAACTTATTTTGCAAGTTATTCCAAAAAGTGTTGCACGAACTTGTGAATTTGTCAATATCATGCAAGATCTTTGTTATGGTTTGAATAAAATGAGTTTCAAACCTCCTAGGTTCTGAGCTTTGGGTTAGAACCTCAAAAATTGGCTTTTGAATTCATGTTCTGAATTCTGTCATGGTCGCACTGCGACCAGACCTTCGCACTGCGAAGTATGCGAAAATTTGAGTTCAGAAGCTGCTTCTGAACTTCTGTTCAGAAGCAACTTCTGAACTAGCCTCAGAAACTTAGGAGGAGTGAAAAGCTTTGAAAATAGCAAGAGTGCAACAACTTAGCTTAAATGTTTTGCAAACCTTGGGATTTCTTTTATTTCAAAAAGGTTTTAAATCAAAATGAGTAAAAACTCAAAAATGCAAAACTGGGTTTGAACCAAGTTAAGATCAAACACAACTGAAAACAGTATGCAAATGGAGTGTAAATAAGTTAGAATGACTTACCTGCTCCTAGCCCAAGGCTTGTGTTTGCAAGGAAATGGAAGAGGCTTGAATGCTTATGGTTTTGCAAGGTTGGACAAGTTTGATGAACAACCCTTAATCAATGATAATTTGCCCTTGTTTCTCCCTCCTTGTGTGAGGTTTAGAGGCTGTTTTGCTGGCTTGGTTGCTTTGTGTTGGTTTTAGGATGATTTGTGTAAGAAAGGATTGGAGATTTCCTTTAAACCTACCCAAAACCAAACTCTGTTTTTGTGAGGAAAATGTGCAGCAATTCACTCGAATTTGCACTGGTTTTCTGCTCTCAAACCTCTGTGTTTTCACTGTCTCAATCCCTTCCTGAACCCTCTCTAGAACCCTTCTTGATTCAGCAGCAATGCCTTGCTTTTATATGCCAAAATGAGATCAAAAGTCATGATGACAAAATCTGCAGCAGGGCTGCTTTTGGGCTATAATCATGACTGATTTGCTTTGCATTTAATGTTAAGGATAAGAGGTGACCTTGCCTTGCTGCAAGGGTCAAGACCTTGGACGAATTCAGCTCCCAAAGCAGCTGAATTCTGACAGAATAATGATGGAAATGATGACAGCAAAGCTGTTTGCAAAACAGGGGCAGCCACTTTGCCTTAATCCTTGAGTGGTTTTGATAAAGCCTATGGCAAGGTGGTTGCTGGCAAGTAGCAGGGTCAGTTGCAGGTCAAGTGGGAGGGATAAGGACTGCCCAAAGTCAGCAAGTGGTTGAGTTACTTGATCAACTTTGCTTCCTCTTCTTTTCCCTTTTTGCTTTTCCAATTGTCACATGTTTCTATTCTTCCACTTGGTTAAATCCATCATTATCCATGATAATAATACATGATAATAATTATAGACAATGACTGGAATGCAATAAAAGAAAAGGAAAACAGAAAAATCAAAAATCTGAAAATCTGCAGAAAATTCGCAGACTTCGCAAAGCGAAGTTTACTTCGCTTTGCGAAGTCCTCATTTCTGGGAGACTTCGCACTGCGAAGGGGACTTCGCACTGCGAAGTCCTCATTTCAGCAATGTTGACTTTTTGTTGACTTTTTGACTTTTCTCTCTTTTTTTTGATTTTGATGATTTTTTTGAAAAGGCTTAGGACAAAATTAGGGTACTACAGAAGCAAGCAAAAGCAAACCAATCAGTTTTATGCTTTTGATTGTTTTAAGAAAGGCAAAACTGAAGCTTGCCTTGTGCCTGAAGTAACCAAAGTGAGAATTTTGAAGAGATCAGAACAAAAGTGCTCAAAGGCTCAAACTCTAAAGGATTCAGAACCAAAGACCTTCAAGTCTCAGGTTCTGAAGAATTCTAAGTTCAAACCTTTGAGAACTCAGGTTCTGAAGTATTCAGGTTCTGAAACTCAGACTTATTCAAGATATAAGGATTCATATCAGAACAAGTCTGAACATCATAACTTCAGACACAAGTTTAAAAAGCCAAAACCTTTCAGGACTAACCCCAAAGGACCCATGAAAATCTGGGTACCTAAGTCTGAGATAGTGTCAATTGCAGATATGCTTGTCATCCAAAGAAAAGGAAAGGTCCTGGTACCTGGACAGTGGATGCTCGCATCATATGACAGGGGACAAGTCTATGTTCCAAACCCTAACTCTGAAAGAGGGAGGAACTGTGGGGTTTGGAGGAAGTCAGAAAGGAAAGATCATTGGTACTGGTAAGATAGGTAATTCTTCCCTGTTCATTGATAATGTTTGGCTGGTAGATGGACTTAGACATAATTTACTTAGCATAAGTCAATTATGTGATAGTAATTATGAAGTCATGTTCAATAAGAACACTTGCACTGTAATCAACAATGAAAATAAGTCTGTAGTGTTCAGAGGCTGTAGGAAAACAATGTTTACAAAATAAACTTTTCTGAATTGGTTCAGCAGAAGGTAGTTTGCCTTCTGTCTGTGAGTGATGAGAAATGGGTCTGGCACAAAAGGCTGGGACATGCTAACTGGAGACTCATCTCTAAGCTTAGCAAGTTACAGCTGGTCAGAGGCTTACCCAGTATTGATTATCACTCAGATGCTCTGTGTTCAGCATGCCAAATTGGAAAATTTTCTAAAACCTCTTTTAAAGCTAAGAACATTGTTTCCACCTCTAAACCTCTAGAACTCCTTCACATTGATTTGTTTGGTCCTGTTGGAACAGCTTCAATCAATGGGAAGAAGTATGGACTTGTTATTTTTGATGATTACAGTAGGTGGACTTGGGTTAAATTCCTCAGAACTAAGAATGAAACATATGATGTGTTTTTCAAATTCTGCAAACAAGTACAAACTGAAACTGATTTGAAAATTTTGAAAATCAGAAGTGATCATGGTGGGGAATTCGAAAATAAACCCTTTGAAAACTTTTGTGAAGACCATGGAATTTCCCATGAGTTCTCATCTCCTAGAACTCCACAACAAAATGGAGTTGTAGAGAGAAAGAACAGGTCTTTACAAGAAATGGCAAGAACCATGATCCATGAATATAAAATTGCTAAGTACTTTTGGGCAGAAGTTGTAAACACAGCATGTTATATTCAGAACAGGATCTATATCAGACCCATTCTGAATAAAACATCATATGAATTATTTAAAGGAAGAAAACCAAGTATTTCTTATTTTCATCAGTTTGGTTGTACATGTTACATACTAAACAATAAAGTCTACCTAAAGAAATTTGATGCCAAGGCTCAAAATGGTACCTTTTTAGGATACTCAGAGAGATCTAAGGCATACAGAGTGTATAATTCTGAAACACATGTTGTTGAAGAAGCTATACACATTAGGTTTGATGATAAGAAGCCTGGTAGTGAAATACCAGAGCTGGTTGAGAGTTTTGCAGATGTCAGAATCTCAGAAGAACCTTCAGAAGCTGAACCCAGTTCAGGTTCTGATGAAGGTTCAGAAGCTGAAAACAATGAAGAATCTGAGAAACTCTCCAGCAATGACACTACTCCTGATGTTAATCAAGACCAGCATGGTTCTGAACAAATCCCTGATGGTTCTTCAGAAGCTAATCCACCCAGAACCTCATTCAAGTACAAGTCTTCACATCCTGAGGAGCTAATCATTGGCAATAAGAACAGTCCAAGGAAGACAAGATCAGCATTCACTCAGAATGAGTCCATGCTTGGCCTACTATCCATGATTGAGCCTACAACTGTTGATGAAGCACTTGCTGATGATGGTTGGATTGTAGCAATGCAAGAAGAGCTGAACCAATTTCAAAGAAATGATGTATGGGATCTTGTTGCAAAACCTGATCAAAAGAACATCATTGGAACAAAATGGGTGTTCAGAAACAAGCTAAATGAACAAGGAGAAGTGATCAGAAACAAAGCTAGATTAGTAGCTCAAGGGTACAGCCAGCAAGAAGGAATAGACTACACTGAAACTTTTGCTCCAGTAGCTAGACTGGAAGCAATCAGGTTACTTCTTTCTTATGCTATTAATCATGATATCATCTTGTATCAAATGGATGTTAAGAGTGCTTTCTTAAATGGTGTAATTTCCGAAGAAGTGTATGTAAAACAACCTCCTGGTTTTGAAGATGTTAAATATCCAAATCATGTTTTTAAACTTAAGAAGTCTTTGTATGGTCTGAAACAAGCTCCCAGAGCTTGGTATGAAAGGCTAAGCAACTTCTTAATTAAAAATAACTTTGTAAGAGGTCAAGTTGATAATACACTTTTCAGGAAAACTGTTAAGAAAGAAATCTTAATTGTGCAAATATATGTGGATGATATCATAATTGGTTCTACTAATGCCTCCCTTTGCAAGGAATTTTCTAAGTTAATGCAGGATGAATTTGAAATGAGCATGATGGATGAGCTGAAATTCTTCTTGGGAATTCAAATCAACCAATGCAAAGATGGTGTTTATGTTTATCAGTCAAAATACACCAAGGAGCTTCTGAAGAAGTTCAAGTTGGATGATTGCAAGCTGATGACAACACCAATGCATCCTACCTGCACATTAAGCAAAGAGGACAATGGCTCTAAAGTAGATCAGAAGCTGTACAGAGGTATGATAGGTTCTCTCCTATACTTAACTGCTTCTAGGCCAGATATTTTATTTAGTGTATGTCTGTGTGCCAGATTCCAATCAGATCCTAGAGAATCTCATATGACTGCTGTCAAGAGAATCTTCAGGTATCTGAAAGGAACAACTAATTTGGGACTTCTGTATAAGAAATCTCTAAATTATAAGCTAGTTGGATTCTGTGATGCTGACTATGCTGGGGACAGGATTGAAAGAAAATCCACCAGTGGAAACTGTCAGTTTCTTGGTGAGAATCTGATATCCTGGGCCAGCAAGAGACAAGCAACCATTGCTTTGTCAACAGCAGAAGCAGAATACATCTCAGCTGCAAGTTGTAGCACACAACTGCTCTGGATGAAACATCAACTAGAGGATTATCAGATTCATGCAGATAATATCCCAATTTATTGTGATAATACTGCTGCTATATGTCTGTCAAAAAATCCAATTTTGCATTCTAGAGCCAAGCACATAGAAATAAAACATCATTTTATAAGAGATTATGTTCAGAAGGGTGTTTTAGATATTCATTGATACTGATCATCAATGGGCTGACATATTCACAAAACCCCTAACAGAAGAAAGATTCAATTTTATGAAAAAGAATCTGAACATGCATTTTATCTCTTGAAAATGTGCTTGAATCTGAATGTATTCCTTGACTCTAAGTTTATCATAAGCTAAGACTTATCAAACACTCATCTTCTGAGAGTTTGAATAAAGTTAAGCCTGAAAAACTTCAGAGTCTGAAGGATCAGAACCTGGATTTTCTGACTTCTGAATCTGATAAAAATCTAATGTTGGTCAGAATCTGATAAGTATAGCTATGGGCAATGATGATTAAAGCTTTGAAAGTTTATACTCTAATCCTCCCAAAGTCATCAATTTAAAAATGTGATTTTCTGCTCTGGTACTCATTGTTAAAATTGCTTGACAAACAATTTTCAGTTAGTATCAGTTTTGTTTTCAAACTATTTAGCACAGACACATTTTTCAAATGCTCAAAGTGTCTCAGACAATGTTCAGCTTTTAGAACTTATTTTATCTTGGTATCAGTACTGACTTGCTAATTTAGTATCAGACTCTGAGTTAAATCTTCATATTTTGAAATCAGGTTCTGATACAAGTTCAACAGTCCTAAAACTGTATTTTTGTATCAGACTCTGAGATAAAATCCTAAATTGGTATCAAGCTCTGATATAACCTATCAGTTGGTCTATAATCTTAACTATTTTGTTTTAAACATGAGTTAGACCTGCTCTAATCTGAACTATTTTCTTTAAACCAGCTCAGATTTGCTCTGATACCCTCTTGAAAGATTTGCTCTGATACCTTCTTGCATATTCTGCTCTGATACTGAATACTTTTGTTTGTTTTGTTCTGATACTGAACCATTTGTACTAAACAAACCATGTCTGAACACAGAATGCTCTGAGCAGAAGCACTGAATTCTTTTTCTGCTTCTGAACAGCATTCTATTTTTAATGCAAGTCATATACTCATTGAAAATCAAGTAGGCTCTGATGATTATCCTTGCTGCTTGGTTATCCATATGATTGCATAAATATCTCACAAATTTTTCTTTTTCAACCCCCCCTCACTCTGAATCCTTTTGAAATGTTTTCAAACTCTTTAAAAAAGGGGGAGACTGAACTGTGTTAAGGGGAGAAAGTAGAACTTTTTGTTGATGACAAAAGGGGGAGAAAGTAAAACAAGTATTAAAGCACCTGAGCTCAAATAAGTTAAAATTGTCAGAAGTTAAGCTCATTAAGCTCTTATACAATTGTTAAGCTAGCTCTGATAAAATTGTCAGAAGTTAAGCTCATTAAGCTCTGATACAATTGTTAAGCTAGCTCTGATACAATTCTGACTGAATTTAACTTATGAGAACAGATTTTAACTCTTAGCCTCTGAAGTGAAATTCTGGCTCTGATACATTCTGTGAGATATACATTACTCTTAGTGAGTAAATTGAATTTAAAATAACTTGGATAAGACTCAGGGAGCTTACAAAACTCATCCTGTGGATTATCAGACTTAGGGGGAGAGGTTACAAACCTCAGAACCTGAAGTCAACAAGTCATTTTGAATTTTGAGTGTAAATTTCACCATATTGTTTTAAGTTAAGCTTAATTAACTTGGATAAGAATCAAGGGGAGCTTACAAACCTAACCTTGAGGACTGTCAGACCGAGGGGGAGCTTACAAACCTCTTCTGAAGTCAGATTGTTAATTAAACTTAACAACAATTCTGAAATTTTCACATTTGTTTTTTTTAACTGAACTTAATTAACTTAGATCAGACTCAGGGGGAGCTTACAAACCTCATACCCTGCAGTTAACTTGTTAATTAAGTTAACAACAATTTTATGTTTTAATACTTATGTTTGTCATCATCAAAAAGGGGGAGATTGTTGGAACAAAATGTGTTTAACAAGTCTCTTATAAATTAAGGGGAGATTGTTGAAACATTTATGTGTAAACATATCTCTCTTTATGGTTTTGATGATAACAAAGTGTTAAATAGAAAATTGGTTATTTGCTAATGCTTTGTTCAAGTATTTTCAGAACCATGTGCTTTATGATTATTTATTATGAATGGTTATGGAAGAACAAGCTTAGAGCAAGGAAGGAAAGCTAAGAAGCAATGTTGCAAAGCTAGAAGGAAACTGGGTCTGAAGAAGTACTCCTGAAGAAGTGCTCCTGAAGTAAGAGCTTCTGAAGTGGTCCTGAAGAAGTGCTCCTGAAGTAGAGCTTCTGAAGTAGTCCTGAAGTGGTACTCCTGAAGTGCAGCTTCTGAGTCTGAAGGCAGCTTCTGAAGTCTGGGTGCTTCTGAAGAAGTCAACGCAGAGTCAACTCCTGAAGCCAGCTTCTGATCCGTACAACTGAAGCAGCTTCTGATCACTGTTCATACAGAAGCTTCTGAAGCTGATGTGGCATGGAAAGTGACCAGTACTGTGTGCATTTAATGCCTGGTTGTGTCAGAACAACTCAATGGAACAGTTGTCTCCCTGACCCAAACATTCTCCAGCTTTTAAGGTAGGCCATTTCAAAAATGGCTGCTGCTCTGTTCTGTCTGAAAAAGTGCAGCACACATTTGCAGTAATTCTAGTTCAAATTGCAACGGCTATTTCCTTAATTCAAGCAAATCTTCAACAGCTATATTTCATCTATAAAAGGAAGAAGATTTGAAGAAGAATTTGACTAAGACTCTTGAAACAAAGAACTGAACTCTTGCTCTGTTTTGCTGTCAAAAATACGCAAGTTACCCAACCTCTTAGAAATTCTTTTATCTTTGTAACTTAGAATTTCTTAAGGTTAAGAGTCTTAACCTGTGTTGTATTTAGAGAACACCTCTGATATTTGATCAAGTGTTCATCCCAAACTATTTCATTTGTAAACCAGTTTGGTCCTCAAAGTCTCAGTCTGTATACTGAGCATTTGTAACCCCATTCCCTTGTGGTCTGAGTCAGAAGTCTCTTGACTAAGTGTCTTGAGCATTGGAAGCCTCTTTCTTAGTGATTGAGCAGTGGAAGCCTCTTCCTTTGTGGTTGAGCACTAGAAGCCTCTTCCTTGGTGGTTGAGCAACTGGAAGTCTCTTTCTTAAGTGATTGAGCAAGTGTAATCTTCAGATTATAGTGAAACTCTCTTGTTGGAAAACAAGGGGACTGGACTACTTCTCACATTGAGAAGGAACCAGTATAAATTATGTGTGTCTCTCTTTCATTCTCTCCTTAACTTGTTTAATCCGCTGCATTTAATTCTGATAACAGTTCAGAACCTGGTTCTGAACTAGTGGTAAGTTTTAGAAAAGAAAAGAACAAGTTTTTAAGTCACACACAATTCAACCCCCCCCCCCCTTCTTGTGTGTGTGTTTTTCTCACCTTCACAAAGAAATGTTGTTTCTGGGTTTATTAAGGATGAAGATATGATGAGGGAAAGTTGCAAAATGCAGAAAGAGGGATCTAGATGAAGAGGGAGAGAGAAATAAAAAAATGTTGATGGGTTTGTATTTTGTAATAGGAAGGTAATTTTTTAGAGAGATGGTTGTAGTATACAACTGTAAAATTAATGACAATAATTATATTAATTAACATATATTTTTTGTTGACCAAATATTTTATTGGCTAAAGAGAGAGTATGAAGCCTTATGAGCCAAAATATTTTGGGTTGTAGACTTAATTACGTTAATGACATTAAATGTATATGTCGGGCGGATTCGGATTTCGCTGGGTCATTCCTGCCCACCTGAAACTAAGCACCATAATCCACAAGAACCCATTTCCTTCGAACAGCCCAATTCGGTTCACCCGTGAAACCCAAACCGACATGTTACGGGTCATGCGGTCCGGACGGTTTGGGTCGGTTAATGTTTTTTTGTCCAGCCCTACTCTAGGCTACTTAACAAAAAAAATTATCATAATTCTTGGTCTGCTTTTTAAGTTCAATTTTATCATTGTCCCAAGTTTGACCTAAGGATTAAATTTGGAAAGTAGAAAGTGACATGCTTGATTGTAAGCAATAAAACAATGTGAAAGAATATTGCACTTTTCTAAGGCAAACCACACCGATGAGAAAATATTTGATAGACATAAAAAAACCAATGATTTTGAGAGAAAAAATAGAGATGATGGTGTAATATGTTGGAGAGATGATGGGCAATGAGAAGGAGTATTACTGGGTTAAGATGAACTACACAAGTGAAATTTGATATCATATCTTCATCCAAATCTTAAGGTATTGAGTTTATGCATCCTCTCACTTATATACAACTCAACCTGAACTCGTATATTTAATATGAGACTTTATCTCACATTTGACACGTCACAACATCCCTCCCTTAAGTGTGACATATCTTTCCCTTAACTCCTCGTTTGTGATCCAACAACACAAATCTCTCCCCCCCATCAAGTCGAACCTGACTCTGATACCGTTGTTGAGCCACAAGGGGGAGCCTCATTGGATAGGATCATCACATTGGGGTAAGAGCAACCATACTAGTGAGAGTGTATATCATATCTTCATCCAAAACCATAAGGTATTGAGTTTGTGGACTCTCTCACTTATATGTAACTCAACTTCAACAATTTTGTCAAATGTGAAACTTTAACTCATACCTGACACATTAGAACACAAATAATACGATGAAGAGAGAGAGAGAGAGAGAGAGAGAGAGAGAGAATGTTGTGCTAAGAGCATCCACATCCATGTCATCCATATGGGTGGTATAAATGAGTCTCACATAATACATTATATTACTTCATACTTCCCAATTATTTAAACTACTCAACTACATTTTCTAAATATCCACACCATTCCTCCAAAACTCTTAAATGGGTCCCATTAATATCACAACACTCCAAATTTTTATCATTTTAAATAAAAAAGTATTGGTTAAAGTAGAGAAACAAGAGAAAGACAAGGTAGCTCTGCATGGAACCGTGGTTGAATTTTGCAACTCAAAAAATATCAATTAGCAGTGTCCATACTGACACAGGTTGCTAAAACTGCAAAAGTCACGACCGAAAATTATGCTCTAAGCGGATGTATATGAAAATTAGGTTGTTCACATATCATTAGGTCAATAAATAAACAAACTATAGTGATGGTAGACTTTGGAAAGTATCTAGTATTACGATTAAGTCCCTAGGCTCACCAATCCCTGGTTTCAAAACTATAAACTATATATATAAGGGCAGAGATCAATGACGACAAAAATAGAGAAAGCACCCCATGGGTATGTTTTATTTGCAGAAAAAATTAATGTCTAGTTGTAACACGTTTGATTCAAATTTTACATGTCATTTATATAAAAATAGATTGCGCATAAGGAGAATGTAAATGTCGTCTCTTTGGTCAGAAGGAAACAACTATGTTTATTTTCGATTGAGTTACGATTTATGGGTGGCGGTGGCTAAAATCGAATTAGTCTAAAGATTTAATTGACTTAAAACAATGGTGGATTAACCCCTTAATATGTCTTCTTATATTGATTGTTTCAGCTCTTGATAATGTATTCTTAGTCATTTTGTAAGGATTGGGTTTAGTTATTGTGTGGATATTTCATTATTGGGAGATTGGAAGCATTGCTTAGTGTGTTACACCCACTCTTGTTATAATGCAACGTCTGTTGTTTTTTTGTGTGAACATCTTGTGCTAGAAGGCTAGAATAGACATTTTTATACAATTTGACCTATTTGTTCATAAAAAAATAATACAACTTGACTTATTAAAAAAAAGCTTAATTACACATTTGGTCCTCGTATTTTAACCAACTCACGAAACTAGTCATCTCTTTTTAAAACTGAATTAAACTGCCATTATACTACCATTATTTTTGCAATTTTGGTCCTAACCTCCATTTTGCCCTTCAAAAACGCTAACGTGTCCAATTTTTAACTGATGTGGCCAAAAGAACACCTATGTGGCAATGCCAACTTGAAAAATGACATTTATAATTTCATCAAATTTATTTTAAAAATTTGGAAAAACATTTTAACATTTCATAAATTTGGGTTTTACCTTCATTTCATCACTGATTTCACTTCAAAATATGTTCATCCCCCCACCCCACCACCAATCATCCATAACCACTGCCGTTCATCGCTGGTTTCGTCTTCATCCTTCAATTTCATTCAGCGTTGATTTCGTCCTTTCCATCCAAATTCGTTCATTGCCGATTTCGTATTATTCAATTTTGTTCGGTGTCGATTTCGTTGCTTCCATCGAGATTCATTTCCTTCAACCCATTCTGCGTTGAATGTTTCACCCGTTGAATTCTTCTACCCATTATGTGTTGCATTCACTTTGAAGGAACACGTACAAAGCGAAATAAGTGAAAATGAAACTGTGAATAAAAGAAGATTGAAGGAACACGAACGGGGAAGAGAAAGAAGAAGAAAATGAAGAGGAAGAAAATGAAGAGGAAAAAGAAGAAGAAAATGAAGAGAAAGAAGAAGAAAATGAAGAGAAAGAAGAAGAAAACGATTTGGGATTGAATTGAATCTGGATGGATTGGAAAGGGTTCTTATCTTTTTTTCAATTTTATTTTAATTTCTTTCAATTTGTTTTTGTTTTAATTTCTGAAATGTTTAAATTATTTTCTTAACACTACTAAAAAATTGGCGTTTTCAGACGAAAATTTCGGACGGAATCGATTTCGTCTCAAATGTTTTTTAAATTAGGGACGAAATTCAGACAAATTTATTATTTTAAGAGATTTTGTCCCAAATTTGTCTGTAATTTGTCCAGCTAAGAGATTCCGTCCAAAACCTGTCCAAAAATTTGAGACGGATTTGGGACAGATTATGCGGTATAATTTTATGTGGTTTTGTTTTTTATTTAAATATTGCATCCGTCTGAAATCCGTGTGAAACTTTGAGACAGATTTGAGACAGTGTAATTTTTTTTTTACTTTTTAGCAAATTCCTTCTAAAATCTGTGTGAAATAAAGGCGTATATAAATAGCACTACTAAGTAACCCTAACTCTCATTCATTGTTGTTCCGCCTCCAACATTCTTTTTTCTCTCTAATATTTCTAGTTCCTTCTCTCTAGCATATTCTCTAATGTAAGCCTTACATGGAGAAACAAATATCAGATCTAGACTTCTCTCATCCTCATCATCTTGTTTACCTGATTGAAATAAAAAAACAAAGGTATTTAAAAAATGGGTTTGTCGCGGATCTATTGCGCATCTAGACTACCAGATCTAGAACAGTTCTCTCATCGTCACAAATCTGTTGCGACTTTTCCCCCTTAACTGCTTCAATCAGTGGGTGAATTTCTCCTGTTTTAATTTTACTTTCAGTTCTAAAATTATTTTGATTTTTAAATTAGTTAAAAAAAATTATGAGGATGAAATTATAGATTTGTTGTAATTCTTTTTTCTCTTATATGGGCATGGAATGGAGGAACAAATTTTACAACGTTTGAGTCACCGGTGAAGCTCAACCTGTATAAAACAATAAAATAAAACCACAATTTATTAGTTTGTATCAACTCATTTGTAAAAATAATAATCTAAAAAAGTCCAAAAATACAGTAAAAATATTGTCCAAATAATAATAATTTTGTCCAAATCTGAATTCAAAATACCCAAAACAAAAAAAATATTTAATTTTGGAAGTCTTTATTCAAATTATAATATTATAAATTTTGTTTGTAATTCATTTAATCAATATTGAATCCGTTGGAAATTTGTCTGAAAAAATATTTCGGACGAAAATTGAGACGAATTGAAAATTTGCGACGCGGGTTTTTCGAACAAAACTTATTCTGTCTCAAGTTCGTCCGAAACCAATTTTCTATCCAAAGTCCGTACGAAAGATGCTTGAAATTTGTCTGAAATCCATCCCAAAATCCGTCCAAAAATGCTAATTTTCTAGTAGTGTAAATTAAAAAAATGTTTATTTTATGACATGTTAATGTCATTTTTCAAGTTGGCATTGTCACATAGGTGTTTATTTGCCATAAGAGCGTTTTTGGAGGGTAAAATGGGGTTTAGGACCAAAATTGCAAAAATAATGGTAGCACAGTGGCAGTTTAGTTTGATTTTAAAAAGAGAGGATCAATTTCGTAAACCGGTTAAAATACAAACATCAAATGTATAATTAAGCCAAAAAAAAAAAAAAGAGAATCGTTTATCCATCGTCCATCCATCCAATGTGTCCCTATAACAACAATACAAAGACAATTATTTCTATAAAATATTGACATTAATCGTCTTGGTCTTGCGGTAATTTTGACTGGAAAAAAAGGTGAGAAACATGACAAGTAAATTACTACTACTATTGCTTAACTGACATTATTTCATTCCCAAAAGAGAATCTGTAGTTGTGGTTAGGGGTGGACAATCGGTCGGTTTCGGCCGGAATCGGCTGGAAAACCTCAATCCAAAGAAAACCGCGGGTGTTAGTATGAGACCCACTTCCGTCCATCTACTTCAGCGGTTTGTTCGGATGCGGTTGAATCGGGTGGCGGGTTCGATAGGACGGTTTAGCACGGTTTTTCGAAAGCTGGGTAAAATATAAATAATAAAAATGCATCTACCACCGTCAATATGAGAGGAGGGTTGCACAAACTCAGATGAAGAGAGGTGAAAAAATTAACAAGTTTACGGGAGAAAAAATAAACTATTTTGTGTTGCAAAGCTAAAAGTTTCTGATGTGTGGCCATGAGCATATAGGAAGACGAAGACAAGAGGACAGAGGTCCCCTCCAAAGTTTCTGATTTTTTTTGTTTATTTTATGTTTTATGTTTAACTAAAATGTCATGTGTAAGTCACATGGTATTTAAAGAAACACAAAATGTAAAATCTCAGCCACTCAAATCTAATCCATGTGTATCAAATCCAACGGCTTCTAAGCTTCCATGTCACTCATCCTAGTGAACCAAATCCAATACAATAATTCATGTATCAGTTATCTTCTCCATCCACTTCTTTTTTTGTTACAGTGCTGCCGTGAGAAACTCATGAGGCTGGAGCATGAGCATCCATTAATAAATGTGGAAACACCCTCAAAATCACCATATCTCGTCCATTTTGTCGGTCGGTTTCGGCCACCTTTGGGTTCATTTCTTCCAACCGAACTCGACCAATGATACCCATCCAAACCCAGAAATATACGCCCGTCAAACCCGAACAACCGAGTGAATCCGTCCGAGTGTGTAACGGGTGTCGTGGGTCGGCCGGATTCGGTCGGATCACACAATTTTGTCCACCCCTAGTTGTGGTAGACATAACAATAAAGAGAAAGAACGTCCATAAAAATAAAGAAGAATGGCAAAGTGGTAAAGAAAAACAGGAATTTAACGTAAATCGAGAGAAGTATGGTGAATTAATTTATCCATCATTAATTATAAGACTATTTATAAACAAATTGTCTATAAGTATAAAAACGTCTACAAATCGAGAGTAGTACCTTTTTTCTTCAAAATATCGTTTATTTATAGTAGTCAATACTAGTATTTTGTTTTTAAAAAAGAGACTTAGGAACGAGGAAGTAGTTTCTTTTTGGAGCTCAGGTTTTTGGACATTAACATTAAACACATGTCCTGCATTGGATGCATGAGGTAAGTAAGGTACTAAATTCTAAGCAAAAAGCACAGACAACATTTTCTTTATTTCTTACAAAGTCTGACTCTTATGCTTCACACCGACACTTTGGCACGCCCGAGTTTCGCCGCACGTGACTCTCCCAAAGTCGTCCCACGTTAAAAACTGCTTATGTAGGTGGGAATGGGATCTAGTGCTCACACTTTACAAAAGAGGCAGTGTGTAACTTATGTGGTTTTCGAACAATTCCTCTATACTATTTCTATAAATAAGTGTTAGTTGTTCGAGTTATTTCGATGAACCTTTTAAAATATCAAATTTTTCTTATTTTTTTTTTAATAAATGCTCTATTTAAAATGAAATAAAAGCAAAAGTAATAACTTGAAATATCAATGTACAGTATTTGGTTAAAAATTTAATTTATATATATCAACTTTTCAACTTTTATTTTTGTTTATATTGCATTTCAAAGAAAATAATTAAGATATTAACAATCAAAATTATAGATTCATAGGTGTAGGAGATTCAATTGTGTCATTTAATATGTGAGTGAGGGAGTAATAACAATCAATGAAACTAACAATTGTGATTAATGACTAAGTGACGCATACTCCATTTGATCACGTTTATAAACAAATATTCATTTTTCAGATTCATTGAATAATTGCATTTGAACTATATAGTGCATATACATCAATAAATCTGAAAAAAAATTGTTATAAATGTGATTGGAGGAAATACTCCCTCCGTCCCTTTTTATAGGAGTAGTTTACAAAAAAAAATGTGTCCCTAAATATAAGATCATTTACAAATTCCTAGATGCATTGATTACTCTTTTTTCAAATATTCTCCTTATTAATACTACCGATTTGTCTTGGTATATGAAAAGTTAACATTAAATATATATTTAATTAAGGGTAATCTAGTAATAATTACACACATTTGATACAACTTTATTACTCCACCAACTTTTCTTAATAGCCGTGATTTTTGTAAACTACTCCTATAAAAAGGGACGGAGGGAGTATATAATAGCAAACTGGTAAAAAAAAAAGAAAAGAAATGAAGAACATCTTCTCAACTACATTGATGAACAACTAGTGTACAATAACCATGATTCCTGGAATGTGTTACTAATTTGAGGTAACTATATTCCTTTCCCTAATGACTGGCAGTGGTATTGTTTAATTAAAATCCCATTTGGTCGGTGCTTTGTATCTAATCAGATATCCCTATCCCTATCCCTCGAAAAAGACATTCTATAATTTTGTTTGGCAGCTTAATGAAAGTTTATCTGTTTCCCAAATTAAATTTGCTTTGGTAGAAAAATTGATTATTTATTTAATCAAGTAAAATACGACAAAATCTTACAAATTATTTTTTTATTTTTGTTTTTTTATGTTAATTTCTTTTGCACTTCTTGAAGCTTATTAATGCTAGTATTATGATGGTTCATATGTTAAGTTTTTGGTGTCGCATCAGCATATATATGTTGGCAAGGGAGTATATCCAAGTTGATTTACATTTTGGGACGACGATTAACGGTATCATATTTTGACTTGTGTGTGGAGGGCATGAGGGCCTTTTTAATTCATCGTGAAATCTTAAGTTCTTCCCTAGAGCATCTAGTTTTTATTTTCTAAAATATATGTTCATTTTCAATTTCTAACAAATTAAGTTTATATATTAAGATTAAATCATCATTTGTGCCTGAATATAAATGATGGGTGATATGAATCGATAGACTTTGATAATATATTAAATTTATATATTGTGTCTAACTTATTCTTATAAAATTGATTTATAATGTGAGAACCGTCACTCATAACCTCTAGTCAAATACATTCTATTTTATGGTCTAGTGGCAGAGACAGTTTTATATTTGTAACAAAAAAAAACTCTAGTCAAACATTATCTACGTATGACTTGATTTTTGAAATATAATAAGATGAAAGATTTATGCAATTATAATTGTGATAAAGAGTATATGAAAGACATACTAGAAAAAATGCATTTGAAACAATAAAAACAATGTGTTCGACATTTTAATTTTTTTTTCAAAAAAATGCAAGATTTGTTTTTAAAATTTTAAAAAAATCATGGTTGGATTTTTTTTTGTTTTGAAAGAATGGTTGGAAATATATTAAATCTATATTATCTTGTGTTTATTTTTTAAGTGAAAATAAAAATAGAAAACATTGAATATAAGCGGATACTAACAGTAACAGACTAACAGCTATCAAAGCATCAAGATTCAAGAAATAATAGCATTTTGTCAAATTTAACCAAAAAATCGTTCAATAATCAATACACTATTAGCCTTTTCACAAATGCTACAAAAGTATGATTTATCATTTTATTGTTTGGTGATAAAAGTGAATAATGATATAAGGACTATGGTTAAACATGGAAGTTCCCATTTTTTATGAGAATTAGGTTCTAGATATAAATTTTTGAACAAATAGATACACAACCAAAACCAGCTGCATTGAAAAGGACATGGCACCATACGTGCTCTTGCAATTGCACGACTGAGATGCTTCACAACAAAGACTAGACAAAGCATGTTATCGTGAGCAGACGCAATAGCCAATAGGCACGCATCATAGCAAATAAAATTAGAAATACATAGTCAAACATCATCTAATTTGATACTCACTTCCAATTTGCAAAATTAAAAAATGAGGACACATATATGGAGCTGGATTTTGACGTCTAGTAGTTATAACTAGTTAACACCATATTTTAGCTACGACGACTGTTAAACAAACCAAGGGCACCGCATATGCATTATTAGGGGTGGGCAAAAATAACCAAAAACCAAATCGAACCGGTTAACCGAACCGAACCGTATCAAAATTAATTGAACCATTTCATAAATTCACGAACCAAACCATTATTTTAATAACAATTCACTAACCGAACCAAACTGTTAATAACTTCAATTATCCGAACCGAACCGAACCTTTTTAAAAAACTAACTTATTCAAAAAACAACTTAGTACGATCTCTTTTTAAAAAACAACTTATTCAAAATAGCTTATTTTACGCAAAACAGCTTAGTACGATCTCTTTTTAAAAAACAGCTTATTCAAAAAAGCTTATTTTATAAAAAAACAGCTTATTACGATCTCTTTTTAAAAAACAACTTATTTAAAACAGCTTATCTTATGCAAAACAAGATAAGCTTTTTTGAAAACAATTTATTTTATGAAAAACAGCTTATTACGATCTCTTTTTACAAAACAGTTTATCTTATTCAAAACAACTTATTACGATCTCTTTTTAAAAAACAACTTATTAAAATAAGCTTATCTTATTCAAAACAGCTTAATACCATCTCTTTTTAAAAAACAGCTTATTCAAAACATCTTATTTTACGCAAAACAACTTATTCAAAAAAGCTTATTTTATGAAAAACAAATTATTACGATCTCTTTTTAAAAAACAGCTTATTCAAAATAGCTTATTTTATGAAAAACAACTTATTATGATCTCTTTTAAAAAAAACAGCTTATCTTATGCAAAACAGCTTATTACAATCTCTTTTTTTAAAAAAAAAAACTTATTCAAAAAAGCATATCTTATTCAAAACAATTTAATATCATCTCTTTTTAAAAAACAGCTTATTCAAAACAGTTTATTTTACGCAAAACAGCTTATTCAAAAAAGCTTATTTTATGAAAAAACAGCTTATTACAATCTCTTTTTAAAAAACAGCTTATTCAAAATAGCTTATCTTATGCAAAACAAGATAAACTTTTTTGAAAACAACTTATTTTATGAAAAACAACTTATTACGATATCTTTTTAATTATAAACAGCTTACGAAAACAACTTATTCAAAAAACAACTTGTTCAAAACAGCTTATTCAAAACAGCTTATTTAAAAAACATCTTATTCAAAACAACTTATCTTATGCAAAACAGCTTATTTAAAAAAGATATCATAATAAGCTTATGCAAAAAATATTATTTTTTAATAAGCTGTTTTGAGTAAAAAAACAGCTTATTTAAAAAGAGATCGTAATAAGTTGTTTTTTTCATAAAATAAGCTTTTTTGAATAAGTTGTTTTTTAAAAAGAGATCGTAATAAGCTGTTTTGCATAAGATAAGCTGTTTTTAAAAAGAGATCATAATAAGCTGTTTTTCATAAAATAAGTTGTTTTCAAAAAAAGCTTATCTTGTTTTACATAAGATAAGTTGTTTTAAATAAACTGTTTTTTAAAAAAGAAATCGTAATAAATTGTTTTTTCATAAAATAAGCTTTTTTGAATAAGTGGTTTTTTAAAAAGAGATCGTAATAAGCTGTTTTGCATAAAATAAGCTGTTTTGAATAAGCTGGTTTTTAAAAAAATCGTAATAAGTTGTTTTTCATAAAATAAGCTTTTTTGAATAAGTTGTTTTTTAAAAGAGATCGTAATAAGTTGTTTCACATAAGATAAGTTGTTTTGAATAAGTTGTTTTTTAAAAAGAGATCGTAATAAGCTGTTTTTTAAAAAGAGATCGTAATAAGTTGTTTTTTCATAAAATAAGCTGTTTTCAAAAAAGCTTATCTTGTTTTGCATAAGATAACCTGTTTTGAATAAACTGTTTTTAAAAAAGAAATCGTACTAAGATGTTTTGCATAAAATAAATTGTTTTGAATAAGCTATTTTTTAAAAAGAGATCGTAATAAGCTGTTTTGCATAAGATAAGCTGTTTTGAATAAGTGTATTTTAAGAAGATACATTTCGGTTCAAAATATTGGTTTTGGTTCGGTTTGGTTTGGTTCATAGGTAAGCAAATGGTTAACCGAACCATAACTTTGGTTCAGTTTGGTTAGTTCCAAAAATTAAACGGTTAGGTTCGGTTTTCCCGAACCATTTCAATAATTCAATTCGGTTTGGTTCGGTTTTTATGGTTAACCGAACCATGCCCACCCTTATGCATTATGCAAGTATGCAACACAAGTATAGCTTTGAGTTGAAGCCAAATCTATGATGCATAAATATGATAAGTCTTACGTTATGTATAAGGTTGTTTTAACTATTAGATCAATTAGCCTCAACATTAAATTAAATAAAATATGATGTGATTTATTGATCAAATATTAAAAAGTAAATTTAAGCATGATGGAAGAGTAATTTACTTATGCATGCTTGAATTGAACACACATCCAACAATATAAAATCAATGTGTTAATTCTCATATGTCAATGTGGTTGAAATTATTGGTGAAACCATTGACAAGCCATTTTTTTGGGTACAAAGTGACAAGCCATTCAAAATATGCAATTAGAGAGTTTTTCAAATAAAAAAATGCTTAAATATGTAAAAGGTCCATGTAAATTTGCGTGCTTTTACTTTTCGTCCATGTATCTTTTTTTTTTCTTTCAAAACCACCCCTGTAAGTTGTTAACGTTTTGCTTTTCGTCCCTCCCATTAGCTTCTGTTACAAAAAACGTACACGTGGCTAACATAGGATGATGTGGCAGTGGCTGACGTGGCAAACAAGATGATGAGTCACACATGGAGAGGGACGAAACCAAAAAATGAAATTCGTAGAGGGACCAAAACAAAAAAACGAGAAGTTGAAAAATTTAAATTTAAAAATAACAGTTCTTCCATCTTCTTCTTCCCTCCTCATCTTTTTCATCTTCATCCTCATTTTCATAATCTTGCCCAGAAAATTAAAACCCAAAATCATTAAAAAAAACTTCAAAATCAAATTACAAAACAAAAAAATAACCTAAAACTAAAAATAAACTAATAAAATCAAATTTCACTAATTTGATTAATCTCGTTTTGAAGCTTTCTCCAAATTTTAGAAAGAAGCTTTCACCCAAAAATGATGAATCTCATTCAAAATGTAATAACTAGATCTAATTCATCCTTCATCGTTCTCATTCAAAATCTCGTTTTCTAAGGCAAGCAACACAAGATCTAAAACATCACTATCACTAGCAATGTGAATCAAATCTTTTGGGTGGTTTATCGTTCTTGTTTCTAGGTTAATTAATTTATCTTTTGTGTTTCTGGGTTAATTAATTCGTTTTTTTTTTTGTTTTGAAAGAATTTTGGCACAGCTGATCTTAAAATTAATACTTTTACATTTGCTACGGTCGGACCCTAAAATCAGTTTAAATCACAAAGGTTGGAACAAAACTTATTTAACGGTTGCAAGGTTTTGCACGTGAGACGGCATTCATAATACCTGACTTCTACAGTATTAGTAGTCACAAACAAGTTAATCATTTTCCCTAATTTTTACTTTTAATTACATTTTAAAAACATTTTTTTTAATTACAAACGTTAGTATGTTAATTTTTAAGTAAGTTTTGTTTTTTTACTAGGACTTAAACCCAGAACCTCTAACTTCTTAACCCTTAACTCAAATCAGTTGAGTTATCCAAGTCTCCCACCCCACATTCTAAAAGCACTAATTAGATGCAACATATATTCAGCTTAATTGTCAACGGATGCCAAAAAAAAAAAATAGTCAATAGTTTTTTACGTTGGATATTGAAAATATATGGATCAAATCAGCTCTCTTTAGGATTTAAATTGATTTAGTTCTACCGATCTTTGAATTAACCACAATTTAACCATGGCAAATGTAACCGTGGTTAACACACTGAAAAATGTACGAGTCGAGGGGTGAATAAAAGGGTTAAAGTTGGTATTTAAGTTGGTTTGTTTGTTGGGGGTAGGCGGATAAGTGGTGGGGTGTGGGAAATATTTTTATTGTCTTAAATTGTTTTAGAGGTGTGTTATTTGAACAACCATTTACATGACAACCTATGAAACAACCATAAATTTAAAAAGAAAAGTAGATATTGACACGAAAACCAAAGCAATAGAGAGAGAAAGTAAAAACATAATATGAGTATGAAAGAAAAAATTGTCACAATGGTTGTCATAAATTGGTCGTACAAATAGCATTTCTCATTGTTTTATTGGTTTTTAAACTAATTTGTCTGGGTCATATCATAGAAGCCCTTGTATTTGTTTTCAAACTTGAACGGCAAAACAAAAGTATTATTTGCATTCCAATAAAAAATGTCAAAACATTATTATTAGGGATAATAGTAAATGCAAATTTATTTAAAAAATATAGAAAGTTAGCATGGTGTTCATAGATAATGAAAAAGGAGACATCCTTTTATGAAACAATTAACTTGGTGATGATGGTATGAGACCTAGAAATACATTTTTGTTTAGGTATTAAGTTCGAATCTCTTGAGTGTCAATAATTTATGGTTAAGTCAGTTCATACACGCCTTGCTCTGACTTTAATTGGTTTTTGTTAGTGGAGTGTAAAATTGATCCCTTGTATTAGTAAACTGAGAGATTGTCCTAGATATCAAATTTTCAAAAAAAAAATTAATTAATTAAAATAATAATTATACCAAAAACCTTCAATTAGTCAAGTAGCCTAAAACTCCATTAAATCTTTAATCAACTGTATGTATAAGCACATGTAATAAGTTAAGAATTACTCAAAACGTTACCTTATCTATCAAAATATTACCCAGCTCAAGATATATCTGTGTCACAAAATATATAGGCTTATCTTCTTTTGGTCACGGAGACTTGAGCAGCAATGGCAGCCTTAAGCTGCCAGTTTCATTCCATCAACTACTTGAATTCTCAAATGGTCAAAAGCAGAAGCAAGCATTCTATAATTTCCTGCTCAGCACAACCTATACAAAGCAATATAAAGGTACTAACTTAAATAGCATTTCAAAATTCAACAATTTGATTTAGTTCAAATGAGAAATTACATTGTGATTTCATTTGTCAAACAGGTTGTGATAAATGGAGCAGCAAAGGAAATAGGAAGAGCAGCGGTATTAGCTGTGACAAAGGCCAGAGGAATGGAAGTAGCTGGAGCTATTGATAGTCAACATGTTGGGGAAGATATTGGACAGGTTTTTGTTTGGGAGAGCTTGTGGAAATTGCTTTTGATGTGTCCATAAGTTGTTTTCAGCTAATTTTCATAAGCTCTTCGCAATGCCTTATGAAAACAACTTATAGCATATATAAAAATCGTTTGACTTTATTTTATTATTTATTGTAGAAATAACTTTTTTATAAGCACTTAATTAACAGGGCCTAATTTTTTATTTTCCCATAGCTTTGTGGCATGGAAGAGCCTCTTGAAATACCTATACTAAATGACCTTACCATGGTTTTGGGCTCTATATCTCAGGTATTGTGAAATTGTGAATTAGCAATAACAAACTTGGAATTACTCAATTAGTATTTCTTTAATCTTTTTGTATCTACAATGACTTTTTGAATTGCAATTTGCAGTCCAAGGCCACAGCGGTCGTAGTCGATTTCTCTGACCCTTCCGCAGTATATGACAATGTAAAACAGGTTTGAGTTCTGGTTACCAACATACTTATATATAGTTGGCCAAATATGCATTTAAGATGAGGTGAAAATTAAATGGTTCTTGGCTAAGACTGAGAGTTTATTTAGTGGGATTCTTAATTAGGTAGCAATAGTGTTACCTATGCTGTAGTTTCATTAGCATTTTTGGATAATTTGTGTTGAGATAAATGTGTACCTTTTGTTCATTAAATTGTAATAGACGGAACATTTAAAGCAATTTTTCATAGCCAAACGAAACAACTTGAAGCGATAGGACAATAGGCCAAGATTGAAGACTAGATTATGTTGAGAAACTCATTAATTATATTTGTAGCATTATGCTGTGTTTTGGTAATACTTGACCATTGATTGATTCTTCTTCACTATATAGGCAACAGCATTTGGCATGAAAAGTGTCGTGTACGTGCCGCGAATCAAATTAGATACGGTTGCAGCATTATCTGCATTCTGTGAGAAGGCCAGCATGGTGAGCAAGGGGTGAGACTTATACATAAAAGAACAAATACATAGTCTACTTGAACTTAATTATGTTCTCTTTTATATATATTCTGTTGTCCATTCAGTTATTTCATAATCTATACAAAACAGGCTTTAGACTAAATCTGCTACTACTAAACCATTTGTTCTTTTTTGGCATTTGGTTAACTATAATGACAGGGTGTTTTGGTTGCTCCAACGCTTTCCATAGGATCAATATTATTGCAGCAGGCTGCAATTTCAGCTTCTTTCCATTACCGCAACGTCGAAATTGTGGAATCCAAGGCTAATGCAAATGTAAGAATGATTAATTTTGATTTTCGTTGTTTATGTTGGATCCGCTTCAAATATGAACGGAGTTACTCCAAATTTAGTTACATTAGTTAGGTAAACAAACTAACTAACTTTTACATCTAATCAAATATACTGAAAAGCTCTTGTTGAATAGGATCTTCCATCAGCAGAAGCAAACCAAATAGCTAACAATCTCTCTAACCTCGGTCAAATCTATAACAGAGAAGATTCCTCAACAGATGTCTTGGTAAGGAGAAAAACACTTCCACTTCATACTAATACACACAAAAACAAATACTACTACTGTGAGATATCTAACTTCATTTATATATCACATGACAAGGCAAGAGGTCAAGTGTTGGGAGATGGAATTCGCGTGCACAGTTTGGTTTTACCAGGGCTTCCCTCTAGTACAACAGTTCACTTTTCTGGTCTTGGAGAGGTATGTCCTTGGTAAACACATTTTATTCTACATGTCAATCACCAATTTACTCACGAAAATATAAAAATGATTCGTAAAATTGAAAATCATTGATTTACATTAGTCTTTCTCAGACAATTTTCAAAACTAAATTAACTGATTCAAAAGAAAGACTAATTTGAATGAAGATTTTTATTTCATTACTTTTAAAATTTAGTCAATTTAAGGAACCAAAGTGTACTATCTTCTCATTATGAGGTCGATTGCTGCAGATTTACTCCATCAAGCATGATATTACAGATGTACAATGTCTCATGCCAGGCCTGCTATTAGCCATTAGAAAAGTCGTGCGCCTCAAGGTACCTTAACTATTTGAAGTCTAAGCTTTTATAACTTCTTTTAGATCATTCTTCTTGGTCTGATTCAATCTTTTTGTTTCCCCTTTATCATTTTTGAAGAACTTGGTATATGGCTTGGAGAAGTTTTTGTGATCATATGCTAACGCTACCTTGGTTAAATTCAAGCGACTCACTGGACCAGCTTGTTGACAAATATCATAGACAAGGTTTGGTTGAAAATAAATGAAAAAATAACCTCCGAATTTCTCTCTACACATTAGCATTCTGAACGTGATTTGATGATTTTGTAAGGACGTTTTTGAATTCAGAACATACAATAAAGTCATTCATCTTTTACACATAGGGTCAAAGCAATCAATTTAGCCAGTTAGGAATGCTTGTACAATCTAATGTCATAAATGTGTATTTCAAAAACAACAAAATCATGTATGAGTTAGACCCTACCCAAATTATACGATGGTCTCAGTAGCGTGCAAGTCTTTTGGTGGTCTTTAAACTTGTTGTAGGGGTTGAATTAGATCCAACTCAAATTTTAAAATATGTTAGTAATGTGTAAGTCTCTTGGTGGTCGTTTAGCCCGTTGTTACTTCTCGTGATCCCGGAACTCCCCACAAGTTTCCCATTGGACTATCAATTCGTTCATATTACTTTTTTGCAAAAGGATATCAAATGCAAGATCTTTAAACTTGATACACTAATGGATTTGAACACAAATTTTTTAAAAATAAACCGTAATCCATCCTAAAATTACATAAAAGTTACAAAAGAACGCCCAAACCCACCTAAAATAAAGGGCTAACTTGAGTAATTTTCAGTTTCTACAAACACAAATATTATGTTATCTGTTTAAAAGAAATTGTTCTTTTTTTCCCTCTCTAATATAAGTAGAATATAATATCCAGCTATAATTTTTTGAGTCTTTCTCTAAACTCAGTTGGGCGAATAATTGCACTATCAATGCAGAGGCCACCTTTGGTATGAGTACAATCAATTTGAGCCAAAGAAAACTTGATTTTTATGGGCTCATTGGGCTTTGTAACCATGAAATCTCCAACATGGTAATAAGCCCATTGCCCTGGCCCATGCAAGTAACACTCCGAGATTGAACACTGACCGTCCGATGTAGAGAGTTGGAATCTAACGGGCTTGATGTCCCAGCCATGCACTTGATCAACGTTGCACACACGTCTGCCCAATCGTTTTGATGACTTTCCCAATTGGAGTCTGAAAGTTATGCTGTAACTTCCCACAGGGAATACAAACTCTAGCTCTCCTATTACTTCAACCCACCACATTTGTTGAAGATATGCCACATTCTTGAACCTGTAAATACAAAAAATAAAAAATACTTTAGTTACACTTTCCATTTTGCATTTTCAATTAGTTTTGGAGATAGTTACATTTACTAATAAAGATTTTGCTTATGTTAATATGTCAACCACAGAAACTTCTTACCACTAACTTAAAAGTTAAACCTAATGTTTATTTTTTATAAGATTTTTATAATTTTTTTATTAAATTACATATGTGTGACCACTATTTTTTCTGACAAGATATGCTAGTAATATTATTTTGTCACTTTAGTACTAACTTATAGTTCTGTGTGTCTTAGGTAAAAAAATATAGTTCTGTTTGTCTACAAACCAATTGAATATATTCCAAGAAAAGCAGTAATATTAACGGTTGAGAATCGCATATTATAATGGGAAGGGGGTCTTTATGCCAAGTAAAATGCGCATAATTCAAAAGCATGCATATATCCTAAGTTTATTAATATAATATATATAAATTTAGACAAAAGACGCTTCACATAATTGGCCAAATAGAAGCTTTTGTGGCAAGCAATTGACGCAACACAACTAATCATATACCACGAATAGAATATGGCATTGCTTCTCTACTTTAGCCATTAATAGATATTTAATGTCCTTTTCATGATCTTTCGATAATATATTCTTTGAGCAGATTGCTTGCACTCTTCATTCTTTTCCTAAATTATCCATAAGATGCTATTTGACCATAAAAACATAAGCCAATTTGCAAATAGGCTTTTAAAATCAATGCCCCCTCATTAAGAAACTGCCATGGGGTGAAAGCTTCCATCGTAATTTCAGGAAAATGTCATGTTCTACAACTAATAATGGAAGATTTTCAATATATATAAAACAGTTCCTTCTAAATTTTTGGGTTAATTGCCCACAAAAGGCTTTCAAAAGATAATAGTGATTTTAATTAATTTGTACCACTTTCACTTCTATAACCATTATTTTGAAAATATGTATGTAGCATCACTCTTTCTTTTCATATTATTTTGCATCATAGCCTAATATTTATTATTTGACCAAAAAAATAGACTAACATATTAAACTTTCATCTACTTGTTCCATACAAGTTATACACAAAAACTAGGGGTGTTCAAAACCGAACCAGTCCAATAGAAAAACCGTAAACCGAACCAATTCAAACCGAAACCGCATTTGGTTCGGATGTATTCAGATCGCTTTCTTACTCAACCGCATGGTTTGGTTCAGTTTGCGGTTTTTGTTTTATCAACCGAACCAAACCAAACCGCAACATACGAAAAACACTAATTAAACATATTTCACCTAGACCAATATTCATAGAAACTCAATGAAAACTTTTATAAAATGACATATTGTTCCTCTTGTCAAGTTTCTTCTTAACTTTTTATTTCAAAAATATGTTTATGTGTTACTTAAACTTTTAGAGAATGATAAAATCTTAGTATTTGCATTTCTTACATAATAACATTATTTTTTATACACGTTTTTAATTTGGTTTATGTTGTTGGGAATATTGCTGAAAATTTGTTGTGTTTTATCTATTTAACTTGATTTTAATGTTGAAAACAAAAAATTGTATTGGTTCGATAAAAACCGTACAAACCGATCCAACCAAAACCGCATTGGTTTGATTTGGTTTGGTTCGGATTTTATTTTAGAAATCAACCGGACCAAACCAAACCGCATGTTTTTTTTATCTTGCGGTTCGGATAACTTTTAGCCTCAAAACCGAACCAAACCGCACCGCGAACACCCCTAACAAAAATTGCTTTTTCTTAATTTTTTTTTTTAATTTATAGAATAAAATTTACATTAGGTTATTTTTTGTTTCATACGCAAAAACTATTTTCATTAGGTTCTTTGTTATTTGTTCAAAAACGACTTTAACTTATAGAATAAAGCCCCTTTTACCTAAGCTGCTACATGAAAAATATTAAGAAACAATGTATTAATTTAATTAAATTTCTACACTCTCAAAATTTGGACTCAACCCTTACTGTCCACCACATACACCATTTATAAACACATTTTCATATTAACATATATGCGATTTAATGTGAGACTCTTAACATACCCCAAAGCTAGACATATGAGGTGTGATCTAAAGGGTTTTGATAGTTGTTGACCCAATAAAGGGTGGCTAAATCATTTTAGACCTTATCTCTTTTCTCGATGTGAGATTTTGATTTGTTTTTTCCATAACCTTCTCATGCGCAAACTATTTGACTTGATGAGTGAATAATTTGTTGTGGCTAAAATCAATAAACTATGCTATTATATCGTGTTTTAATATTAGATCTAATTCATTCTTACAAAATCAGAATTTTTGAAACTTTATCTTTGTAATGAAACTTTTTTGACTAACTTTTTAATGTGAGGCTTGTAATGAAACTTTTTTGACTTACTTTTTAATGTGAGGCTTGAATAATTCAACGAGCTAGTAATTTTATGTAGACACAAAGCAGGTACAGAAAAGAGACACACAATTGAAAATGTCCAGGAGTCAAGACACATGATTTTGACCAGAAACATAACCTTCAATACAGGGTCAAAATAAAAATAAAGATGAATTATAGGGGACAAATGGTTCCATGCATATTTATAAATTAATAAAAAGAAGCATTAATTATAACATATCTCACCTGGATTCCTCAGTTGGAATGTAAATCCAATATCTTCTATCATCTATTCCTGTTATCTTCAAAGACTTTGATGACATGAACAAACAAACTTGTCCACTGCATTTGTCCAATAAAACTTCCTATACCAGAAAGAAAAACAGATCAAGAAATCATCAAAATTGAATGAAGAAAAAAATTAAAAGGATAAAAACTCAAAGCAATTGAACTAATGAAGCTAAAATAAGGATGCTAAAATAAGATAAGATAGAGCAACTTACTTTGGTGCCACCATCAAAGCGATTAGGCTGACATAGTTTTGTGTAGACATCTTTCTTAGTCATAGTGGAAAAATTTTCTTCACCAAGAAATTTATTAGCAAGAAACTTGTAGCATGATGGTAACTTTGATTCCCACACAAAATCAGCTGAAGAAGCTCTATGAAAAGCACGGTTGACTCTAGCCAATTTGCATATATCAGGTGGATCAAGATTCATGAGGATGGAAGAGATGCAACTCTCTGGAATATCACCAAGACCTGTTCTTGATGATGAAGAATTAGACTCTTCATTATTTTTTTCTCTTATAGATGCAGTTGAAGAAATACTAGACCCCATAAATGAATTAATTGAAAAAACAAATATTTGTTGAATGAATAAAATGATCAAGAAAAGGGTTTGGTTCAAAGGTAAAAGAGGAGATAGAATAGGTTAGAGATTAGAGGAGAAAGTGAAGAAGAAAAAAATGTTTCTTCCATTTTCTAGGCTTGGTGTGGAAGAGTGGTGGCATAGGAACATTTGGGTTTTTAATTTAAAAAAATGAGCATGTGAGTGGTGTGTGTTTGTGAGATGGGAAAAGGCATAAAGTGAAATTCTTTTATGTCAATTTAATTCAAAGTTCCAACAAGAGGAAAGAATTTGTTGGTGAATAGGACGTGTATATGGGTGCATGGAATATTGTGGGTTTGGCTTAATTAATTCTAGCCTTACATAGCTACATATATACATAAATAAATAAATAAATAAATAAATAAATAAATAAATAAATAAATAAATAAATAAATAAATAAATAAATAAAGGGTCTTGTTAACGAGTGCCCCCGGGACACTCTTTAAGCATTCTAAAAGAAGAAATTATTTCATAAAAAAATCAAATATTTCAATTTCCAATGCATTAATTACATAAATTTTCAAAAATAGTTACTATTTAAACGTCTTAAAGAATGCCCCGGGAGCACTCGTTAACATTTCCCATAAATAAATACATATATACCTCTAGGTCGTGTGTGGAGATTAAATGCACATGTTTACTTTTCTTGTACACATAGCAAATTTATTTTATTCATTTTTATGAAATGATTTTCAAAACATAATAACATGTTCAAGATAAGAAAAGTATACCTGTGCAGTAAAATGTCAAATAAAAGGGGGAATTAAAGTTTAAATACTGTGAACCATTCAAAACTTAGTCGTGTGATTTTGGTTTAAAAAGTTGTTTTCTTGAAATTTTAATCATCATTAATTGAATTGGGCCATGCCAAGAAGTCAAGAATCAAAATAAACGATATTTTTTTTTTGTAAGTCAAATTTTAAATGTACCATTTTTAAGATAAAATTTGTTTTTTTGGACTTATTAACAAATGTCCTTAAGACATTTGGTAGGATTTACCTTAACAATTTTATCTCTAACGTTATACCAATAATATGTCAATCTAAGAGTATAATGTTGTATGTTACACGAAGACGCGATTGTTCATGTTGACTCTAAAAGGATTGTTTTTCTTCTCATAGAATTGCTCTATAAATTTGCATAAGCTCCATGTGATATATCTTTTGAAAATTGTTGAATGAGCTTGAATTTTATTTTTAAAAATTAGTTCTAAGGATGAGTGTGTCTAATCATATAGAAACAGATCAGGATACTCTATTATATAAAAAGCTCACAATTACATGCAATATTAAATCTTAGTCATCGATTTAAGATTTGTCGATTCATGTCACATCTTCATAAAAGCAACATTAAACAATCTCTACCGTTGATTCAAGATCGGGCAGCTAAAGTCCATTACAATAGCACACATTAATTGTGTGCATCCAATTTCAAACCCATCAACCCAAGAGTCTTGGCAATCTCATGCTCCAATTCACACTTTTATGTCTGAGTCGTGATTCCAATTCCTAAATTTGTCATTTTTAATCCAACTCTAATACCATATTTAATAAATTTGAATCTCACTTTCAAAAGATATTTCTAAAAATAGTTTAAAAAAAAAGATAGTTCTAAATTCAATAAAAATAAACGTTTACAACTTCAATAAAAATAACTTATAGTTTATATAAAGATAATTTAACTTAATTTACTGTGTTAAATAAATAACTTATACATAAACATTAATGTAATAAGCGCTTACAACATTAACACTTTTTAATCCAAACTAGGTCATATGTCTCGTTTGACTTGTTTGTTTCCTTGGCCGTGACAGTGAGACGAGTTGGCATGAGGATTGAGTAACCATTGCAAATAGTAGTAATTAAAAGTAGCCTTGATAATATATACATATTCAACGACTTACCGAAGACTTTAACCAATAATATTACAACCTATTTGATTTGAGAGTAAGACTTTGTTTGAGAGTTGGAAGAGGAGAGAAGAAGAAGGTTTTGAAAAAAAGAAAGGAGCAAGTGTAAGAAATAAAACGCATTGGAATGAGAGTGCTTTAAAGGTTAATTTTTTTATTCATAATACAAAATCTCCTTCATTTTGAGAAACTCAAAATTTGTATTGGGCGAGAGTTTTGAAGGGTTTATATGAATTTTTCAAATTCAATCTATATTGTTATAATATTTTTAAAATTAAAAATATAATAATCATAAACATTAGTTTATCATTTTCTAAAAAAATTGTTCTTTAAAAAAATGTGAAAAATTTGTCCATTTTTTTATATATCTCTAACCCTCCAAAGCCATCTGTTCTCCTCCCCTCCAAACTCCCAAACAAAGTCTAAATTGAGTTTTTGTATTTTCCCTAAAAAAAAACTATGGAGTTTTTGTATTTGGGCATCATTTTTTATTCAAGATCAGCATATTAGGCAGACAAATACTCTTGTAGTTCACACTTAACGCTAGACTCATGAGGAATGCACATGCGACGTGTCTATTATCAGCCTATTACCTATTCATTTTAATCACCATGTGGTCTTTATGGTCATGTTTGTCATGTATTTTATTTAACTAATCAACTCCTTTTGGGTCCCAGAAATCCTTAAGCCAGTTATTGTTATCAATTTTTATAAAGAAACACATCCTCTCCAATGATCCAAAAATATATATCTTCTCTTCATTTTACAGTTGTAGCCTTTGACTAACAACCAGTTTAAGAAATTTTATGATTAGACTGTAAGTTATATACCCAACCAATAAGAAAAAGACAACTAATTTTATTCCTTCATTTACACATAAATTAAAATGTATATCTTTGTCTATGAATGAAGTAATAAACATCACCTATAACATACACAACTATGATATCACCAATTTGAATGAACTAGATCTTACAAACAATTAAAATTTACTTTTTTTTATAGAGGAATTAAAATTTACTTTATATTAAAGTAAAAGTACAGTAAAATATTTTTTTAACGAATTTAAAAACAATCAATTGGCAATCGCCTAATATTCACTCTTTAAATTTATTGGTATATTGATTTTTTTTTTTTGGTTCCATACCTTCTTGCAATCCTATTCGAGTAATAAGTATTAAATATAAATATTTCTTTTAACTGAAATTCAAATATAAATACCGTCAAGTTTTATTTTGATATTGATATTCGTAATATGTATTGGTCATTTATCTTTTAATGAATTGGATTAGATTTTTAATGTAACAAAATTAATATTATTTATTTTATGCCCATAAGTACCTTCTTCTCCAATTGGAATTTGGACACTCCCCACGTCAAAAATATTTCTTGCGATCCAGTGGTTGGAGATATTATGTGGTAATTTTGTTTTCTTCAATGGCTATAGTATGTGTTCATCGTGAAACTAGCTGGCAAATTCGAGAATCACGTTGTTACCTTTTTTATTCTTTCTTTTTTCTTTTTTTGCAAAACGTTGTTACATTTGTTTGTTTTTTTTTACAAAAAGTTGACACCTTTATTATTGCGAATATTTAATAAGAAGGGGTGCTATATACCACGAAGAAGACAACCGCGAAATCCACAACAAGAGACAAGCATGTAACAGTTTTTTTTAAGGGAAATACTGTGTAGTACGAAGCAATAGCAACGAAAAACAACGAATTACACTGCATCCCACCCATGATTTCCGCTATAAGCCAAAAATGTATTATTTTAATTATAAATACAAAACTTGTAACTGCTTGATTTTCTCTTTCGTCGTTTTTCGCTGGTTTATTTCCGTACTAAATAGCAACACTCTTTTTTTAATTAAATAAAATAATAAAAAATATTAATTTGTTTTTTGTTTGAAAACATGGGTTGTGGCAAGTATTATTCTTAGCTTTTGTTGTTTGATGGTTCATGGTAAAAAGTGTTTTCCTTGTTCCAGCCCATGGTGAGAAATTCTTGCATGGTCTTGCCCTTAACACGTCATCCTTGAGCCCATCCAATTAAATAATTTCTATTAATTAATTTAATAAAATAAAAAAATTAAATAGGTTTTATGGGGAAAAATACAACACGATCTATTAAAATTGGAAGACAGTTTTCTTCCCTCGCATTCCACCGTGCAGTTTTCTTTCTATTTTGATATTAAATTAATTAATAGAAATTATTTGATTGGAAGGGCTCAAGGATGACATGCAAAAATTTCTTGCCCATGTTTTCCACCAAAAGATTAATTTAATATTTTTTATTATTTAGTTAAAAAAAACTGTTATACGCTTTTCTCTTATCGTGAATTTCACGGTTCTCTTTTTCGTGGTATATAGCACCCCTCGACATCGACTTCATGTGTTTAAATAAATAAAATACGAATCTTTAATATGATGAGAATGTGGATTGAACCTTCAACATCTATATGACTCTACTATTTAATTCTTCATCTCAATGGCCAAATCAACTTTATTTCTCTTATCTATAAACTTATGTGACAAAAGAGTGTATATAAACAGAGACATTTGTCTCGGCGCAATACAGGATTTAATCCATTAGAATTAACGGTGTCTAGATTTTATCCAACTAACTTATACTCTAGATTTCTTTGCAAATATATATTCTGATTTAACGGTGTCTTTCTTCTTCTCGAAGCTTATGACTTCAACAAGTCCTTTGAGGTTTAACTAAGATTAAGTGATGAAGTGTTTAGGATTACAAAAGTTAGTTTGAATCTGAATTGATACAAAGTCGAAGCTTAGAATTCTAACTCTCATAGAAATGATCGATGTTACAATTTAACGTCCCTATACTAATTCAAGTGTATAACAACGGTTGATTGGTTTACATCATAATAACTCTCAACAAATAGGATTTTTCAATTAAGCTTTTTGTCACGAGCTCATGACTTTTCTCTAAATTCCTTTTTAGCAATGAGAACTAGCCTTTTTCTCCTTTCATTTATTCATGGATATTTTTCATAAGCTCATGGCTCATGATAACTTTCTCACTATGATTTTATAAATATTTGGGTTGACGTTATCCTTGGACTTGTAGTCGACAATACATCTTCTTTAGTTTGAATTATTTTTCTTTTATAGCACTGAAGAATATAGTATGGTATAATCCAGACTGTATATAGTATAGTATGTTGCATTCGTACGTAGAATCGTTGGAGAACAGCGTGCTAGTCATAGTAATATGGTATAGATCCAAAATATTGTATTGTAATACTAATTTCTATAGAGGAATGCTTAGCTTGATGGACTTTGATAGCGTTGGTTGGACTATTGATGATTAGAGTATTGCATATCAAAGGGATCAATGTTCTACTTCTTTGGTTCAGAGGGAATGTTCTCTTCAAAGTAAGCTTCCATCATATGATTTTACTTTTGGACGTTGTCCAGATGATCCAAAAATATTCTTCAGGTTAAACGAAGGGAATGTTTTGAACAATGACTGAGAGCTTCCCCTCCTTTATCAAACCAAGTAGTATACTGCTTCTTCAGTCCACTTAATAGTGTTGTCAAGAACCTTCTTAATAAATCAATATGTATATATGATTTAACTAAGAACTCTTGCTTTGTTCATTCATACTTTCACCAATACATTAAAATTTACTCTATTAGTAAACATTGTTAATTATTCGTTAGCTTACAATGATATTTTGTGATTATTCAACTTAATATCACTTAGATTATTATTCCTAATTTTCTCTTAATTTATTCTGCCTTAAAATAAATAGTCATTGATATATTTTAAATCATGCACACTTAAACAAATAGTTAGTAGATAAATTGGTGTTTCGAGGGGCGTTAGTAGATGAATAGTTCTTTATTTTAAATATTTAAGAAAAATGTTTTATAATTTATAATATCAAATTTTAATTTATAACCTAATTCCCATCAAAGAATAAGATTTACACTAAGTTGTTCATTAGCCCACCAAACATTAGATCAATATGTTTGGTATCACGGTGATTTTGGTGAAATTACAATAAGCTACATTGTTTTTCAAAAGCTAAACCGTGTAGCTTTTATGAAATTATGGTGGTTTATCGCGATTTTGACCAATTTACTGTGATACCAAACATGCACATAATATAATAATGCATCATTTCTTTATTTTGCTAATTATAGCCATCAAATAGACTCTATAAAGAAGAGCATGTATGTTTTTTAAAGTTTCAGATATGGAATGTAGTACTAATGGGGTTTGGTCTAGCGGAAGATGTTAAACTCGCACAATATAACAAACCAACGTTTAAATATTAGCTTAAAGAAATATCTACATTTAATGTTCATAACGTCTCGAATAAGATTAAAGAAATATTTGTAAATCACCAAGAGTTGTTTTTGAATAAGGAGGAAGTTGTATAATTAGAAAGAATGTTCCTCTATGTTTGGCCTTTTGAATTCAATTCTTCCCACATATGACATTTCTTTTGAAACCAAGCCAAATTACAACCCTCAAAGACCTTGTAATCGATGCTTTTGTGCTTTTAGAAATGATAATTGGATGGACGCATAACTTAATTGGAATGTTAGCATATTTGCCGGATGAGTGTTCAAAACCCACACGACTTGATTTCAATTTGTTTCATCTACTTGCAAAGAAGTGTGTTAGGTGTGATTCATTGCTAGCCATGTTATTTATTTGAACTGCATAAACTGAATTTTGTGTTTAGAACTTGTTTTACATTTTTTGTTTCTTTCCAGATCAGTGAGATACAAAAGACTTGCCAGTGCAATTTATAATTGAATCATGCTTTTCAAAAAATTTCAAATCAAAGAGTTTGATTCGCAACAAAATTTCAAAGACTAGATCTTCGTTTTGAGTCCTTTGTTTGAGGACAAACAAAGATTTAAGTTGGAGAGTGTGATAAGTGCCAGAAAGTAGTTAAAATGCATACTTATTTTAGGCACTTTTCTTACTTGTTTTACAAGTTATCTAGGTAAAAGCTCTTAAAGAAAGGATAATTATCATTTCATGCTTTTTGGACCTAATCCCAACTATTTTTGTAGGTTTATGCCATCTCCTTGGACTTAAAGGTCAAGAATGAAAGAAAATCAAGTCAAGAGCTTCGCTGAGCGAACTCAAGGCGAATGAATGGCGAACTTAGGCAGGGATTTTCTGAAACAGGGGAAGCATTATTTCGCTCTGCGAAATTTACCATCGCTCAGCGAAATCAAGTCGGTTTAAAGGCTATTTGAAGACGTGGCTGAAAACCACTGGCAAAGAAAGCTTACTTCGCCGAGCGAATTCAAGCTCGCAGAGCGATATGTCACTTTCAGCTTTTAGTATTTAAGCTTTGTTTCAGTCTTTTTTGAAAGAATTATCAGAGGATAGCTTATTTTTACAGTTCAGTAATATTTTAGGATTTAGTTTTAGAGAGAAAATAGGGCTAGAAGCTATGATCTTCAAGGAGCAAGAGTGAAGGGATTGTGGAATCAACTAAGACTTTGGGAAATCAAGACTTAGGCTATGATCTTCATCTTTTCTCCAACTTTTGTATAGTTGTCATGAAAATGAACAACTAACTTCCCTTTGTTGGGATTGGAGGTACTTTATCTAGCACAGATGTAATATTTGATTATGCAAATATATGATTTTAGCAATTTATGTGTTATTGAAGTTATTCTTGCTTTTCATTCTCATGCTTGATTTAATTGTTATTGACAAATACTTTTGAATCTAGGTTTAGAATAATCTTCTATCAAAATAAGAAATTCTAGACATGGAATTTGGTTTTGATAATCACATAAAGTGTCGGAACGTAATGCTTTCGGATCGTTTAATAGATTGAGACATCGTCGATTAAACGATACGATCGATCTCACGACGTCATTTGGACACGAATGACGTTGTCGAGTGATACGTGATATTTTCGCTAAAACGCTAGAATTCATATGCATGATTTATAGATTATATTCGATGCAAGATTGATGAACTCCGATTCCAATGCTTTTATTCCCTATTACTTGTCGTTTTATTTCCGCTTTTAGGTTCCATTAGTTTTATGCAAACAAGTTACAAACCCCTTACTCAAAACAATAACGATTGTTGAACGGCTCAAGATAGCGCACCAATCCCTGTGGAGACGATTCTAATATACTCACGTGTAGATAGGAAATTATAATGTGAGAAAAAACCTTTCATCAACCATCAGATCATATGATGAGCATAGCTTTATGATAGACCGCTCACACTTTTTCTGCAATCATATTCATCATGTTCACATACCTCAAAAGGAAAAAACAATTTCAGTAACCGTGTTCCATTATTATCGTTTTTTTCTTCTCCAAGTGTTCCAGTAACCAAGCTTTGCCATTATTGCCGTTTTTTTCTCCAAGGAAAGGAGAAGGAGAAGAGAGGTCCGTCTTCCTATTCTGCGCTTCCTGGGAGGCGGCGGAGGAGGAGGAGGGAGGACGGATGCTCCTTCGGCCAGCTTCCTCCTTTCTTCTCTTCTCTTCTTCTTCTTCTTCTTCTTCTCTTCTCTCTTCTGTCCTCTTCTTCGCTTCTTCTTCTTCTGCTTCTTCTTCTTTTCTTCTTCTTCTTCTTCTTCTTCTTCTTCTCTTCTTCTTCTTCTCTTCTTCTTCTTCTTCTTCTTCTTCTTCTTCTTCTTCTTCTTCTTCTTGCTTCTTCTTCTTTCTTCTCTTCTCTTTTCTTCTTCTTTCTTCTTCTTCTTCTTCGTTTCTTCTTTCCTACATAAATTCATCATTCACGACTTTTTGGTTTCTCACAATTTAACCTTTAGCTTTTAGAAATTATTTGATCAAAAAAGAAATGGAATGAATATAAAGAAAAACATCATGCAATAATAACTTCCTCTTTAAATCTCATAAATAATTGACACCCATGTTTACAATTTGCTTCCTGGAAATTTAAAGAGTTTCCTCCAATTGCAATTTTCTATCGTAGCAGAATGATGGCTATGCAGTGAGTAGAAATATGGGTGACTTCATGTGGGCTTAATAGGGACAAGGTCCTCTCCATTTATTAGTCTCTCCATTTTTCCATTTGGAGAGATAAAGACACAAAGAAGTTTGAAAATAATTAATAGTGGTGGGTCCCACAAAGTGGGGGACCCACTACATACTTTTTTGTATATATCTCTCGCCAAATGACATTGTCCATTTATTTTAAGCAAATTGAGAGGATCTTAACTCGACTTAACATGTTCATTTAGAAAAGGTTGTGGTAATTGTTGTTGCCGTGATTTTCTAGGTCTGGACATTTTCTACTTGTGGTTTTCTAGATCTGAGCTTGTAGAAAGAAAAATTGGTGAAGATGAAGATTCCTTTGAAGAACACATGAAGATAAATATTTAACTTTTAATTAAAAAAATTATCTGAGCTAACATGTTAATATGGGTTTCAATGAATGAGTTCCAATTATGTTATATTTTAAACTGGTTTTATATGAGGTTTTTTAGAAAAAGGTAAAGTGTTTGAAGGTTTGAGGTTTTTAAGGTCACAGATTGAGAAGTGGGTTTGATGTTGGTGGTGGGGAGATGGAAGAGAGGGGATGAAAGATAGTGTAGAATTAATCTAGTGTTCATGGGGTATGATAAAAGTGTGTTTTTTATTTGATCCAATAAGATAGTGTAAAATTACTAGTATTTTGTTTTATCTCGTTTATTGATCAATTGGAAACTAAAAGACAAAGCAAATAAAAGTAAGAAACTTGATACTTAAAGGTCTCAAAGACGTCTGCAAGCAAGATAAGGTCTAATTGGAGAGGTGAAGAAGTCTACACCTTTAAAGTGTCCACACGAAATTTGATCAATCAATCAACACACTCATTACCTTCTTGCAACGTGTGGTTGAGGGTCTCTAACCAAGGGAGAGAAATTAGATTTCAGATGAGAAAACATAATATTGCATGTGGATAAAATCCTATTGAAGCTCATTTGAAATCAAATCCAAAGCAATATAGGAGTCGGATTCCATAATAACAGACATGTATCCAAGATCTCAAGTCAAATGAAGGCCTCTTGAAAGAGTCGAGAGTTTTGTTTAGCAAATTAGAAGCTCAACCACAAGAGTGAGAAACCTAGAATATTTTAGTTTGGTAATAGGACTGGCCTTGGGGGTGAAAACAGTTCAACCAAGCTGGGCCTCCAAAAGGTATGGGTCTCAATTTTTTTATAGCCCAATACCCACCTACTCAAATAAAAAGAATTTTTTCTAATAACACCCTAATTATTTTTTGTTACACCCCAAATTGACAATAATATTCCTATATCTTTCTTGAATTTTCAACCATTATCCTTTATCTTCCAGGTATGATCGAGAATATCACATCGTTAGCTTGCTCAAATGAACAATTCGACTTGGTGTTAGTGATTGGTTTCAATTTTTCATTTCCAATTTTCCGATTTTGAGAGTTTTTTTACCCCTCCTTTCTTCCCCATGAATGCAACAATCATTCAAATTGAATTTGATTGGATTCAATATTGTGTACTTACCCCTTTGGAAATTCAATTTTCATAAGTGTATTTAATAAATTTATTATAAAAGAACCAGAAATTTATATTGATGATAATGCTGATGTTGGAAAAAAATTGGGTTTTTACTTTACAAATGACCTATTTTATTATGAGAGTTGAGCCTTCTATTTCATAAAAACGGTCTTGTTTGGTAATAAATAAGTAACTGGTAATGTAAATATATTTCGTAAATCAACCAATGCCATATCTTTAGTTTAGTTAGAAAACCAAAAGCAATAGTCATTAATTAATTTTTTTACGTGGTTAATATTTTTTTTCCACAATGGCGCGATCGCCCACAAATTAAGTACACCATCTATCATGATTCATGAGTGTAAGCGGCCAATTTTATTTTATAATCATATATTGAGTTGAGTCAACAATTTTTTTTATATATTTTCCCCCAAAAAAACAAAATTCTTATATAATTGTGTGTGTATAATATATCATACTTAATATAAATGTTATGCAGTCTGATAAACACTTTTGCAACCCTAAAATAGCTAAACCTAACCCTAATTTTTGGTTTTGAAAAAAATTTATGAAAAACAATTCATGCTGAGAGTTGAACCCCAGACCAAGTTCTGGTAGATCACAACCATTACCACTAGATCACTAAAGTTTTTTGTGACTTATAGTTGCTTTCATTTTATTTATCTAGCACAAATGCGAGTTCACTTTAAGTCATTCTCACAACCCTGAATTCCAACATCATTTGAACACGAATTGAACTTCATTCACACACATCATGCGATTCAACTTCATTTCACCGCCGCCGGTGACCCCAATAACAACATCCCGCCACCGTTGCAACTGCCACTTCAACAACACATTGCCGTCGTAACTGCCACCGCCGGGAAAATCACTTTCTCTAACTGATCCACACACATCACGCCGCCGCCGCAACTGCCACCTCACCAACAACTGACTGCCGTAAATGTCATTGCCGATAACTCGCTTTCTTTCACCGATTCACACCATCTTTCATCGAATTGACAAAAAATTATGACCAATGTTGATATTGATTGTCTGAATTTTTGTTAATTTCGAATCTTTGACATTAGGGTTTGAAAATTATTGATTTTGTTATGTGATTGTGTGAATTTTAGCTTTTTCTTCATTATTCTTTTTTTCATACTAAATGTTAAGTAGTGTTGCTCTAACCCTAATGATTAGCCCTACTTTTTAGTTATAAAAATTTATGAAAAAACTTCGGATGGGGATCGAACCAGGGTACCACATGCTTTCAATTCACAACTCTTACCACCAAGGTACTGATGTTTTTTATGACATGTGATTGTTTCAATGTTGTGTATTCAACACAAATCTCGAGTCCTCTTTCTTTCAATCTCACATTTCCTAAATCATTTCTCACTCACTTTCATCTCTCTCATCATCTTGCAATTGAACCTAATAACCATAACACCACCCTTTTTGACGGACCTAATTAATTTTTATGAAAAAAAAATATGCAAGGAATTGAATCAGATAACACATGAAAATGTCATTTTTTTAAAAGTCACTAACGCCATTGCAATTCCTTTTTTGATAGTAGTTCCTTTTCATTATTAGCGGTTCCTTTTTATTATTATTATTTTTTATTTCAATTACCATGTAACGTTCCTTTTTATTTTTTTTTTCTTTCGGTTACTAAATAACAATTTCTTTTCCTTATTTTTTTCTTTCGATTAACAACTTTTGCGGTTAGGATCAATTTCTTGGTGCTAGCTTTTGTATATATTTTTTCTTTTGATTTGTCATTTTTATTGCAGTCCATCTTTTATTTTTGTTACTTTTTGAGATAGTTTGATAACATAATACTGAATATAACTATAAAAGTAATAATATAGTCATTTGATAGTTATATATGAAGCTATACAAAACTCGTGCATCGCACGGGTTAGAGTCTAGTTGATAATATATGTTTGTGTTATATATTAAAAAAAAAATCCGTGGAATGATTATATCTTATCTCACAATGACTAATTATCGAAGAGTTTCAATTGGAAAATCCAATAAATCTTTGGCTTTGCCCCCTTTTTTTTTAAAAAAAAAAAATAGTCCAATAAACCGTATATGAATTAGCCTCTACATGTAACTAGCGTTAAGAGGGGCGCTAACATCAGTGGCGTATCCAGGACCCTGAGTTAGGGGTGCAAAATTTTAACTCTAATATATATATATATATATATATATATATATATATGTATTGAAATAATACAATTTTGAGTGCAAACACAAATTAGTCTCCGACTTTTTAGGCGGTCTCAAATAGGTTCCTCGAATTTTAAATATTTTAAAAAAGTCTCCGACTCAATTAAACTGTCAAGTTGGTTCGTATATTTAACAACTTACTATCAATTAAGTTCATATATCTTAACAATATACTTTAAATTTATTCTTTATATATTAAACAAATTACTATCAATTTAATTTCTAACATACTATTAGGAAGACTAATATAAGTGAAATTTGACAGAAAAATGAATCTTTCTAAAATACTTAAGTATTCGCGATCTATTTAAAAATGTTCTACAAAATCGAAGACCGATAGAAAGATGAGTAGTTGAACTCATTTGACTTAAAATTTTTTTTAAAGGTTTTAACCTAGAACATTTGTCATTTAAAAGATGGAAAAAAAATTTTATTAATAACATTTGTCATTTAAAAGATGGAAAAAAAATGTGGAGATATTAGTTTTGTGGTTTTCCTTCAAAAAAAAAGTTTTGTGGTTTAACTAAAAAAAATAATATTTACGTGCCACTATATGAGTTATTAAGTTATATTCATTGCTTATGTCTGACTTTAGATCTAGATGATTCAAACAATGAATAAAGAGGATTGCTATTTTAAATTAATAGCTAAAAGACAAAAGCTACTGTAAAAAGTAAAAGACAAGCTGATCTGAAAGCCCTGCTACTCCATGCCTCAACCCCCCGTAAAAACACAAGAAATGCAAAAAGTAACTTTGAAACACTGACTTTGAAGCGTAGAAATTGGGAGAGCTGGTTGATTGGTGCAAATTAAATAACTGGGGGTGTGCAATGTAGTAGTAAAGCTGAATAATAGGGGGTAATAGAGACAATTTCAGGGTGTGCAGGTGCTCACCCTCACCAAGGAATAGCTCCGCCCCTGGCTAACATGTCTGCCTTTTATACCATAAAAAAACATGTATGTCTTTTCTCTTTATCGTTAAAAGTCGTTGTTTAAATTGATAAAAAAATGATAAAATGGTAAAAGAAAAATTAAGTAAATGTTAAAATTAAAAGAAAAAATGTTACAACAAAATGTAATATCTTTTTATATATAAATATGGATATTTGAATATTTTCATTATTAGATTAAATAAAGGAGGCCACACCAAAATTTGCATTTCCTTTATATATAACATGGAAGATAACGTCGACTTAGAATAGATAAAAAAAATTTAATCTTTTTTTATTTAAAGGAAAAATTGATGATCTTTAAAGAAATATCTTTAAAATAATAAAGGCACAAGATATTCCTTATTTTTAGTTCTTTCCTCACTTGTCGTAATAATTCCCACAAAGAAATAAAAAATCTTCTACTTTAATATTTAATAAAAAATCCTTATTTGTCGTAATAATTCCCTTAAAGAAATAAACAATCTTCTACTGTAATATTTTAATCTAAAAATAAAAACCAATAGAAATTCATGAATCGCATAAATTATGTCGCAAAGACAAAAGCGTTCGTGTCTTATAAAAGCCCAAAGATTAGAACCCATTTCTTCCATAAGCCCAAACGCGTTCAATTTCAATCTGAAGAAAAACCAGAGACTGAAAATTATATCTAAACCAAAGCCCTAAACCAATTCTAAATACCAAGAAAGAACCACTATCTTCAGTCTTGATAGTTTCTACTGAATACGATGGATCCATCTTATTCACGTAACAACAAATTTTCCAAACCCTCATCAATGAGAAAACCTCACCTATACTTCCTCATCGCTTTCCTCTGCGCTGCCTTTTATCTCCTAGGCGCTTACCAACAACGTGCTTCTTTCACCTCCCTCTCCAAAAAAGCCATCATAACATCACCAACATGCACCATCCAAGTCAATAAACCTACCCTCGATTTCCAATCTCATCATAACTCCACCGATACCATTGCACTTTCATCCGAAACCTTTATCTTTCCTCGTTGTGCCGTGAATTTCACTGAATACACGCCATGCGAGGATCCGACGAGATCTTTGAGGTATAAGCGGAGCAGAATGATTTATAGGGAAAGACACTGTCCGGTGAAAGGTGAAGAGGATCTGAAGTGTAGAGTTCCTCCACCTCACGGTTACAAGACTCCTTTTCCTTGGCCGGCTAGTAGGGATGTTGCTTGGTATGCTAATGTCCCTCACCGTGAACTCACGGTTGAAAAAGCTGTCCAGAATTGGATCCGGTACAACGGTGATCGGTTCTTTTTTCCCGGCGGTGGAACCATGTTCCCTAACGGTGCTGATGCTTATATCGATGATATAGGGAAGTTGATAAATCTCAAAGATGGTTCTATTAGGACTGCACTTGATACTGGCTGTGGGGTATACTCTCTAATTCTTGTTCTTTTTCTTGTTCTTTGTTTCAAAAACTTTTCTTGTTTTTTTATTGTAATAAAAATATAGTAAATCGAAATATTTGTCCACTTAATTAGGGATTCTGTCAAAAAAATACTTTAATTTGGGGGATACCTTTGTCTTTTCCTTAATCTTCTTTAATTTTTACCGTCGTATTAATATCTTTTCTACACGTCTTTTTCTGTCTCCACGAGTGCAACAAATCATTTTATTTTTTAATGTACAACAAATCTTTTTTTTATTTATCGAAAAATCGGATTTATCACACTTTTTATGAAAGATTTATGGCAATTACTGTGCCTATGCTACGGGCCTTGTTTTAGTTTTGATCAAAGTTTTCGCGTGCTTTTATTGTTCTTGTGAGTAGTAACGTTTTTTATTATTTTTTTATAAGGTGAGTAACGGTTTTTAAATATCTTGTAAAAAAAACGTTTTTTAAATAGTTTTTTTTGGTTACAGAGCATCAAGAACAAAAAGAAAACCTAAAGGAAAAGAGATAAGAAAAACTAAAGATATTTTTAGCTAATTTTTTTTTAAATAATGAAGTGTCATATAGCCGCCAAAAATGGAAGTTGGACTGAGACGGCTTTTGTTTTCATCTGCGGTAGTCATCCAAATCCGTTTTAATCAATGGGTACTGTTTAAGGTGTTAATTGGAATTAGTTCAATTATTTATACATTTGAAATTTGTCTCTCAAATATTTTTGTTTTTTCATATCATATTATCAATTTTATTGTTTTTTCTCTTTATTTTTCATGTTTATTTTTATTTTTTATACCGTACACTTTGACAAGTCTGCTCTCGCGTGCCTCAAAAAAATTAGTATTTTTTGATATACAAGAGCTAAAAAAATTGAAATACTCAGCATTCTATGTATGCATGCTACATAAATATATAACCCACACTACTATGTCACGCAAATTGTTTCACTCTGTCGGGGCAGTTAGTCAATAGTAGTCACTATACTATACCCTCATTGTTTTTTGACAAACGTTAAACACATTAATTACTTGGTTAAGTTTTTATGAAGAAAAAAAATTAATTACTTGGTTGACTCACTATTAGTGAATCTTTTGTAATTAAATTAGTGGTACTAAATAGACCCCTGCTTGTATAATTTTATATTTTTTGAATTAGAAAATTGAGACAAACGAAATAGAGTCATATTTGTTGAATTAGAGCACTATGTAGTTATAATAACAAAATGTTGATATTTTGTGAAACTTTGGTGATTATATAATGCAGGTTGCTAGCTGGGGAGCATATCTTCAGTCACGTAACATAATTACATTATCTCTTGCACCAAGGGACACACATGAAGCACAAGTTCAGTTTGCTCTAGAACGTGGTGTTCCTGCATTGATCGGTGTCCTAGCTTCCAAGAGGTTACCTTTCCCTTCAAGAGCTTTTGACATCTCCCATTGCTCTCGCTGCCTCATCCCATGGGCTGAATATGATGGCATCTTTCTAAATGAAGTCGATCGAGTTTTACGCCCTGGAGGGTACTGGATTTTATCTGGACCACCAATTAATTGGAAGAAACACTATAAAGGGTGGCAGAGAACCAAAAAGGACTTGAATGAAGAGCAGACCAAAATTGAAAAAGTTGCTAAAAGCCTTTGCTGGAATAAGCTTATTGAGAAAGATGATATTGCAATTTGGCAGAAACCTATAAACCATTTGGATTGCAGATCTGCTCGTAAGCTCGCTACAGACCGCCCTTTCTGCGGCCCACAGGAAAATCCGGACAAGGCCTGGTTCGTGCCTCGTTCATTTCTCTTTCTAAATCTAACGGTCACCACCAACTATACATAAATGTTTATTTACACTATCCGTTAGTTAAACTAGTTAGTTGTTCTTCTCGTTAACTATATAACGATACAACGGACTAATATAACAAACATTTAAACTAATAATACTATAAAGCACTTATTTTATTTTTGGGTTGTTTTATATTTATTTTTTGCTACCTTGATTTCAGGTATACTGATTTGAAAACATGTTTGATGCCTGTTCCTCAAGTGTCCAACAAAGAAGAAACTGCTGGTGGGGTATTGAAAAATTGGCCACAGAGACTTCAGTCAGTTCCACCTAGGATTGGCATGGGTACCATTGAAGGGGTAACTTCTGAAAGTTATTCAAAAGATAACGAGCTTTGGAAGAAAAGGGTGTCACATTACAAGAATGTGAACAGTCAACTAGGAACTAAGAGATATCGTAACCTTTTGGATATGAATGCTAACTTGGGTGGATTTGCATCTGCTTTAATTAAGAATCCTGTTTGGGTTATGAATGTGGTTCCTGTACAGGCTAAGGTTGACACCCTTGGAGCAATATATGAAAGGGGACTGATTGGAACATATCATGATTGGTTAGCACAATTAATATTCCATTTGTACATTGTTTAATTTGATGAAGTTCTTTCTGTATTTTTGTCTCTAATGAATGGTTTAATTTTTTTTCTTAGGTGTGAAGCAATGTCTACTTATCCAAGAACATATGATTTAATTCATGCTGATTCACTATTCAGCCTTTACAATGGCAGGTAATATATCTGTTTACATGTTTTTATTTTACTAGACCAATGTTTCAAGTAATTTATATAGTTTTAGTGTTATTTTTAATGTATAGGTTATGACATTTAGATTATGTAAATTGTTACCAACGTGGTCTTTTTGTGTTTCAATAGATGTGAATTGGAAGACATTATGCTAGAAATGGATAGGATTCTTAGACCTGAAGGAGCAGTAATAATCAGAGATGATGTTGATGTGTTATTGAAAGTAAAGAACATTGCTAATGGATTGGAATGGGATAGTTCTATTGTTGATCATGAAGATGGACCCCTTGAGAGAGAGAAGCTTCTATTTGCTGTGAAGAAGTATTGGACTGCTCCTGCTTCTGCTCCTTCCCACAGGCGTCGCAAGACTAATTAAAAACTTTGATTTATTTTTTTATTCTAGTTTTTTTTTACCAGATAGTTAGTTTTTCTCTTTTACGCTTTATCATTTATTTTTCTTTTTTTCCAATTTATTGCTTGAAACAATTCACACATTTTGAGAGGGGGTATATGCAAACAATTTAATTTTGTATAGAATGCAAGTTTTCTTTATAACAAAAGCTTTTTAGTATGTTTGATGTTCTGAGTCGAAATTGATTTGTCTTTTTTCCTCGATTTTTATGAAAATATTGATCTGTCTTTTATATTATTAAACATTTTTGGTTTTACAGTAGTGAAAATAGATTTTAATCAAAAGTAAAATCAATGTAAAATAATTCATGTTTTGATATATTTAATGACATTGTTTCATCAAATTTTGGGATATAAATTTTGAAATCCCCTATGCAAGCTACAAAAAAGAACTATGACTTTATTTGTACAATAAGTGATTTTCAACTTAGAAAGTTAAAATTCACTAACTCACATGGCGAGCCAAACATCTTCATATATAGTGGAACCTCATTCGAAGGTTGCAATGCAAACGCAAGTTCGATTTAATTTTTTTGGCCGATATGCTTAATTTTACGTCAAATTATTTGTAACAAGATTATTAAGAGTGACGTCTTGTAGAGTTGTAGTGAATAGTGGCTTAAGACTTAAGAGAGGAGTATATAAATTTTACATCATGAATCTCTCTTTAAAACAGACACAAAATATATATTTTTTTCTGAGTTGTTCAATGTTTTCATTTAATGGAAAGGAAAACTGAAAAATGGCTTTAGACTCGAACATGAAGGACAATAGGTTCATTTGCACACGCCAAAATACAAGACATGAAAAGTAGAAAGTTTGCTTTTAAAAAAAGTAGTAGTTTATTTCATTAAAAAGACAAAATCAATTATTAGTTATTAAATTTAGTTTGAATAAAATATATCAAGTAGTTCTTGGCAGGGTGAGGTTCCACTCGTGTGCGATAATTTGATGAATTCGATCCTGCCAACAGTGTCATGCTGGCTTCCAAATTTCAAGTTTTCAACACAAATGTTGTGAGCCGAAAAACTCTTGTTAGGTCACTCATGAAAAGAATCATAATCTTCAATACAGAAATTAACTATAAATTGGAGATATTACTAATCATATTATATCACAACAAGAAAAGAATCATAGTTATTAGTTTATACCTTTGAGTAAACAAATTTAATAACTAGAAAAATCGTGGCAGGTATGGTTTCAATGAGGTGTCAAATTTCAGTGATGCTACTATTGGTTGTGGCATTAGGGACCAAAATGGAAATGGGTGAGGCACAAACTACTTGTCCAACTCAGCTCACCAATCTGAATGTTTGTGCACCATTTGTTGTTCCTGGTGCACCCAACACTAACCCAAGTGCTGATTGCTGCACTGCACTTCAATCAACCAACCGTGACTGTCTTTGCAACACTCTCAGAATTGCTTCTCAACTTACTTCTCAGTGCAACCTCCCATCTTTTGGTTGCGGTAATTAATAATCACATATATACATATTCCTTCTCTTTATAATTTCTTTATTATATATATGATTGTATATTCTTCTCCTAGCTTTTTTTTTTTTATCTCATTGAATATAATGTTTATCTTTCTTAATTTACAGTTCTAAATTAGAGCATGGTGAGGCGATCCACGAAGAATAAAAGATTGAAACAAGACACACCCGTTTAGCATGTGACTCTGTTTTGAATGTTTTGTGATGTTATTATCACAAGATGTAACCAGTGCTATGAAATAAAGAAAGTTGGAAGTTTGCTTCATATGGATAATAATGTATGACATTTTGCATTTGATGCATGTTATATCTATATTTTTATGTTTTAACTTTTTTATACATTTAAGATGAAGTTTTCTATGTTTTTTGGTGTCCATTTCCATAAACCAATAAAATTAGATGCCTAAAGAAAAATTGATAATGAACTGGTTTTCTAATTAACTTCATATATCTAATGAGAAGATCATAATATTTATGAACAGGTCAATATTATAGTAAGCATGCGAGGTAACTGAATCCTCTGACCTCTCCCAATAATCGAGTACTCGCAATATCAACTCTTTTTTTCTTCTTCCAATCTCAAATGGTTTGTGTTCTACTACTTAGAAAGATCCTAATTGACCAAAACCAAATATGAAGTTACCTCACCACACAAGAAGCATTGATAGAGGATCTATAATGGAACCACCATCACAACTTAAAGGCAACAGTATGCTTTACCCATATTTTCATATGAATGTGTATGTATTTACGCATGTTTTAATGAATATTTGTTCAATCATTCATTCATTTTGCCGCAGTACCCTAATCGAGTTGATGACACACTTGCACAAACATAAATGAGTGATAATTACATAGAAATAATATTTGGATGATGTGACACCATTCAATTCCATTTTATCATATGATTATATTTGCCATTAGATTGAATGTTACCATTGTATATATACATCACTAGCATGTAGACAGACACTGACATGATAGTTCAAACAAGAACTAACATTTTGAGTTGTAATGCAAAAGAAAGCGATCAAATTTGGTGAAAGTAGATTGAGATTAAAAGTAACATTAGCAAGTTCTTAAACTTAAGGCCTAAAGTTGGTATGCCAAAAGCTTGTATTAGACCTCACGTCCTACCTAGCTCAACGTAAGCTATTTATTATTAGACTAGTGGGTCAAACTTCAAAGAGGACTATATTCACTCATGATTAAATCTTTAAATACCCGGCAGCATATAAAGAGAGCTAATATTTGCACAACCAAGATTGTGATACCGAATTAGACCATATTGTTTTTCCTCTTCTAGTGATGTGTACGAAAGTTGAGGTAGATAAAATATATGTATTGAAAAGCTATAAATTGTATCCGATTGTATGAATATACGTTTGTACATTTTGGTTGTTTATGAATCATTTCTCATATATAAACTGTTGTATTCTACGCCATGAAGGCATGGTTCACGATGCTTACATGTTTTGTTTTAAGGAAAGCAGGAAATCTTTACTTTCTCCTTCACAGAAAACATTAACCTTTTTGCTTGAAAATCGGAGGGTTAACACAAAAAAAAAAAAAAAACAGGTTGCACTGCAACATTTTGGCTCTACGACAACGCCTGATTTTTGGAAGGTAAAAAAATTGTTCTGGTAGAGTGTCATAGACAACAGTCTTCGTATTCCATTGTGATAATATATGAAGTTTTTATAAATTTTAGACAACAAGCCAAAAGCATTCTCGTACAAGAAACCAGAACGGTTATTTGTTAATTCATTTCGGCAACGATAAAAAGTGTTTTGGTATTACTTTTAATTATTTTAATTAGGATATAATACCAAAATTTAGAGCCCACAAAATTTTCTTATTACGAAAAATTGGAATTTGATAAAAACTAAATTCCCACACAAATTAGTATCACTTCCCAAACAAAAAACTTCTTTTTGCCTCTAAACGAAGTGCTTTCTCTCTCTCTCTCACTCAGTCGAACCTCTCACTCTCTCTCTCAATCGAACCTCCCTCTCACACCCAAAAACCTCAATCTCAAACCCTCACAATCAACACCAATCGAATCTCAATCAAACCACAACCCTAATCTCTTCTTCATAAACCCTGCCACCAGGGGCGGAGCTACATGTAGCTCAGAGGGTTCACTTGCACCTCCTGAATTCTTTAAAATTACACATACCATCTTTTTTTCTTTCTTGAACCCCCTCATATTTTCCCTTTGCACCTAGACCCCAAAGACTCCTTCCCTCTCACATTCTCAGATTCGCGTCTCTCTCTACATTCTCTCAACTCCGATTCTGCACCTTATAAACCGCAGCAGCGCCACCTTCCACCACCACGTGCGACCCACTCCCTTGTCTCTTCTTTCTCTCTCGTGCGCGACACACTCCCTAACCTCTTCACTCTGTGGCGCGCGATTGTTTTTGTTTTGAATCTCTATCTAGTTTGTGCGACCACCTCCATCCTCTGGTTCGTTTTCTAACACTCAACAGAACAATCTGAAT